>OX422200.1:5472619-5920119 GCA_949130485.1 Agelas oroides
TATATACTAATCAAAACTGTGAACTAAGCAGTTTAACAGTCACCTGACCAAATTCTAAATGCCTGATTGGGGGAAGGTCACATGATCAGCACCAAGCTATAAGCTCCTTGGGGTGCATGCTATACTTCTATCATCAGCTAGTGCACAATTAGCAATTTAAGACTGTTTGACACACAAGATGTTATGTGCTTTGTTTGGCACATCTACGAAGCAATGAAAGTTCCCATTCTCGTTAGCCAAGCAGTAGCCAAGCAGTAACGGAGCAGTAACTGAGCAGTAACCAAGCAGTAACCACCAAGCAGTAAGCTCCTACACCTGCCATGTGCCTCCGATAACGAAATCTTGTTACCACGGAGATGGCTACTGATAGTAACTGATACCAAAGAACAAAACAATGTTAGTCCCATGACTCTCTCATTACCCAAGTTGGTGCTATTGTGCAACTAAGAGTATGGTTGTGTATCTGTGTACACACTCTGTCACGCTAAGGCATGTTTACTACCAGACAAAGGTAGCCACAGTGGCCGCAGAGATCAAAGTACGTTAACTACACCATTATTCACACTGTGGGCCGATTTGGGCTATTCTCATTGGCCATGCAATACCAATCAAACAACAGTGAATCAACTTGCTGGCTATAAGCAGTCAGGCGATAGCACTGAAATAAAGTGTCCAGCTGTGAAGCCACTAAAGAATTTTGAATGCAAGCTAAACAAACTATAAATTGCAATAACCATAGCTACATCAACAGTTCAAAGGAACCCTGTTAAGGTTGCACCTTGACATTGCTATTTGATGACTTTGTGTGCTTCCTACCTCCTCCATTGAGAGACACTGGTTGCTGTATCCCACCCTGGGGGGGGGGGGGGGGATCGGTCTTTACAGCTACACAGCACCATTTTGCAATACCGCCCCCAGAGATGGATACAAAGCACACCCATCAAAATGGCCACAAATCTGTCACCTTGCTGGCGGTGACAAGTTACTGGGTGAACTAAAATTTGTAAGGGATCATTAAAGCTAAAGTCCTGACGGTGATGTAGTTAACAAATCAGCAGCGAATTAGCTCTGTCTGTGTAGGCAATCCTGTATCTGCAAGACCTTCTTGTACATGATATCCTTGATTACAAAGTTTCTTACCTCAGATATGTTACAACACAAAGCTTGTTCAAAAGGCATTTCAGTTAGCTTCAGCCTTCTACAGGAAACAGAGCCAAAAGTCTGTGCTCTTTCTGAACTTTCTAATACAGTTGTGTTGACTACCTAGTAGGTTATGTAATAGTTGTATTGGTGCAAAAGAGCTCCCATGAGCAACACTCCTGTGTTGCCTAGGTAACAAGTTAGATTATTTCACTTTTAAAATAATTACACAGTTGATGCCCATTGGGAAATTTTAACAAATTTACACAGTGAAAATGAAGATCAGCCAGTGTGCAATCACAAAGGACACGGAAAGAACAACCAATCACAGCGTCTTTCTGCCTTGCTTATCTGTGCCTCTGCACATTGCGGCTGAGACCCCAGCATCGAAATAACCAGTAGGGCACCGAAAACAAGCATCAAAAACTCGAGCAAAAGTTTGCTGTGTCAGCACCGCTCTAAGACACATCCCTAAACAAAGTGCACCTAAGAGTCTAAAGTAATTCTTCCCACTCCAAACAAGGCGCCAGTGGTACCGACAGTGATACCTATCTCAGGTGGCTCTCTGTAGAAAGAACTTCTAGACTAAATGCTACACACACACAAGACCCCACAAGTGTAGCTACCAGAGTCAAGTGCATAATTTGAATTTTACCAAGAACACATTTCAGGGGATCATCGCATCCATATTGTAACCAAGTTGGCACAGGGAATGCAACACCAGGAGAATTATCACACAAATTTTTTTATGTGAACATTCCCCAATCTACAGTACATGTACATGTACCATAGCACATTGCTAGCATGCGTGTATGCTTGTCCCCTGAGAGGTTTGGCACAAAAGGTGAAAGGCAGTTACATGAATGCTGTCTTTGAGCTTGTAAGCACCTTTGCTGGCAGACAGACCTATTGAGCTGGCTATTTCAAGTTGAGTCAATGGCAGTTTTTAGTAGTATATAAATGGCTATTCTCAACAACCAACCTTGGTGTCAGCCTGAGTCCAAAACTCAAGCCACAAGACCCCACCCCCACAAGTGTAGCTACCAATCAAGTGCATAATTTGAATCTTACTTGAAGCCCAAGAAAAGCCCTACAGCAATCACCAAGGTACCTACCTACAAGAGGCCACATGACCTGCCAGAGTTGGAGTGTTTACTCTACAGCGCTGATAATGTTGTGTACAGACGGACAATAGTGTCTGTAAACAGTTTTGATAAATACCACAACAGCTCAGCAGTGATAAGGATGGCCTTCAGGCTAATAACTTGCTCAACTCAGCAAATACATTTTTGGGGAGGGGGCAGGGGGGTGGGGGGGAGAGAGTCTTGGATACCCTTGTTTAGTTGTGAAAACAACTCTCCCTGTTGCTCTTCACTGTCAATAAGAGGCTGTTGTACCTACCCATCGTGAACGGCTCTTTTCATACTTACTAAGTCCACATACACAGCATTTGTATCTGCAACACTTCAGCTACAGCTCTTGCAAACTTCAAAAAACTTTTTTTTTCACATTTTGCACGTACTATAAAACGGCAAGTGGTATGTGTCAAAAAAATCTGACATGCTTAGTTGCCATCTTTACCAAGTGAGTTGTAAGCTCCTAGGCTGTCCATGAGTTTCAATAACGAGGGAAGAAAATTTGTCACCATGGTGATGGCCACCAAGGAGTGCTAATAATATTGTACACTTACTTTTTCTATTGCCTCACCAGTTTAGTTCCTACCCTGACTCAGAGTCGCAATCAGCTTATGTGTGGCAATAGCTCATGTGTGCTGTTCTGATTATGCAATATACATGTATGGTGTTGATTGGCAATCTTGCTGAGTGGGAGCTGAGCCTGCTCTGTATCAGCACCCATCACAGCAAAGCATGTTTCCTTGTAAACATATGCACTCAGGGCTGTTCCACGGCCACCTCACTGACTAAACAGGTGACCTTTTAGCCTGCCTTAGCCTCAGGGGCTAGACCCCCTCAAGCACTTTCTGCCCTCAGCAACCACTGGCCTCAGGTGCCACTTGCACCTTCAGCTGGTAATGTCAACCTGTGTGTGGGCTTGGCTCAACATCAATTAGCACTGGGAACTCTCCCAAGCCACAATCAGCTGATCATTGGGGTGAGCCTGATTAGCCTCGGTCCCAGGCCTCCCCCGTTTTGATCTCCCGTTTGCATTCACAATAATACACGGAATTGGAAGATCGACGAAACTAAAACGGGGAAGGCCTGGGAGCATTCATCACGTGAATGACGTCAGGTGGACGCGAGGTGGACGTAGGGGGGGAGGGGCCCAACTGCCAAAACAACGCACAGGACCATCCGTTCAAGCGCTCTACCGCGTTTTCGGGCTCCAGACCTTAGCGTGATGGAAACTACTCGTCTTGACCGGTAAGAAACTCGCTTTCAAGTTCAGTACGTATATATTTGAATATCGGCCCCTCCCCCCCTACGTCCACTTTGCGTCCACTCACGTGATGAATGCTCCCAGGCCTTCCCCGTTTTTCGCCAGTCTTCCGCTCCCGTGTATTATTGTGAACGCAAACGGAAGGTAAAAATGGGGGAGGCCTGGGAACGAGGCTAAGCCTGATCTAGCCCCCCACACTAGTGTGACTGCATTGTGTGTACTTGTGTGCTTGTTGCGGCTACTAACATAAAGTTTAAACAAAAATTTTACGAAGATGGAGTGTGCACTTGAACTCATTGAGCTAGTGAAAGACTACTGCCAGAGTGCAACATCAGTGTGAAAGAGACCCTGAGCAAACACTGATTTAGGTTGAAGCGTACATGAAAAAAACCTTTTTTCTTGTTTTACACAACTACAGACATTGAGAGACAAGGCAGGTTGCTCACAGACGGCAGAGGTTATGCACAGTGGTTAAAGTCACTTCAGGTAAGTGCCATGCACAAACGATGCTTATACATAGCAGAGATTCAGCTCATGATTTAAGTCTGAAGCTTAAGCCCATGCCTGTGTAGCAGCTTCTGTGAGCCATGACAAACATGAAACCAGCAGTGTGCTGCTCACTCAGGGTTGCTCCACGATGATCAAGCATCATCTCCTTAGTTAAAAAATCTGTCATGTTCAAAAGGATGCAACTTAAACTAGTCCACGCTGACACTGCACTACCAGCACCTAACTATTTAAAGGGTTGACAGACTTCCCACCATATGTGTAAATGCTACTAAATATGGTAATCCTGTTGACACCTGAGTAAAGCTCGCACACCACAGTGCAGACAAGGGTGCCACATGAAAACAGTCATGCTCGCCCACCAATGATAAGCTGCCCACATCAACACATACATACATACAGTGCAGTTCAGTGCAGGTAGTTAGTAAAAGTCAAAAGACACAGTGCACAATATGTAATGTACACACACACAATAGGAGTACCGGAACAAGGAAAGAACACACATCTATGTACATGTAGCAACTGTGTGTGTGCCTCTCCCACTTAAACTCTATTCTGTCTTCCCTTGTCGTCCCTCCTATGATTCCAAACTATGTACATGTATGTCAATCAACTATGTGAAATGAATATACACAGTCCATATACATACGTGCCCAATGTATGGTAATTAAGGTATAGCTCATTTTAATAGTATACATATATTATTGGTCTATTGCACATGGACAAGTTATTACAGATAAACATACATGCATACGCACCTTTCTTGGGGAGACCCCTACGTCCAGTGCGGGAGTGCCGATCCTTCTCTGCAATCTTCTTTAGCTTGCTAGGAGAGATTGGCTTTGTCGCCGTCTGCTCACCACTCTCCACCACTGCTACCCTCAGACGGCGTCGGGCCTTGTGCTTTGGACGGAGATCAAAGGTCGTCTTGATGGTCTCATCAACAGTTATGCTATCACTGAAGTGAACTTTCGGCTGCAGGGTAGAGCCGTTTAGCAGTTCTGGAAGCCCGTTTGCTTGTGGAATATCAACTTCCATGGAAGACATGTTTATGTGCGCCCTTCTGACCAATGCTATTTTTCAGAACTGGTGAATTTGAGAATTTTACACATACACAGTTTAAATTATTAGAAGATGGTTGGCCAAACTTATTGGTAAAATCGTAGGTGTGGTAGTAGTCAGTTTCAGATCTAGTGAGAAAATACTGATGGTGTTTCTCAAGTGAGCGATTGGGCTGCCGTATGCCGTTAGTACTTCTTCATCGGTACACTAAAATAAACTGTAGCTAATGTCACCTTTACGAGGGAGGTGCGGGTGGGATTAAGTAAAGCAGCTCGCGAAATCGAGTAGGTTGTGGGGAAGACACTGTTCACTTTTTACCACGATGCGTTACAGGATTCAACGGTTCGCAGCAAGCGTTGGGGGGGTTACGCTGGCTGGGAACAGGATCACTGAAGTCTGTGCAAAAAAGTATCACCTTGGTAAAGCTTGCGTCAGTTCACTTGGTTTAAAATGTTCAGTTGGTTTCTTGACGTTCCCTGCAATCGCTCGCAGTACAGTGCGGATGGATCGGATCGCTGTTTGCTTCACGGCGCGAGTCTCCTTAGCTCCCGGCAACCTCCCAAGGTGATCTATTACAGACTACGACTACCAACGATGCTTTCAACTGTGTTGTCCTCTCCTGCAAGTAGATCCTTGGGCAAACGGCTATACAAACGACGGACTAACCTAATCTGCTTGAGCTCACTCTTCCGTCTATATTTATGGTGCTTGTAAACAATATGACGTCACGTAATTTACGTGGGAACAAACGGTCATGAATGACCAATGAGATTACTGCAAGTCAGCTTTAGTTGAGATCACGCCACCGGGTAAAAATGCAATGTAATAGTCATGAATATGCTCTGGATTAACAGCTGTCAAAATACACACAAACCATGTATGTAGGTAGCATGTAAGCTACGGGCAACAGTACATTGTTTAATTAACATTCATAAGCTAAACACGCAGTAATAGATCTGGTCACATTGGGCTGTATACTGTACCAAATACCACACTGAGGCTAACATACTGTGACCAACTGCTGCATCAGTAACACAAGCTGTAAAGCATGGAGGTGCTGAGGCTGGGCTCACACACGGCTTGGTTAACATTTGCGTGCATAGTTGATGCTGAATGCTCAGACATTGGGGCAAAAGTATAAGAAAGTTATGCAATAGCAGAAATAGATAACTTTGATCTTCTTCTATATAGTATCCACATAGACAGATAATTTGACCAAAGCAAAGGAGCAAAGGGGATATAAAGTGTCAATAAGGGTATAAAATAGATTATAGGGGGTGAAAATATTGGTGTAAAGAGGATTGGTGTGGAAGGTGTAAAAATGATTATTAAGGATTGGTGTGGAGGTTAGCAAATATAGTATTGATGATTGTGAAACCTACAAGGTGTAAGCAAAGTAAGTTGACCACATACATTGACCCATGTGGCATGAGAGAATATTAATGTACACAGACACCTCAAATTTAACATACTTTGTTCATTCAGCTTTTATTACAGTGAAACATGCAGCACTATTGCATGTAAAGGGAGTTGGCAGATGTCCATTAGCCAAGCTGGAGTACAGCACAATTATCACTTGTATATCACAAGGGATAAAAATCTATTCTTTTCAGTTGTAACAGTAGAGCAAAAAGATGTACAATAGCTAATATCATTCCATTCTGCTAGCTACTAGCTCATTCAACACAAATAAATTTAACCCAAACTCAAAATTGCATACTACATACATTATATTTTATAGTCTCTCTTGGGGTGCTAATTTCAGGAGTTATTCCTGTCTTGGTGGTGGCATGGTGGTAAGGCCTTGGGGCGTCTGGAAGAGATTGACTGGACTGTGGCCATCCGTAATCAACACATTGTGGACACCGAGAGACTGGAGCAAACGAACCTGGGTGTGTGTGTGTGTGTGTGTGTGTGTGTGTGTGTGTGTGTGTGTGTGCGTGCGTGCGTGTGTGCGTGTGTGTGTGTGTGTGTGTGTGTGTGTGTGTGCGTGCATGCGTGCGTGCGTGCGTTCGTGCGTGTGTGTGTGTGTGTGTGGACGGTGTGTACATGTGTGTGTATATGAATTGAGTAGATAGGTGACCTTGATGCTGTTGCCTAGAAATCAATTTGTGGCACACAAAATATTCAATGCCCAGTGTGAGAAACATGTGTTCAATTGGTGATTGGCAAAATGCCAGAGCTGTTTAAGAAACTGCTACTGCAAGATGTTGAAACTCCCGTACATGCAGTATGTAGGACTTACCCCAGTAGCATCAACATCGAGTCATACAATCCCAAGTATGTTTCTGTCTAATTGGTACACTGTGTGACTAATGTGTCAACAATGTACTGTCTAGCTTGGAAAACGGCAACACTGCACCAACTCAAATTACAGTGCATGTCCACACAACTCGTTTAATCATTCAGTCAGCTACCTACACTTTAAACCTATGTAGCAGGTATGGTATGTAGACAATAAGCAGTGGTTACTGCTAATAAACACAATCTAGCTTCGGCCCTCTCAGCCTCCAGTTTCACCACTTGCAGTAGGAACACTGGGCATGTGAGAGTCTTGAAATTATATAATAATAATAATCTCATTGTAGTAGGTTTTAGTGTGGTAGGTTTGTTGGGATCATGATTGTAGATACTACGTATGTGACTCCAGAGCCTCACTTATCAGTTAATAGAGTAGTAGCAGTCCCACTATATCCTATAGCTTATTGCAAAATTGCCAGCTGTCGCTAGATGCAAGTACAAGCAATCACTGACGGCTTTAGCAAATAGCTAGATGTAAACAAATTTAGATGTTATGAGACAAATAGAGGAAAGTGAAAAGGTCGGCAGCCGCTAGGACCAAACCCAGGACACCTGGTTTGAGCAGTCAGTGCTCAGCTACAACCAGACAACCACCAGTCTCCACAATCCTCTACTCTATGTACTGTACGGGTGGTACTGAGCCAGCAGCTACATAGCATGGGCCATCAGAACTATGCTATAGTTATAGTGGTCAGGCTCATTGCTACGCTTCAATTATGCAATGGTTGACATAAGTGAGCAAAGTTCATCGTAGCAAAGACAATATGCTAGGTGTCAATCAATATGCTGATAATTATACTGCACTGCAGGTGGACCACATAGCTAGTGCCACGTCATGCATGAGACCAACGTGGTGGCTGGCAGCTGTTACACAGCCACAGACTCAACGTCAGTATACTGCATGCCACTAATGCAACTCTTTAGCCAAAACTATATGCCCTCTACAGCCACCTGTGCAATGCCAGCCGGGTGCTCCTCAAACAAACATCATGAAAACAAACACAAAAGTAATTTATTGTTTGTTCTTTGGTTGAATTCTGTTTGCTATTACTGTCTAACATACACATACAGTAGCACCCCTCTTAATCAGGACAGTTGACCAAGCCCCAACTTTCTATGCAAATACTCTTCCAGCAGCGTGACCAGGGTTTACCGAGGTAAGAAACATAAAGGGAGTAGTTAGAAATATCCATGCAAAGCATGAAAACAATTTCGCCCTTTATGTGGCCTGGAATTGCTCTCATTGCATCTTGACAATACCATTTGTAAATTCACAAGTACCGTTTTGTAGGCAATACTCAAGAATTTGTACATATTCGTGATGGTTCAGGATGGCTCTTGTTATGGCTGAAGGAGAATGGCACCGCGCGTAGAATGGTGTGACAGGAAAGTGAAAAAGTGTGGATTGTCTTCTTGGTTGCACAAACATTGATCACCACGATCATGAACATCAAATGAATACACAGGCACATCCATATAACAGTGAGATTTCAATATACTTATCTATCTACTAGCTACGCCTCTTCTCCAGTGGCTAATACATTTTGGTCGAGGGGGTGTTGGCAGTAGAGGAGTTCCACTTGTGCATTGGAGGTTCAGGGTGTACCATAGCCTTGAAAAACATGCCCACCTACATTGTTCCTTATATTCAGTCCTAAGTGGGGTATGAGCTTATTATCGAGTTATACACTTCTGCCTCTTGTATGTACACCCACTATACAGACAGCAGGAAACAAAAGCACTGTTCAGGATATGTCTACAAGAGCCTGATAATGTATTAACAGCAGCAGTACATGTGGACTAAGTTGTTGGACATGCTCCAAAAGAGTCATATGATACAACCGTCACAGACCACCAAAGATCCTCTGGTGCACAGCACATTGCACTAATCAGATAACTAACAACAAACAACACCAAGCACTTTTGTTTTGTCATCTCATAAAAGACAAATTGATGGAACTAATCTTACCTTGGACTCTGGTCCTGCCTTGGCAATCTTTGTCAAGGTCGTCTGCCCTACAGAGCCCACCATTTCAGAGAACTTGCCCACCTGCATATAGAGAAGTGTGTGTGTGTGTGTGTGTGTGTGTGTGTGTGTGTGTGTGTGTGTGTGGATGAGAGGAAACAAAGATAAAAATAAGGGTTCGGTACTTATCTGTCCTCCCACTGGTGTGTCAGACTAAAAATCCGTTTTTGTGGTTATACTTGTGTGGCCTCTTTCTATCGCCAGATGATCAACTCACATTTCGCAGAGTGGTTGTGTCTACAACAGGTTTTAGTAGGCTTTGACACCACATAAGTCATTTATATTTTATTGCCGTATTAAGCTATGCAGTTGCTGGGTTTTGGCCCATTTAATTTCCTGACCCACACTGGCTATGGATAGTGGCAGGGCCACTCCCTAGGTACAAGGAGTCCAGTTTGTTTTAGGGTCTTGATCAATGATTATAGATCTACCAGCATGAGTAAAGAAAAATGACAGTGCTACCGAAGTCAGGTGAGTATTTTTGTAACTCATCTCTTGGGCCGGTACTCAATGGATACTTCTCTTTACTCCTCTCACATGTGACTGTCTCCAAATGAGGCCCACTAGCTACATACCACTGATTAGTTTCGTGTTACAAGCTATGTGGTGTACTATATAACTTTTTGTGCAAAAAAATGTTGTGTGTGTTTGTGATAGTCAGTCCATGTAGTGCCCCCCCCCCCCCACACACACACACACCTTCCTTCCTTCGGTTTTGCTGCCGTTTAACGGCCACGTGACCCCCCAACAAGGGGGGGAGAGCAAAGCTAGGTTTCACTTGCTTGGTCAGGTCTACAGTTGTGGACAGATAGCCCTCCGTGGCTTCTAAACCACACACACACACACACACACACACACACAGAGGGAAGAAGCTAGAACATGAAGTGGGAATATTCTGTGAAGCCAAGGAGACCAAAGAAGGATCAAAATGTCCTCAAATGAATTTGTATGTGCCCCTTCCCCTCCCCTCCCTCACTCCCCACACAACTCAATTTAGTCCTTGACCCAGAAACTGCGCACTGAGGAAGGTCTGGTTCTGTATGATGGTTTGACTCTGAGACTAACCTCAATGTTGCTAAGCTCTTTCGCTTTCAGTATTTCCAGTTCATTCTGTTCCCTCAGGAACTGAATCTCGGCCTCCTGGGACTGTGTCTGACATGCCAGTTCTGTCTCCAACTCAATCCGAGCTGCCTCTGCCTTCAGTTCAGCAACTGAAAGGAGAAGAGGAGAGGAGAGGAGGAGAAGAGAAAGAGGGGAGGGGAGGAAGGAGGGAGGAAATAGATGTGATTGCCACATACATATAATTAGCAAGAAGGAACAATGTGTTAAAAACTATCAGGTTATCACCAATGAAATGTGTGTAGGAAACTTCCTCACATATAATTATGTTACCCCATGCACACGTACGTTCTATGGCACTCTGTCCTTCAATCAGCAGCTTCTCAGCTTGAGCCTGGAATAAAGAGTGTCAGACACAGAGATCAGTATGTACCTTGTGTTGGTTCGTTTCCATGGCACATGTAGTCCTGTTTCCAGGCCTACCCTAGTGTTTTCTTAAGTTTTGTTAAGAGCATCAAAAAAAAAAGGCCTGGGTACATTCATCGCATAAATGACATCAAGTGGAAAGTAAGGTGGACATAGGAGAAATGGGTTTTGTGATTTCAACCGTGCAAGATTATTTGCCACTCAAACCTTGCAAAATGGATTATGAATGTTTAGTATGTTATTTGTAGTTGGGCCTATGGCCACGCCAATGTCCATTCACATCACAGCTACTCCTTCCCCATTTCTTGCCACACCTCTTACTTGTGTGTAGTATTGTCAGTGAACAAGAGAGCCCTAGGAACAAAGCCATGGCACCCACCCACCTTTGCCTCTGCCTTAGCCTGGCCAGAGGACTCCACTGCTGCAGCCACTGCCTGCAGCTCCAGGAGAGTCTTGCGGGCCTGCTCTGCTTCCTGGAAGGGAGGGGCAAATGGGGTAATAACTGCAGTATAAGTTGTGTTTAGACTATAGTGAAGACAATAAAAGCTCTCTGAACCATAGTGGATTGCAAACATCGAAAAACTTTCATACTTAAGGATATGTAGGCATACCCTCGTCCACAGGCCCTGCCTAGCTTTCCATCACTTGCAATACTAACTAGACAAACAGCCCGGGGCAGGGCCTGGGTACAAGGCTAATGATACCTGCTACCTGACATTCTGATACAGTCTCATGTATGCCTGCTGCAATGACATGTACCTAGTTTAGATGCATTATCCGGGAGGTACCCGGCAGGAGCTTATTATGAATCATGGCACTCATAAGATCCTGGTACCCAAGCACGATATTTTTATAACTGTAGCCAATTGAACCTCTGAGCCTTTCAATCCTTAGCTACTAGTGACAGAGTGAGGTCATATCAATTCCAGTGAATGACTCTATTGTGACAATATATACTTATTGTGAAACCGATACCACTGCTTCCACAGATTAAGTGATGTATATTTTCGATTTTTTAAGAAATAGCAAGTGGCTGCCAACCCAACAATGACAGGTACTATTCACAAGCTTTGGAAAGGATATCAAATTGCAGGCTGCAAATGCTAAGCATTGGCCCACCTGGCTCTTAACCTTTCCATTACTCATTTCATGGAGCCAAGGCTGACAACAGCCAGTTTAGGACAAGTTCAAGCTGTGTAGGGTACATGGGGGTTAAGTTTCCAAGCACCATGCACCTCTCTAAGGCACTGATGTATAAACACGACCTCCACCCACACAGAAGTCTGTCTCACAATTACAGCCACATTTTCCCATAACATTGGAATGCTGCACAGACAGAAGTTCAGGCACTGTACTGCTTTGCTTGAGGGGTCAGGGGTGAGGGTTGCTTAAATTCCTTAGAGACCATTTGCACTTTCTACAGCATTGACCTCCACCCACACAAACACCTGCCTTCTCATTCTGCAGCTTCTGTCTCTCGAGTTCTCCTCTCGCTTTCTGCTCCGACCGCTTGGCATCATGCTGGGCAGTTCGCTCAATGGACCTAGGAAGTTAGAAGAGTGCAAGAAGTCAAATTCGGGAGGGAAGGAGAGGGTTTGAAGGTGGGAGGGAAAGGGTGGGTTCTGACTACACTGTACCAAGTAGAGCTCATTAAGTTAAAGGGTGTGTACACTGGTATTTTGTGCATTTACTAACAAGCCTTTTTGTACGTACATGTACATGCAGAATTGAGCTTGAGTTTCGTGAAGTGGACCTGGTAGTGATCACATCTCGGCTTATTATTCCAGAGATAAGGGTTCATCTCATTCTCCCATTAGAGTTATTGTGGACAGACAGACAGACAGACAGAAACACAGACAGATAGACAGACACTCATTTTGTTAAGATATGAGTGCCACAATTAACTACATCCCCCTCTGCAGCTCACTTTGTTGAGATCTCAATGGCCATCTGGACAGATTTGGAGAGGCTGTCTCTCATGTGGTGGTCCACTGGCTCAATGCTCTGAACATCAATGTTGGTGATCACCTGAGGAGGGAGGGAGGGAGGGAGGGAGGGAGGGAGGGAGGGAGGGAGGGAGGGAGGGAGGGAGGGAGGGAGGGAGGGAGGGAGGGAGGGAGGGAGGGAGGGAGGGAGGGAGGGAGGGAGGGAGGGAGGGAGGGATGGAGGGAGGGAGGGAGAAAAAAGGAAAAGGGAGGGAAAAGAGGAAGCATATGACAAAGACAGAAAGTGTTATCTAACAAAAGGCTGGTTTCTATTGTGCACTAATCTTCTGGCTATTTCACATTAGCCTAACACCCAGGCTCTGAGTGGGCCACTAAAATCCTGGGTGTGAGGCTAATTCCATGTGTAAATGTATCTCCATTTCATATTTATCTCCATATAGCTAATTTCACATGTGCCTGCCTGTTGTCTCCATATTTCAGTGGTTTCTACTAAGAGAATTTATAAGGTAGTAACCGCAATGATGTCAAAAGAACCCACATGTAATGCCTGGAGTAAGCCTGAACAAGCCCTCCCACTGCATGTTGTATATTGAAGTGTTTTTGTCCATCCATCCACATGTCTGCCATTAATTACTTATTCCACAAAGGCCAGCTTGCTTGAGTCAGAGAATGGCTATATTCAACAGCTGTGGCATTACTGCAGTGACCTCAAGCGAGGACAGTGTGGAAGACAGATGAACCAGGCTGCTCACAGAAAATACAAGGCAGCAGAACTTGGCGTGAATACGGTCAAGTAAGGTGAAGCATGAGCTAGGCTACTCTGATACAGGTAATAGGAACTCTGTTCATGTGAATTTAAGATATCCATGACCACTTCAGCAATAGTAGCTCCACTGTTTACATGTATGCGTAGCAAAGGTCTGCCTTTGGTTACTACTCAGTATACACAAGCTGTGTACTCTGTCTGACCACTGCATAAATGAGTGCTCACTCAAGCTACCTTATTTGGTAAAGTGCTTTTTAGGGATTCCATTCCTAGTGTGTTTTGATTTTGTTTGTATAGACATACGACATCAACTCTCTGCAATGAGGTTGTGTCCCTCCGGCTGGCAGTAACCAAGGCAACTGAGCAAGTGAGAGCTAAAAAATCGTTTCTTTCACTGCCTCATTTTCCCCTCCTACGTGTGCATACAACTTGTGGGGATGCTCCACTAACATGAGAGCTATGCTTCTGTCTAATTCGTTCCACTTTGCTACATCAACCAACACAAACACATCACTACATGTGAATGTACGTACATAATACTTCACAATTATAGCTGTGTCTTTTGTGTGTGTTATGCCAACACTGCTGGATGGTTGCACATGCACTAGCCATAGCATATAGAGCAAAGAATGAGCATAGTTTGCCATTGTCACTCTCACGCTCTTCCTCCCTCCCACATTCCTCCCCCACCTCCACACTCCCATACCATCCCTACACACCCACATTCATCCCCCCACCTCCACACTCCCACACCATCCCTACACACCCACATTCATCCCCCCACCTCCACACTCCCACACCATCCCTACACACCCACATACCATCCCCCCACCTCCACACTCCCACACCATCCCTACACACCCACATACCATCCCACTCACCAAGTTGTTGGCAGCGAACGCCAGTTCTTCTCGCACCTTGCCATCCTCTCCCTTCCCAAACACACCCACTCGGATGATTTCTGAAGAGTACTTGTGAAACTGCTCAAATGGGATACCTGCCACTGCACCACGGATCTTGCTGGCTGCAGACAGAGAGAGAAGCATGAGTATAACATGATTTATTGCAATCAGTATGAA
Organism: Agelas oroides; assembly: GCA_949130485.1. Taxonomy (NCBI): domain Eukaryota; kingdom Metazoa; phylum Porifera; class Demospongiae; order Agelasida; family Agelasidae; genus Agelas; species Agelas oroides. The sequence continues at coordinate 5,487,329 of OX422200.1, forward strand.
AGGTCATTGTACATGTACAAAGTTAAGGCAATGCAAAAACGTTGTTAGCCTTTGTAAAGTTTTTGTTGAACACTTGTCATTGTGAGAGTGTGTGTGTGTGTGTGTGTGCGTGTGTGTGTGTGTGTGTGTGTGTGTGTGTGTGTGTGTGTGTGTGTGTGTGTGCGTGTGTGTGTGTGTGTGGCAGGAGGAGGGGAGTGGGAGGTGAAGACAACTTACCTACTTCCCTGCAGGCAAATCCAATAAAGTCGGGCACTGAGAACAGTTTGGCCTCAGACTCCGGGTTGCCCCGCTCCACCTGAAACATAATACCATTTACACAATGCGTTATAACACAATCTAAGAACAACTGCTGCACCACGGTGAACCACACACAGCCAATGCTCGTGAGTGGGCCTTGAACCACACACAGCCAATGCTCGTGAGTGGGCATTGAACCACACACAGCCAGTGCTCATGAGTGGGCATTGAACCACACACAGCCAGTGCTCATGAGAAGGCCTTGAACCACACACAGCCAGTGCTCATGAGTGGCCCTTGAACCACACACAGCCAATGCTCATGAGAAGGTCCTGAACCACACACAGCCAGTGCTCGTGAGTGGGCCTTGAACCACACACAGCCAGTCCTCATGAGAAGGCCTTGAACCACACACAGCCAGTGCTCGTGAGTGGGCATTGAACCACACACAGCCAGTGCTCATGAGAAGGCCTTGAACCACACACAGCCAGTGCTCATGAGAAGGCCTTGAACCACACACAGCCAGTGCTCCTGTGTGGGCCTTGAACCACACACAGCCAGTGCTCATGAGTGGGCATTGAACCACACACAGCCAGTGCTCGTGAGTGGGCCTTGAACCACACACAGCCAGTGCTCATGAGAAGGCCTTGAACCACACACAGCCAGTGCTCATGAGAAGGCCTTGAACCACACACAGCCAGTGCTCATGAGTGGGCATTGAACCACACACAGCCAGTGCTCGTGAGTGGGCCTTGAACCACACACAGCCAGTCCTCATGAGAAGGCCTTGAACCACACACAGCCAGTGCTTGTGAGTGGGCATTGAACCACACACAGCCAGTGCTCGTGAGTGGGCCTTGAACCACACACAGCCAGTGCTCATGAGAAGGCCTTGAACCACACACAGCCAGTGCTCATGAGAAGGTCCTGAACCACACACAGCCAGTGCCTGTGAGTGGGCCTTGAACCACACACAGCCAGTGCTCATGAGAAGGCCTTGAACCACACACAGCCAGTGCTCATGAGTGGGCATTGAACCACACACAGCCAGTGCTCGTGAGTGGGCATTGAACCACACACAGCCAGTGCTCGTGAGTGGGCATTGAACCACACACAGTCAGTACTCGTGAGTGGGCCTTGAACCACACACAGCCAGTGCTCATGAGTGGGCATTGAACCACACACAGCCAGTGCTCGTGAGTGGGCTTTGAACCACACACAGCCAGTCCTCATGAGAAGGCCTTGAACCACACACAGCCAGTGCTTGTGAGTGGGCATTGAACCACACACAGCCAGTGCTCGTGAGTGGGCATTGAACCACACACAGCCAGTGCTCGTGAGTGGGCTTTGAACCACACACAGCCAGTCCTCATGAGAAGGCCTTGAACCACACACAGCCAGTGCTTGTGAGTGGGCATTGAACCACACACAGCCAGTGCTCGTGAGTGGGCCTTGAACCACACACAGCCAGTGCTCATGAGAAGGCCCTGAACCACACACAGCCAACACTCATGAGAAGGCCCTGAACCACACACAGCCAACACTCATGAGAAGGCCCTGAACCACACACAGCCAACACTCATGAGAAGGCCCTGAACCACACACAGCCAACACTCATGAGAAGGCCTTGAACCACACACAGCCAGTGCTCATGAGTGGGCATTGAACCACACACAGCCAGTGCTCGTGAGTGGGCATTGAACCACACACAGTCAGTGCTCGTGAGTGGGCCTTGAACCACACACAGCCAGTGCTCGTGAGTGGGCATTGAACCACACACAGCCAGTGCTCGTGAGTGGGCCTTGAACCACACACAGCCAGTCCTCATGAGAAGGCCTTGAACCACACACAGCCAGTGCTTGTGAGTGGGCATTGAACCACACACAGCCAGTGCTCGTGAGTGGGCCTTGAACCACACACAGCCAGTGCTCATGAGAAGGCCTTGAACCACACACAGCCAGTGCTCATGAGAAGGTCCTGAACCACACACAGCCAGTGCTCGTGAGTGGGCCTTGAACCACACACAGCCAGTGCTCATGAGAAGGCCTTGAACCACACACAGCCAGTGCTCATGAGTGGCCCTTGAACCACACACAGCCAATGCTCATGAGAAGGTCCTGAACCACACACAGCCAGCGCTCGTGAGTGGGCCTTGAACCACACACAGCCAGTGTTCATGAGTGGGCCTTGAACCACACACAGCCAGTGCTCATGAGTGGCCCTTGAACCACGCACAGCCAACACTCATGAGAAGGCCCTGAACCACACACAGCCAACACTCATGAGAAGGCCCTGAACCACACACAGCCAACACTCATGAGAAGGTCCTGAACCACGCACAGCCAACACTCATGAGAAGGCCCTGAACCACACACAGCCAACACTCATGAGAAGGTCCTGAACCACGCACAGCCAACACTCATGAGAAGGCCCTGAACCATGCACAGCCAACACTCATGAGAAGGTCCTGAACCACACACAGCCAACACTCATGAGAAGGCCCTGAACCACACACAGCCAACACTCATGAGAAGGCCCTGAACCACACACAGCCAACACTCATGAGAAGGCCCTGAACCACACACAGCCAACACTCATGAGAAGGCCCTGAACCACACACAGCCAACACTCGTGAGAAGGTCCTGAACCACACACAGCCAACACCCGTGAGAAGGCCCTGAACCATGCACAGCCAACACTCATGAGAAGGCCCTGAACCACACACAGCCAACACTCATGAGAATTAAGGCCCTGAAACCTACAGTTGTTATAGGGCTTTGCTACTTGCTCACCCTGAAAAAGTTGTTCATGGCGAGGGCCACATTGAGTCGGGCATGGTCTGCAGTCTCTACAGTGATGTGGTCAGAGATAAAGTCTGGACCGAGCATTAGGCAGAATGTTATGAGAGCACCGGCCTTCTTTGGCTTGCCAGCTGTGTGTGTGTGTTGTGTGTGTGTGTGTGTGTGTGTGTGTGTGTGTGTGTGTGTGTGTGTGTGTGTGTGTGTGTGTGTGTGTGTGTGTGTGTGTGTGTGTTTATGTGTGTGTGCATGTGTGTGTGTGTGTGTGTGTGCATGTGTTGTGTGTGTGTGTGTGCATGTGTTGTGTGTGTGTGTGCGTGGGAGGGTGGGGGGTGGGATGGGATAATATGGGTCAGATGTGTGTGAGTGCATGAAGAAGTACAAGACATGATGATTGAGTCACCCAGTTACACAGTTTCTTGGCCTGCATGTACATTAGTCATTCTCCTTCCTACTCACCGCTGAGGAAGAGCACGTTGAAGGTCTCATGCGGCTCCAGGATGACCAGGTCAGGCCCAAACACCACACGGGCTGTCTTCTGCTGGTAGTTATACACCTGGACTGCACTGTTGCTGGGGCAGCGGTACGTCACTACACGTGTCTTGTCACGTTTCTAGTAGGAGAATACATACACACAACAGTACTAACTGAGTAAACAACCAATAAACAAATAGGTATGTAATCACAGGCTCTGCTGTAGGTTTTTGTTGAAAAGCCAGACAGCTTGGCACCACAACCGCAGCTTCACCACCAAGGGTAAATTTTAATGGTCAAACATACGCTAGGCTGTGTCAGAAGCCATTAGATAAGTCACCATGCATGAACTAGGGTTTCTCTTCAAGGCTTCGTAGTAACTACCCTAACCCACACACACTGGTACCCACAGCACGATGGTCGTACCTTGTACTTGGGGTCAATGGAACCCTCAAAGTAGGACATCTTGCGGATACTGGCGTCACCAATGCCTCCACCATTCCTAAAATGTATAAGTACATGTAAACCATCCACTAGACAGGCACAAGACTGCATAATGACATCATTATGTGCTCATGGCAGACAGTATAAATAGTCAGCTATAGACGTGAGGACAGAGGTGGGTCCTATCGTCAGCCCCTTTCCACTCCCAGTTTCAAATTAAGCAATCTGACGAGTCTTCCGTTGAGATGCTACTGAACTTGTTAGAGCTCTAGCGTACACATCTGTATGGTGAGTAAGTTTGGGAATGATTTGTACTTTGATGCAATGAATGGTTGCTATATGGAAACTGAGCATGTATCAGTTCTTCATTGTGTGGTCTCACTTGAGTAAGTCCTCCACGAGAGGGGTTAGGTCTTTCTCATAGAGCTCTTCATTGGCCTGCAGGAGGTAGGCCTGGGGGCCCATCACCATACGTACCTAAGAGGGGAAAGGGGGGTTCATCAGTGCCTTTTGCCTTCTCTGTCTGCATTACTTTCTCACTCGCATACCAGCGTTTCAGGTAAGGTAAAATGAACTTGTGTGAAAGTGCTATAGTTATTTTCCGTCCAAAAATTGTCACAGATGGCAAGCTATTAGTTTTGCTGCAAATGTTCAACAACAATTCCATTTGATTAAAAACATAGAGTGAATGTTAAACACACAGGTGTTGTATATACCTGTCCAGTCTGGACATCACGGACGTAGACCCCCTCATTTTTATTCAAGGGGGTTGCCTTTCTGGAAGGTGAGAGAGAGAGAGAGAGAGAGAGAGAAAGGGAGGGAGAGAGAGAGGGAGGGAGGGAGGGAGAGAGAGAGAGAGAGAGAGAGAGAGGGGGCGGGGGCGGGGGAGAGGAAAAAAGTAAATACAAAGTTAGTGAGACAAGAGCACACAATGCAAGCACACACATGTATCTGCCTCGAGTTTCCTTGCATCTTTTACCTGTGTTGAATGTGTCCAATCTCAGTGGGTGGGATGTACTCTGTTGGCCCATGGATCATCCATCTGTCCCCTGGTGTGCGGTGGACCTTGTCCCCTGCAGAGAGAAGGAGGGAGAACAGGAGCAGTCAACATCCTCCTTACCACACTACCAGCATTAGGGTCACATGTAGTGCCACACTACCAACTTCTCGTGTTGTCACTGTCTTCTACTCCACAAAACACTTCTTGTATGACAATACCTTCACTCCCACCTGTTCATCACACACACACAGATCTCTCAAGTCTCACACACAATTGAGACACATGCATTTTTGTGCCATCCCAAGCTCGAACGCATATACATGCAAGCAAATCTCGCACAAGATCTCTCAATTTCAGTCAGCAGCTTGTATTAGCTCGCTAGCTCACTTTGTTCTGCTAGCCTCGTTCCCAGATGTGCCCCTCATAGTCTCAACCTCAGCTAAATGTTTTGATGACTAGTGCCGAACTGCAAAGACACAATATCATACAAATGTAGGCCCTCGTACCTTGACCATGACAGGTGATGAGTGACTCTCAGTACAGATGTTTGACAAGGTCTCACGCATCTGGGACAAATCTCACGCATTATGAGATGAAGTCTCACTCAATTGAGGGTGCTGACCCCTGAGAGGTCTGCACACATTACACACACACACACACACACACACCCCACACACACACACACACACCCTCACCAGAGGGGAGGATCTCATTGAACTCCTCCTGTGCAGTGATCACTACAGCCTCGTCTGCCTGCAACAGAATGGCGTTCTTGATTCCCTTCTCCAGTCGCTCCCCTATAGTGAAGTATTGGCGTATGGGGAGGGAAAAGGTTCAGTATTAATAACAAAGCTTTCTCTTTCAGGTTTTGTCCTGCAGCTTTTGGGAGAAAATATTTCTAAAGCTGTGGAAGACTGGTTTCAGGGCCCTTAATTCCCAGGCCTTGCTCCCCTCCAGATTTTGATGGCCTGTGTTTTTGCATAACCGCAAGCTATCAAAACTGGAGGTGGTGAATACCTGGGAGCGACGCTAACAAGGCACAACTATCGCAGCTTTCTAAGCATAAAAATCATCCTACCTGGATGGAGGAAGAAGGTACGTGGTCCCTTGCGGAGCTCCCTACACCCTAGTCTGACCCTCCCATCTGTGCCAATGGGATCCAGTACCACACAGAACTGTCGGGGAGTGAGCACTGTCAACTGGATCACACGGACCACTTCCTGTGTGGGAATGAAAGAGGGGGGAGAAGGGAGAGAGGGAGGGAGGGAGGGAGGGAGGGAGGGAGGGAGGGAGGGAGGGAGGGAGGGAGGGAGGGAGGGAGGGAGGGAGGGAGGGAAGGGGGAGGGGAAGGGAAGGGAGGGAAGGGAGGGAAGGGGAAGGGAAGGGAGGGAGGGGGAGGGGGAGGGGAAGGGAAGGGAGGGAGGGGGAGGGGAAGGGAAGGGAGGGAGGGGGAGGGGAAGGGAAGGGAGGGAGGGGGAAGGGAAGGGAAGGGAGGGAAGGGGAGGGGGAGGGAGAGAGGGAAAGAGGGAGGGAGGGAGGGAGGGAGGGAGGGAGGGAGGGAGGGAGGGAGAGAGGAGGGAGGGAGGGAGGGAGGGAGGGAGGGAGGGAGGGAGGGAGGGAGGGGGAGGGAAAGGGAAGGGAGGGAAGGGAAGGGAAGGGAGGGAAGGGGAGGGGAGGGGAAGGGAGGGAGGGGGAGGGGAAGGGAGGGAGGGGGAGGGGAAGGGAGGGAGGGGGAGGGGAAGGGAGGGAGGGGGAGGGGAAGGGAGGGAGGGGGAGGGGAAGGGAGGGAGGGGGAGGGGAAGGGAGGGGAGGGAGGGAGGGAGGGAGGGAGGGAGGGAGGGAGGGAGGGAGGGAGGGAGGGAGGGAGGGAGGGAGGGAGGGAGGGAGGGAAAGGGTAGGGAGGGAAGGGAAGGGAGGGAAGGGGAGGGGAAGGGAGGGAAGGGGAGGGGAAGGGAGGGAGGGGGAGGGGAAGGGAGGGAGGGGGAGGGGAAGGGAAGGGAGGGAAGGGAGGGAAGGGAGGGAAGGGAGGGAAGGGAGGGAAGGGAGGGAAGGGAGGGAAGGGAGGGAAGGGAGGGAAGGGAGGGAAGGGGAGGGGAAGAGGGGGAGGGGGAGGGAGGGAGGGGGAGGGGATGGGGAAGGATGGATAAGAGAGAAAAAATGAAAATGAGAGTATACTATATTCTATTGTGAGTTTACTTTGTGTGGTAGCAGTGGTCACCCAAGAAAGAGTCAAGTACTGGTGCTCGGAAAATTTAGAACACTCTTATTTAATATACAAGTCACTACGGCCAAGAGTTTACGGCCTAACCACACAACAGTAGTTTTGAAGACAAAGTATTTAATTTCTGGACTTGGATACCTACTAGCCTTGCGCAAGCTGATATCCATATCTCTTTCAGTCCTTTAAAAAACTGGTCAAAGCAGTTTACAGATGGATTCACATGGTCTATTCTATACACCCCACCTCAGTCACATCTGGGATGTAGGATTCTGTGTCCTCATTGGTCACTAGCCATTCATCTCCAATGTGTCTGGTCAGTGAGAAGCGGGAAGAGAGAGAGGGAAGAGAGAGAGGGAAGAGAGAAGCAGAAAGGAAGGGGGAGGAGGAGGGAGGAAGAGGAGGAGGAGGGAGAAAGGAGGAGAAGAAGGGAGGAGGAGGGAGGAGGAGGGAGGGGGAGGGAGGAGGGGGGGAAAGGGAGGGGGAGGGAGGAGGAGGAGGGAGAAGAAGATAAGAAGGGGGGAGGAGGGAGGAGGAGGGAGAAGAAGAGAAGAAGGAGGGAGGAGGGAGGAGGAGGGAGAAGAAGAGAAGAAGGGGGGAGGAGGGAGGAGGAGGGAGAAGAAGGGGGGAGGAGGGAGAAGAAGAGAAGAAGGGGGGAGGAGGGAGGAGGAGGGAGGAGGAGGGAGAAGAAGATAAGAAGGGGGGAGGAGGGAGGAGGAGGGAGAAGAAGGGGGGAGGAGGGAGAAGAAGAGAAGAAGGGGGGAGGAAGGAGGAGGAGGGAGAAGAATAGAAAAATGGGGGAGGAGGAAGAAGAAGAGAAGAAGGGAGGAGGAGGAGGGAGGAAGAAAGGCAAAGGAAAGGGAGGGAGGAGGAGGGTGTTAGTACAGAAAGAATTGCAACGGTTTACTTGTGACTTCACATCCTGCAGGAATACCAGTTCTACACTGTCTGACCCTCACCGCTGTATCCCAAACTGGTCCGAGTAATTGTCCAGGGCTCGAATGTGCAGGGCAACCTTTGGGTCCAGAGTGTAGGCCTCATCCACACTGACCACCTTGATTGAGAGAGATGACAGCGGTACAAGGCATGGTTCCCAGCCCGTGCAAGTGCTTACTCAACTATGGATTGGACAACAATAACCAGTGCACTTGGCATGATATGACAAGGTGTATGACTACTGCATATACACTGGTAGGTGCATACGGCTTTTTATTGACTGGAGTCTATAACGTCAAGCAGGGTAGTTTAGGTAACTACTTTACCTTAATGCAGACCTAGTCAACCTCAGTGGCACTCTTAAAAGGTATAATGGCAAAAAATGAGTGAACCCTCAAAAATACTGCATATGTAGTCGGAAATGTTTGTGAGGAGTTAAATTTTGCAGTTTGCAATTTTGAAGTTTTACACATCTGCATTTGTGAAACTGCTGGCTACTGTTATATGTCTCTGCTACACTACTTTGCTCCAGGATTGAGCCCGCTTTTCCCTCTCTGTCAGGCCAACAAAGAGAGTTGCAAGTCACTGTACAGTAGCTGGATTAGCACAAAAAAATTGAAAGAGAATAACTACCTACTCTGCAGAGGATAGCGCCCATGCAGAAAAGTACACAGCAGGATGTGGGTCTACCAGCTGCTGAAACGATTATTCCCAAAATCTACTGCCTATTGCAGAAGAAGCAGTACCTGGTAAGTGAACCACGAAGTTTAAACCACCAAACTTCTTTTTTTACTGTAAATCATAGGACTACAACATTACTGGAAAGCATGCCCACCTATGTATGCAGTTAAACAACTAAGGTTTGAAGAGGCAGTACACAGGGGAATAACAATGAAGGCAGGCACCATTTGCTGCCATTGTATAAGCAAGTTCATGACAAAACAGACATCACTGAGTCGTTGCATGCACACATCATTAGAGCTTGAAAATTTGTTTGTGAGGTGCATATTTTTGAGTGAAATATCAAAATACTTCCACCCCCCTCTCAGAGGAGAGCAGTACCAAGGGTGAATTTGGCTTATTTTAGGATTACCTTAACAACATACAACAATACACTGCCCCCCTCACGTCTACCCTCACGTCTACCTGACGTCACGCACGTGACTCTTTCTCCCAAGCCTTCCCCTCCGTTTTTATACTGCAAGCGATCAAAAACTGGAGGCAGGAACGGCCTGGGAACGAGGCTAATTGACCCTCACTGTATGCTACCCTAGTCTCGTTCCCAGTCCTCCACCACAGCTATTGTACAGCATTGACCCTTACTGTATGCTACCCTAGTCTCGTTCCCAGTCCTCCACCGCAGCTATTGTACAGCACTGACCCTTACTGTATGCTACCCTAGTCTCGTTCCCAGTCCTCCACCACAGCTATTGTACAGCACTGACCCTTACTGTATGCTACCCTAGTCTCGTTCCCAGTCCTCCACCACAGCTATTGTACAACACTGACCCTTACTGTATGCTACCCTAGTCCCGTTCCCAGTCCTCCACCACAGCTATTGTACAGCATTGACCCTTACTGTATGCTACCCTAGTCTCGTTCCCAGTCCTCCACCACAGCTATTGTACAGCATTGACACTCACTGTATGCTACCCTAGTCTCGTTCCCAGTCCTCCACCACAGCTATTGTACAGCGTTGACCCTTACTGTATGCTACCCTAGTCTCGTTCCCAGTCATCCACCACAGCTATTGTACAGCATTGACCCTTACTGTATGCTACCCTAGTCTCGTTCCCAGTCATCCACCACAGCTATTGTACAGCATTGACCCTTACTGTATGCTACCCTAGTCTCGTTCCCAGTCCTCCACCACAGCTATTGTACAGCATTGACCCTTACTGTATGCTACCCTAGTCCCGTTCCCAGTCCTCCACCACAGCTATTGTACAGCATTGACCCTTACTGTATGCTACCCTAGTCTCGTTCCCAGTCCTCCACCACAGCTATTGTACAGCATTGACACTCACTGTATGCTACCCTAGTCTCGTTCCCAGTCCTCCACCACAGCTATTGTACAGCATTACTTTATGTTACCCCTGGTTGACCCACCTCCTCAAACACTCCTGGGAGGTAGGCTCCGATGTCTCTCACAAGCCATTCTTCTCCAATGGCACGGGGGGAGCCATCCTTGTCTATCAGGTCTTGCTGGGCTCGTAGCCGCACAGCATGGTCTGGAGCAATGATCTGGGGAGCCATGCGGCGAACAATTTCCTGAGGGCAATGAATGTGTGTGTGTGTGTGTGTGTGTGTGAGTGTGTGTGTGTGTGTGTGTGTGTGTGTGTGTGTGTGTGTGTGTGTGTGTGTGTACATGTGTGTGTGTGTGGTGTGTGTTGATCACAAGGAGAGAACACTCTGTTGCTGCATACAGGCTCCATGTACCTCCCTCCCCTTCCCCCCCCCACACACACACCCTCACCACTTCAGGCCGTGGTACATATGTGATGGGTCCCCTCAGCTGCCACTCATCTCCAGCCCTCCTCCTTGTACCCGCCTCATCCTTCTCAATGTCCACAAGGGCCTTGAGGTGCAGCCCATGGTCTGACTTGATCACAGGGAGAGGGTGGATCGCACTCTTGTAATCTAGATAAGAGAGAAAAAAGAGGCAGGATTGAAAATGATTGGTTATTTCTGGAGGTGCTAATATCACATGTAACAACCATGTCTGAGGGTTGTGTAGTACCAATGCACATGAAACTCAAGCTGGTAACAGAGAGCCCCATTTTCATTGCTGCTTGTGAAGAAGCTATCCTTTTTGAGGTAACATACGTAGCCAATCAAAGAGACTGTCAAAGCACCCCCCAACAAGTTGAATGGCTACTGATACATTTCACAGCACAGGCTTGCATGCTGAATCTTCCATCTTTATGACTCTCCCTCTTCTCCCCCTCGGTTCCTCCCCATCCTCCTCTGTCCTCCACTTTTGTACAACTACGTACATGCACATGTACCCCCCATCCCCCTTCCATACATGACGCATGTGTCCAATTTTCACAAATAAGAAGGGCAGCTGCACAAACAGACACTATCTTCAAGATGCTACATACGGTGAGACCAGCCACACGACTATATTTTGTGCATGAGATGGCAGTCCCCACCTCCCAGTCACCCCAGTGCAACTGATAAGGTCTGGTATTGGCCAAAAACACGTCCTGTGCAGTGGATAACTCTGTATATAGCATCTAGGTGTATTTTTTACAGGGAGATACAGTTCATTGGGATATTTTCACACATACCTGTGCATACTACATACCACATACACAAATACACACAAACCACGCACACAAACACACACACACACTTGTTGGATGTTGCTTAGCAACCAAATCTTTGAACTTGAATAACACGAAGTGGAAGGGGTGGAGGTGATAATGGGTGTGGCAGTGGGTTGTTAGGGGTACCATCCAACAAATTAGTTACATTCCCCAGACAGAACAGCATTCGCCCTTCGGGCTCATGCTGCTCCGTCTGGGGAATGCAACTATTATTTGCATGCACATACACACACACACAAACCATGCACACACACAAACACACACAAACACGCACACACACACACACACACACTTGCATGCACATACACACAGAAACACAAATACCAGTCTCTCTTACCAGTGGGAGATGCTGCTTCCAGTGATTCTCCAGGATACAGTGGGAAGGTTCCTGAAGTGCAATGGGGGAGGTGAAGATGAGGGAGGGAGGGAAAGGAGGGAAAGGAGGGAGGAAGAGGGGGAGGGAGGTATTGGAAGGGAGGTGAGGGAGGAGAGAGGAGGGAAGGTGAGGGAGGAAGAGGTGAGGGAGGAGAGAGGAAGAGAGGTGAGGGAGGGAGAGAGGAAGGGAGAGAGGAAGAGAGGTGAGGGAGGGAGGGAGGAGGGAGGGAGGAGGGAGGGAGGGAGGAGGGAGGGAGGGATGGGAGGGAGGGAGGGAGGAGGGAGGGAGGGAGGGAGGGAGGCAGGAGGAGGGAGGGAGGGAGGGAGGGAGGGAGGGAGGGAGGGAGGGAGGGAGGGAGGGAGGGAGGGAAGCGAGGAAAGAAGGGAAGGATAGTCCTCCTAAGAAACAAAATCATTTTCTCGTATTCTGTTGCTACTGAGAGAAGCCACCTTACTACATAACCATAAACCATGTAGAGGCCTGCCAAGAATGTGGCCAATTACAAACGTAACTGTATACACTACACACACACACACCAATCCCGCTCAGACATGCACATATCTGTTAACATGAAAGAAAATGTAACAGTCGTGATGGACTACTGAACTGCATGACCTGGATGAATGCAAGTGGATTGTCCACTTGAAAAGCAAACAAACTGATAGGTCAGTTCAGTAGTAGGCTTAACACACAAATTTTAAGTACTTTATCTGCAGAGGTGTTGAAAATATAGATGACTACTCTATTTTCTGCGTGGTTACAGGAGAATCTGGGTGTGGCACAAGGCTACCACGAACCAACCTTCCCATCTAACTTGTAAAGAAGGTCAAAGTTCTTACTGAGGTCACATGATATATGTGTGTGTAGGATGTCAAATGATGAATAGTTTGGTTAGAGCCAATCAGTGAATTATGTTACTCTCCAAATTGGCCTTCATGGAGCCATGCACATACTGGACTTACTCTCTTGCATTTTAAGCTCTGTGTATTACTAACTTGGAATCACTGCAGCTTGTTACGAGCACAATAAAGATGACAGCATCATGCATCCTTGGTAGGTATATAGGTTGCATGTGTAACCAGATGTAACATAGTCTCCACATGACACCATTTACGCTGGTTTTATGCTGCACTTGTAAGATGTATGCCAGATGAATGTGTGTTAGCCTCATACCCAGGATCGCTTCTAAGAGCCTGGGTCTGAGGCTGGACATGTGCCATCATAGACCACTGAAGAACTCGGACTCTGCCAAGTTTCCAGAAATACTTCTCCTTTACAAATCTTAATTTTGTGCAAACAGACAAAACTCAAAACTTCAAAATTTCTCTCTTCAGCTTATTATACATGTACCTCCCAACAAACATGCACTACAGCTATAAAAGTCAATTTTCTGAGGTCGTTCATTTGCATGTACTTGATCTTGCACACACTATATAATTGTCTGCCAGATGCTTGCCAGTGATACTATCTGACTTACCCCATGCAACCTGACTTCCTTGTGGCCAAATCTGAGCTCAAATAGCTTGCCCTCATGAATTGGTTTGCTAGATAGGGGGAGGAAGGGGGAGGAGAAAGAAGGGGAAACACATAATCACACAAAAGAGCCTCAGCCCACATACCACAGCAGCCACATTGATGTAACATAGTAACCCAATCACAATCACTTTTGTCAAAAGTTAAGTAATGCCCATTTTCTAGGAATATAGCTGTATCAACTGGCAGTATATGTACTAGCCAACATGAAGGGTACGTACTGCAGGACTACCCTCGTATCCAAGCTTTCCCGATGTTAGTATCTTGTCTCTTCTGTTAGCACAGACTTAGCGGAACATTTGATGGAAATGAAACAGTGCAAGGCTATAATATCCACCAATTTTCAAGGAGAAACAAGTAAACTGCTTTAGGAGGCATGCATACTATAGGAAAACACTCAGCACTAAATTGAGCTGAAGGGGTTTTAACTTTACATACTGAGTAAGTGGTAGAGATAAAATCAAACGGAGGGTAGCCTCGCTGAGACGGCCTTCTCAAGCTTGCTTGGGCTCACTTCTGGTTTACAAGTAAGAGCATGCACAATTGTACTGCTAGTAAATTACCTCCTGTCAATGGGATTGTTGACGATACAGTAGTGTCCTGGCTGTATCTTAACAAAGGGAAGAGGCCCGTTCACCAGTTTATGATTGTCTTGGAGCATGAGGTTTTGTGGACCCACCTCCAGGGTGGTCACATTGGTGTTCTGGGGAAAGGAGGAAGATGGAGAATGAAGCAGAGTGGGAGAAGGCAGAGTGGGGGAAGGTAGGGTGAGGGAAGAAGAGAGAAGAGAGGGAGATTTAAGCCTATTCAGGGGCGGATCCAGGGGGGGGCATGCCCCCCCCCCCCCCCCCCCCCCCCCTTTCAGGATTGAGCAAGCACAAACCGTGGAGCTCCTAAGAGACAGTTCTGTGGCAGTGCCTGAAATGCAAATGCTGGTTCCGAGGGGAGGGGCTCCAAGAAACAACCATAAGACGAATCGCCTGAGTTAGACTCCAGTGGCCATAAATTTTACATGGTTATGGTGATCTCTGACGACTCTCTCATATGCGCTAAATTTCCTATGGGAGCATGCCCCCAGACCCCCTAGAATGCTGTGCGCTATACGCGCACAGACAAATGCGCGCTTTGTGCACCACACCAACCCTCTATATGTATGCCCCCCTCTTCTTCCGCTGCACAGCCACATCGAAACCAGACTCCAACTCTTGCCATCTAGAAGTGAAGCCATGCCCCATGAAAACTATCCATACTGTCCACTTTCTACACCACAGCAGTCTTTGAGAAATACAGACCAAACAGAATACTGTTGTTCATGAGCCATTGCCCAACAATGTAATCCTGCATTAGTGATTCCATGCAGCCTCCTTCACAGAATGGTCCCTAGCTTTTGTTACAAGAACGGCACAGAGCCTGCTAAATTTCATGTACACAAGAATGTCAAGCCACCAGAACCTTCCCCCTGCACAATGCTGAAAGTGATCCAGTCTGGCATGTAGACTAGCTACATCTAAACAAGATGCTGTTCACTGACTAGAGACCTGCCTTCACTGGACTGCTTGCTTTAGTTGGCACTGTAAAACTGGACTTGCTGATCACGCCCATATTCATGATTCTGATCTTGCAAGGGCTATCAAGCTAATTAAACCAGGTGATTAGCAAGCATTCACCCCATCCACAAACTAACCAGGTCCAAAACATGGACATAGTAGTTTGGAAGGATCCCAACAATCTTCTTCTCTCCCATGGCAGAACTCGAATTCACGAAGGACGCTAGCCAGCTATCGGATAGTAGGAGCAGGTGGAGTGGGGGAGGGTCGCGTTTCCGGAGCCTCTATGGAGGTCAAAGTTCATATGGCCCCGCCCCCACGTCAGTATTTCTCCGCATCACGCTTCCTAAGCATGCACATCTTGCACCGTGTTCTGGTAAGGCGGACCTGTTGGCACCGTGCTACAGCCCTTTCTTCGGCCTTGCAAGCAAGAAAGTACCGTACAAGGTTGAATCATAGATGTTAGCAACACCTCTGAACTCAATGTCTTCAGAGTACCGGAGGCTAGTTGCATAATTTGCACAGACACATGGTAGCCATTTTAGGTACTCGTAGTAGTTTAGCTAGTTCGGGGTTCGCTTTAGTGATGAGTGTATTTTATTCTTTTCCCAACAAAGAGCTATGGATGCAAGTCTGAGGCTAGTTCAGTTTGAGGCTGGTGGTCTGCAGCGTGTGGGTGTGGAGGAGAAGGTTGGAGGGAGGGTGGTGGACGTGACCAGTGTAGACCCTGCAATACCAGCCGACATGAGGAGCTTCCTGGAACATTGGGAGACCAACACTGCCCTTGCTGTGAGGTAGGTGAGGGTGTCAGAGGGGTGGGGAGAGGAGTGTATTGGAAGGAGGAGGGCAGGATTTTCTCCAGTGCATACCACTCCAAGTGGCTGATGCTTACACATTGCCTGGTGAGGTTGAAGTGCAGGGTGCTTCTATTATTAAAAAGCATAACATCTTCATGTCTCACTGACTCCCCCAAGTTTTGCATACACGACTTTGTAATTTTGATGTGCAAATGCACAATTGAATATGTGCTATAAATATAGCTTGCCGGGCAAAGTAGAGTTTTACTGGGCCTGTGAAAGAGCCTGTGAAAGAGCTTGTCCTACTGCGTACTACACTGGAACTACAGTTTACATGTAGTTATTGAATGATCACACTGCAAGATGATAGTAACAGAATAGATTTACAGAAGCCTGGAAATCCTGCATGGGAAACAGAACATACATGAACAGTATATACACCATGTTCTCTTGACTCCACCAAACATGAGAGCCTGGGAACAAGGCTGTGCTGTGACATGAAAATAAATGCATTGCTTCTAGAGGAAATGAAGATCTGTGTGACTCTCACACCTACAGTCACTTGACTGTCGGGGGTCACAAACGCTGGGACTGTGAACACAGAGGAGCCTGCCATAAATTGACATTGTATGTGTCTTCTTCAGGGCAGTCGAGACTGCAAGATCCTCTGGCCAACACCTTTTCAGCCCTGGAGAGTTTGTCCTGAAGGCCCCAATCTACAATCCTGAGAAGCTGATCTGCATTGGGATGAACTATACTGACCACTGCACAGAGCAGAATGTCCCTGTGCCCGTGGAGCCAATCATCTTTAGCAAGTTCAATTCAGCCATCACAGAGCCCAATGGAGCCGTCCTACTGCCCGAGGAGACAAAGGTCTGAATGTATATGCAGAGATTCACCAGAGCAGCAGAATATAATTAGCAATCCATATTGTGGCATTGTTGCTAAACAATGATGGCTGTACATGGAATGTTCATGGCCAATCTCATCATTGTTGCCTAGCATATTGAATCCCCTTATCTCTTTTCTCCTCTCTTCTTCTTCTTCTCTCCTCTCTCCTACTCTCTCATCTCTTCTCTTCCCCCTCTTCACCTCTTATGATCAAAAGTGGGTTTATTTCCAGCTGAAGCAGGCTAACCTGAAGCCAGCTGAAACAGTAGCCTCATTCCCAGGCTACTCCCAGATTTTATCTCTCAGCTGTGGAGAAAAATAGGCTGTGAGATAAAAGCAAGGCTATGGAAACAGCTGAATGCAGCATCCACCTCTCCCCTCCCTCCTCTCCTCTCCTCTCCTCTCCTCTCCTCTCCCCTCCCCTCCCCTCCCCTCCCCTCCCCTCCCCTCCCCTCCCCTCCCCTCCCCTCCCCTCCCCTCCCCTCCCCTCCCCTCCTCTCCCCTCCCCTCCCCTCCCCTCCCCTCCTCTCCTCTCCTCTCCCCTCCCCTCCCCTCCCCTCCTCTCCCTTCCCCTCCCCTCCCCTCCCCTCCTCTCCTCTCCTTTCCTCTCCTCTCTTCTTCTCTCCTTCTCCTGTCTCCTTATCTCCTCTTTCCTTTCCTTTCCCCTGTTCGGTTCTCCCCTCCCCTCCCCTGTTCTATCTTACCTTTTCTTCTTCTCCATTTTTTTCTCCATCTAGTGTCTTGACTTTGAGGTGGAACTGGCATTTGTGATCAGTAAGAAAGGAAAGCACATCAAGGTACCATGCTGACATTGCTAAGACTAAACTTGGTGCATATCACATACAAATGGAGGGATTGTGTTTCCATGCCCATCAGAATATTAAGTAAAAAGAGATGTTCTTATTAACTTACACTTAACTCTTCACACAAACACTTTGACTACACTTTGTCTCCTTCCACTCTAGGAAGCAGAGGCAATGTCCCATGTAGCAGGGTTTACAGTAGCCCACGATGTCAGCGCCAGAGACTGGCAGATGCACAAAAATGGAGGACAGTGGCTGATTGGAAAAACCTTTGACACATTCTGCCCACTTGGACCCGCTATTGTCACTAGGGCCGCCCTTTCTGGTACGCTCCCGGTAGTCAACCCTGTTTTGTCATTTGTAACATGGAACCCAGACTAGGCCATTCTTATTCTCTAAGAGTAAACAGTTGCTGACAATTATTATGTTTGTAAAAATGACATGCCTATACACGTATGTACACAGTATTATATAGTACTAGTGCATGTATAGTAGTATAAGGCACACTTTCTTCACATTAGACCCTCATAAACTTGGCATTCGGTGCCGTCTGAATGGAGAGTTAGTGCAGAACTCTAATACTGAACAGCTAGTGCACAAGACTGAAGCCCTTGTTGCTTTTATTTCAAGGTGAGCTGGCGTCCAAATCCATTCCTCTTGTCATGTGGAGTCTTTTGGTTCACACGAGTAAATAGCAATTGCGAAATATAAGTTTGTAGTTAAGTATGCAACACTTTACAGATCTACCAATGATCCTTTGGTTGGAGAACACTATGGCGTGTTGCATAAAAGTGTATAGTTCGCAAGGCTACTTAAGAATGAATGATGATGAATGATTTATAACTCATGCATGATGACTAGCTGTACATATTTTATACTGTATTTACATGCATGTGTGCATTCACTACTCCGCCCATGACCTAATCTTGTTCTGTAGTGGGAAAGCCTAAGTAGCCTCGTTCCCAGGCCATTCCCGCCTCCAGTTTTGATCACTTGCAGTATAAAAACGGAGGGGAAGGCCTGGGAGAAAGAGTCACGTGCGTGACGTCAGGTAGACGTGAGGGGGGCGGTGCCCAATCGTTGTAACTCACAAACTTTGCGTTGATCAGCCTCGAGTCTCCCGAACAATGAGCTGTATTGACGCTGTCTTTCGAATGTTACAGTCTCAAGTTCTTGGACAAGATATTACAAGAAGGACCTCGAGATTCTTCGTTGGGCACCGCCCCCCTCACGTCTACCCTCACGTCTACCTGACGTCACGCACGTGACTCTTTCTCCCAGGCCTTCCCCTCCGCTTTTATACTGCAAGCGATCAAAAACTGGAGGCGGGAACGGCCTGGGAACGAGGCTAAAGCCTAAGAATAAGACTACCTAATGATCCAGTAATATAGCTGTCCTGGAATACTGGCCTCTCTCAGACTATAATCATGGATGTGACAATACATTGCAAAAGAAACACAGCACTTGCATTCTTTACTAAATGTCACTGTGAACTTTCACTGTATCCCAGAGCTCTGTGTATCATCCCACTTTTTAACCAGGAGATATGAGTATGGCTATATGATTGTGTAAATAGGTTGTGTGTTTTGATTGTATAGGTTCGTGACTCTTCAGCCAGGTGATGTGGACTGGGACTCCACCTGGAGTAGGATGCTTCAGGAAGCCGCCTCTCTGGCTAAAGGTGAGAACCGTTTTAGATCACCCAGCAGTGCCATGTAAACCACCACATGGTAGCAGTAGCCTCTTTTCCAGGATGTCCTCCTGGGAGGGGGGAGGGGTCACATCAGGTGAGCTATTTTAGTCCTGAATGTAGAACTGAAGCTACCAGCCAACTTGTCTCCATAGCTAAGAAGGCAACTGCAAGTGTTCAACAGCTAGGTACACAGTTTCATTATATCCCATTGTTCCTGTTGTTTAAACTCTGAAGTTTGATCATGGTCCATCCCCCATCTTTACTTGACATCACACAATGTGATAAGTGAACTTGTTCTTTACCCTGTAAGTCAAAAATTGGAGGTGGAATTGGCCAAGAAAGTTGGTAGGCTTTAGAAGGTACAGATGTTGACTAGATGAGATTTCTGTATTTTTGGGTCTATGGCTGTTAACTGCAGAGGTATGCATGACATTGTTCCTTTGATCAAACTTAGATCTAACATCTAACACAATAGTAACACGCAAGTGTAACTGGCATCATCCTCTTTACTAGTGATAACATGTTCATCTTCATGTGTTCACTTATCTTCCTACAGAAAGGAGATGTAGTTGAATGTGAGATTGATGAAATTGGCACAATCAGAAACACTATTCAGTAGACAGATGTTGTACTTGGTTTGTAATGGTGTATCTTTCATTTCACATTGTTGGGTACATATACATACATGTACAGTTTGGTGGTCATTCGGCAGGGTACATCACATCGGTAACTGCCTTCATACACTATTACATCATCAGTAAGCACACATATTTGGACTCATTGAGCTGTGGTAGATGCACCCTTGACTGGGGTTAGTCATTCTGCTATAGTAAGCCGCATACAGTTGCACGAATATGTACCTATTGATAAAAATCTAAGCTGTCTGGCAGTGTCTGCATGCATCAAAGGTGCTCCAGGAGTCATCACACACAGTGCCCCATGCATTGCAGACTTCTACTCGACCTTCGTGACAGTTTGTATCACCCCGAAGCCTAATGTCGCCATTAGTACATGGTGCAGTAGAGAGATGTGATGGTAACTCATGCGTATGGAGAGGCTAAACTTCCACTTTCCAGTGCATGTACCATATCTAGCTATAATAGTCAAATACACAGTCATGCATTCTCATTTACTGAATCTCTCTCAGTAGCTACTACTGTTTCATTAATATGTGAGCACCATACTGGCAATGGCATTCTCTTCTATCCTGTCACCTGAAGAAAGAATTATTGCTTATGTGTGTATGTAAACACCACATTACCATCACTATAACTACAGTGGAACTCCTGTATAGTGGACACCATTGGGAACCAATATTTTGTCCCTTTGTGTATAATTGGGACGGCGAAAACTGTCCGTTATATGGAGTAGCGGGATGTCCACTGTTCAGGGGTTTCTTAAGTATTGAAGTGAATGGAAGGACAGTCAGGACTTTCAGAATTGAACGTTATATCATGGGTGTTCACTGTTGAGGGGTGTCCGTTAAGCGGAGTTCCACACAAACCCAGTCGAACCCAGGACACCTCTGGCTTGAGCCGCCAGTGCTCTGCCACTGAGCCACGACAGCCGGACAACCACCAACCCCCACAATATGTACTGCACAGGTGGTACTGAATGCCTCAGTTGCACACCTGGCAGTCACTCAGTATGTGCCATCAGAAATTCGTTAGGGGTCGACCGGAAAATTCTCTCCATTAGGAAAGAACCCATGCTGAGTGGTTTTCTCACTCTAAATGCTCAGAGCATCTTGCCTCACGCTGGTAAATAAAGGAATTTAGATGTTACGAGGCGAAAATAGAGGAAAGTGAAAAGGCCAGGAGTCGAACCCAGGACCCCTCTGGCTTGAGCCGCCAGTGCTCTCCCACTGAGTCACGACAGCCGGACAACCACCACCCCCCACAATCCTCTATATGTAGTGATAGCTGGCATTTGAAGCCTTAACTAACTTTACTTTCACCCCCCCCAACGTATAGCTAGATAGCTGACCCTTAACATACTTTGGCTAACTTTACTTTCACCCCCCACATGTATCTAGATAGCTGGCATTTGCAGCCTTAACATACTTTGGCTTCACTCCCCACGTGTATCTAGATAGCTGGCATTTGCAGCCTTAACATACTTTGGCTTCACTCCCCACGTGTATCTAGATAGCTGGCATTTGCAGCCTTAACATACTTTGGCTTCACCCCCCACGTGTATCTAGATAGCTGGCATTTGCAGCCTTAACATACTTTGGCTTCACCCCCCACGTGTACCTAGATAGCTGGCATTTGCAGCATTAACATACTTTGGCTTCACCCCCCACGTGTACCTAGATAGCTGGCATTTGCAGCCTTAACATACTTTGGCTTCACCCCCCACGTGTATCTAGATAGCTGGCATTTGTAGCCTTAACATACTTTGGCTTCACCCCCCACGTGTATCTAGATAGCTGGCATTTGCAGCCTTAACATACTTTGGCTTCACTCCCCACGTGTACCTAGATAGCTGGCATTTGCAGCATTAACATACTTTGGCTTCACCCCCCACGTGTACCTAGATAGCTGGCATTTGCAGCCTTAACATACTTTGGCTTCACCCCCCACGTGTATCTAGATAGCTGGCATTTGCAGCCTTAACATACTTTGGCTTCACCCCCCACGTGTATCTAGATAGCTGGCATTTGCAGCCTTAACATACTTTGGCTTCACCCCCCACGTGTATCTAGATAGCTGGCATTTGAACCCTTAACATATTTTGGCAGTGAAGACCTGTGAATACAGTTATGCAGACCAATTCCATTGTGGTGACAGTTATAAGTCTAGCCTCGTTTCCCATGCAGGCTCTCGTGCATGGGCGAAGCCTGGGAATGAGGCTATTTATAACTCTTTTCTCGCTGCTGTTGCAGATTAGGTTGTCCTAGTGGATAGGACCTGTTCCCCAACCAAAATGGGCACCATAATACACTTTCACACCCACTAAGTAACAAAACAAGCTCAGTATGCATGGAATACACTGTAGCAATCAAACTACTAACTGATAATAAGTAATGTTGATGGTATACTTTTCATAACACTTAATTAAGGGCACTTGTGGTCAATTTTATATACCATAGCTTACTTGTTCCCTGTAGAAGACCTAGTCACCAGTTGTTGGGTATCCTAGCAGTCTGCAGGCAACTACTGCATGCGGACACACTGTGCCCCACACTCTAGTCCAGCAAATTTCCACGCAGCCTTCATAGGCGGTTGTCCCACCCACCAGTCTGTTGTCTCAATTCCTGCCTAAGGGAAATTGTATCAAAGCTGGTAATCAATCAAACAAACAAATGGATACACTTTGTCAATACCTCCACTCTGAATTTCAATTGAAGGTTGTTGATTGTTACATGGATATAACTGCATGATTATCATGCTGCAGAGAGATTTCTTGTCAGATTTGTTGAAATTTGGCAATTAATTAATTCCAGCTCCAAAGCACTAATTAGAGTAATACTCAGAGTAATACTATTAGGCCACTGATTAATTATGAACTACAATGCAGGAAAAATTTTGATGGTCAATTCATTCTTCCATTTTGGCAAGATTGGCATAATCTGATCAACATCATGCAAGTTGTCAACTAAGAATCCATCAGCTCACTGCATAGCTAGCTACTGTAGCTATGGCTTCAGTGATCGTACAGCAAAGTGTTACATACATGGACAGTGAAGTCCTGCATCCTCACTGTGAGCACAATTACGCACACCAATACCCTTGTGGGCTACAAGTCTTGTCTCCCTTCTGTTGCATGAGCCTAGCCTGACTTTGAGAGTGGCTGTGAACAATTCTTGGCATACATTACATGTATGTGATTTGGACCCTACTTACAGTGACATGTAGATGTGTCCATTGAGTGGCAATGAGTGATTTATGAATGTATTATTGAGCTAATAAATTAGGCAAAGCATGCAAGATTGCCCTAAAGCAAACCCTGTAAATGACTCTAAACTATGCCTGAATGTATGTGACACTGTGTATGCACTCCTGGACATTCAGCTCTTGCTCTGAGAGCTCATCTTTGCAACAGTGGGCAGCAGCCTCTATAATTATGTAGTTAACAAACATGGATGTATTGAAGAACAGAAGACCTCTTCTAGGATAGTACAGACAATGCACTATGTAGTCGCCTTGGGTTTCTTTGACAACATGGTTACTTTATAGCTAGGTAGCTAAGTTCAGTTAAATGAAATGTCAGTTATGATGTAAACGTCTTGAAAATAGACATTCTGGAAGACATTTCACTTGGGAGGGCCCACTGTGGTGTGACAAATGTTTCGTCTATTACACATGGGTGGTACCAGTTTGTGTCAGCCTGCACGGTGCCAGCTGATTGGTTTCAACCTCAACAGATATGTGTGGGTGGTTCCTGGGGGATCACCATCTGTAGGTGTGTATGTCTGCTGGCGCAGGGTGGTTATCAAGTTACCAAGTGCAGGTTTGTCTGCTGGGGTGTGAAACAAGATGGAAATGGGAAGTCACATAAATCAACAAATTTAAGGTGGCACCACTGAAAGGCGCTTGGCAGAGGTTAACAAAAACATAACTCTTTCTTGCTTATATTATGCAAGTTCCATGTTTGTACTTGCAATTAACACACCATGCATAGGGCTGTACGATTGTGGAGCCTTATCAGATTAGTGGGGGAAAGGAAGGAGACTGGTAGCATGTCTATTGAGAAGCTCCTGGGTGTGTGTGTGTTTGTGTGCGTGTGCATGCATGACTGGGAACAAGTTTATGTTTTCACACCAAACTTCGAATCCCTTTCCAAGCAGAAAAAATTAACTTGCAGATGATAGCCCCCCACCAGCATGCATGCAGACATACCAACCTTCTGTATATGGCAACCAACAAGATGCCAGCAGATAACCACTATGTATACCTGATGAAATGAGGTGCCATAGAGGTGTAAGCCAGTACCATCAGCCAAAACATTACTTACAGTGGGCTTTCCAAAAAGATGACTGGACCATGCATACTGCATACCATCAAAATGTTGGTAGCTATAATCCATGGCTTTTGGGGTAGAAAATGTTAGTACGATGTACATCTGGAAGGTTTTCCATGTCTTCATGCAAGTTTGAGCAGACCACAGTCACAACTTTGGTGTATCAAACTTGTTGCCATGTTTTTCCTTGAGATCTTTAAATACTGTGTCCACTTCCTCCCCTTCTGTTGTCATCTAGATACAAATCCTGCTTTCGTTTCGCACATACTACCCCAGTATTCCATCCCGTCTTTGCCACATCTGCTGTCACACTACATTGTTTCACCAGCTAGTGCAATACTCCAAATACATTGAGTCCAAATCCTTCAAACCAAGCAAAGCACTCTTCCCTCTGCGAAACTATGGCTTGGAGGAATTGAATCATATCATATACACCGTTTCCTTTCCAGTCACAGAAGTGTGTTTGATTTTGGTGAAGATGATATTGAACAGTGTTGAGATGGCAATGGAATTAGTTAAACACTGGAGCAGCAGCTAAATGAATGAGATCACAGAATAGAGCCAGACCTGGAACAATAAACTGTCACACTGCACACCAGCAACTGTAAGTGGTGGGAAGTTTCAAGAGTGCAGATTGATTAAGTATGTGGAGACTACTACCTCACTGTGAATAGAGCCCCCATAGCTATCTCGTGCTCAAAGTGAATTAGCTTTTTGCAACATTCACAAGAAGCATAGTGTTTTCTAAACTCGACCTCCAGCAGGTGTATACTTACAGCCTTATAACGGAGAACAGCTCTAAGTGGTACACAGCTATAAATTTCCACTATCATGCCTCTGTTTGGGGTCTCATCCTCCCCCTGGGCTCTTCTGATAGTGTAGGATTATAGGCAGGGGCATGATGTCCTATACAATTATAGGCAGGTGGCGCATAATGTCCTAGGATTATAGGCATGGGGTGTCTAGAAATACTAATGTGAATGGGGGTGCCATTTTTCCTAGGGGATGCCAATATTTCTAGGAAAATTGCATGGGGGTGCCAGATTTCCTGGGGTGCAAAGTTTCTCTGATACTGGACAAGACAGCATGTCAGCAACAACTTGCTCATAAAGTTTGTGAAGTGAGGTAAGAACCCTGGCTATAGTAGGTAGCTCAGCCTATAAACTGACCAGCGCCAGTTGAATGTAGCTGTTACTGTGTACATTAACCATCCATTCCATATTACATTCCACCGTTCCATTTTATATTTCATTCCAGTGATTGGAGGCACCCTCATTAACAGTGCATGGGTATCATCTGTGAAATATAAAGTGACATTAGCTACATATGTCCTTGATGATATTGCAGCTAAGTACATGGTGATCACTAACAGATGAGGATTGAGTATAAATGCTTATGGAAGGCAAAAGTTGTGGACTTCAGACCCAAGAGGAAACCAAGACACAACTCAACTCTCATGCACATGATTATAACCATGCACTTTAGGTTAAATAAATTCCTAGAATCTATCAGTAAGTGTTTTAACAGCCAGCACCAATAGGGTAGTAGCTACGTTCAAGCAAGGATTTCCTCTTGCCATTGACCTTGAAGAGTGTCCCAAGGTTAAACAATGCCCTTAGGTTCTTATCTGGCTCACATAAAGGGCATTTGCTGTAATCATTTCATCGGCATTTTGGTTGAGTGCCTCTCCAATGAGACTTGAGCATACTTTGTTTTAAGTATTGGAATGCCTACCCAAGAAAACTAGCTGATAGCTGTATAGGCAAAAACAATTGGGTGTCCAAAATGAAGATACTTTTAAGAATTCAACTGATGCCTAAGTACAAAATTACATTGCAAAACCCAAGCGAGTGTGTGCCATCATTTGCCCGGGCCACAAGTAGTCGCAAAACCTCTTGAGAAAATTCGACCATTGCAGCAAATCTGGGTGCGAGTATTGTAAGTACGAGTTCCACAGCAAGATGTGGAGATGCCTCGTGACAGAACAACTCCATTGCAACAAATCTGGGTGCGAGTATTGTAAGTACGAGTTCCACAGCACGATGTGGAGGAACCTCGTGACAGAACAACTCTGTTGCAGCAAATCTGGGTGCGAGTATTGTAAGTACGAGTTCCACAGCATGATGTGGAAGAGCCTCGTGACAGAACAACTCCGTTGCAGCAAATCTCGGTGCGAGTATTGTAAGTACGAGTTCCACAGCACGATGTGGAAGAGCCTCGTGACAAAACAACTCCATTGCAACAAATCTGGGTGCGAGTATTGTAAGTACGAGTTCGACAGCATGATGTGGAGGAACCTCGTGACAGAACAACTCCGTTGCAGCAAATCTGGGTGCGAGTATTGTAAGTACGAGTTCCACAGCACGATGTGGAGGAACCTCGTGACAGAACAACTCCGTTGCAGCAAATCTGGGTGCGAGTGTTGTAAGTACGAGTTCCACAGCACGAAGTGGAAGAACCTCGTGACAGAACAACTCCATTGCAACAAATCTGGGTGCGAGTATTGTAAGTACGAGTTCCACAGCATGATGTGGAGGAACCTCGTGACAGAACAACTCCATTGCAGCAAATCTGGGTGCGAGTATTGTAAGTACGAGTTCCACAGCACGATGTGGAAGAACCTTGTGACAGAACAACTCCATTGCAACAAATCTGGGTGCGAGTATTGTAAGTACGAGTTCGACAGCACGATGTGGAGGAACCTCGTGACAGGACAACTCCATTGCAGCAAATCTGGGTGCGGGTATTG
Organism: Agelas oroides; assembly: GCA_949130485.1. Classification (NCBI taxonomy): domain Eukaryota; kingdom Metazoa; phylum Porifera; class Demospongiae; order Agelasida; family Agelasidae; genus Agelas; species Agelas oroides. Next base: position 5,514,122 of record OX422200.1, read on the forward strand.
TAAGTATGAGTTCCACAGCACGATGTGGAGGAACCTCGTGACAGGACAACTAGATTGCAGCAAATCTGGGTCCGAGTATTGTAAGTACGAGTTCCACAGCACGAAGTAGAAGAGCCTCGTGACAGAACAACTCCATTGCAACAAATCTGGGTGCGAGTATTGTAAGTACGAGTTCGACAGCACGATGTGGAGGAACCTCGTGACAGGACAACTCCATTGCAGCAAATCTGGGTGCGAGTATTGTAAGTACGAGTTCCACAGCATGATGTGGAAGAGCCTCGTGACAGAACAACTCCGTTGCAGCAAATCTGGGTGCGGGAATTAAAAGCTCCACATCCTGTGGAAAAAAATATCGAGATCAAACGAATACGTATTCCATGTGCATTGGTCACTATTAGCATAGTATGTGACAACACTTGACTGTACTTCGTATTTTGCTACAATAGCTAGTCGAATAAGAAGCCTACCCATGCACTGTCTCCAGCGGATACTTACAAGGAAAATCAAGTAGCTAACTGAAAATGCTTTTGGGTCATTAACAATCAACAAAAAACCTACAGCGTACAACAGAATTGGACAGCTGCACACTCTACACAAATAAATGCATGAAGGAGTGCTAGTTCATTAGGAATTACAGTACTTGGGATGCATCCTTTATTACATAAGAGGTCAGTTATGCCTACTGGACCTCTAGACGCATGCCTATACTTGCAACCTAACATATTGGTGTATGAAGCAGAAGTTGTGGCCATATATATACACATTCCTGATTTGAAGCAGACATGTAGCTAGCTACACATGGCTATGCCAAGCCAATGTGGTAGCTGTACCAATGATATTCAGATACCTCTGGTATTTCTGAAATATCCAAGGGTAACAATGCACAAAGGTCTTATAGGTAGATATGTACAGTCTTATAATACCCGTATCCCTGTCAAAGTAATTATAAGCAAATTAAGTGTTGGTAATTTAAACCATCACCTGGTCATCCCAGCGCAGCTGATGAGGCCTGGTATTGGCCGAGTTATCCCTGCTCAATGCATTGGTAACTTTGTATAACATCTAGGCCTGCCTTTTTTTTTCAGGGAGAGGTGGTGCATTTAATTCTTCATACATGAACTATCACCATGCACTCACTCTACACGAGTTTTAGTATGTAACTATATAAGTGTATGTCATCACTTACCACAAGTACTCCTGACACTTCTTAAGAAAATCCGACCATTGCAGCAAATATGGGTACGAGAATTGTAAGCACGCGTTCTACAGCAAGACATGGATAAGCCTCGTGACTGAAGAACTCCACTACAGCAGATGTGGGTGCGAGTGCTGTGGGGACAGCAAGATGTGGAGGAGCCTCGTAAAACAACAATTCCACTGCAGCAAATATGTGTACGAGCATTGAAAGCACGCGTTCTACAGCAAGATGTGGATAAGCCTCGTGACTGAAGAACTCCACTGCAGCAGATGTGAGTGCGAGTGTTGTAGGGACGCGCTCCACAGCAAGATGTGGAGGAGCCTCGTAAGAGAACAATTCCATTGCAGCAAATATGTGTACGAGAATTGTAAGCACGCGTTCTACAGCAAGACGTGGACAAGCCTCGTGACTGAAGAATTCCATTGCAGCAGATGTGGGTGCGAGTGTTGTAGGGACGCGTTCTACAGCATGATGTGGAGGAGCCTCGTGAGTGAAGAACTCCACTGCAGCAGATGTGGGTGCGAGTGTTGTAGGGACGCGCTCCACAGCAAGATGTGGAGGAGCCTCGTAAGAGAACAATTCCATTGCAGCAAATATGTGTACGAGAATTGTAAGTACGCGTTCTACAGCAAGACGTGGACAAGCCTCGTGACTGAAGAACTCCACTGCAGCAGATGTGGGTGCGAGTGTTGTAGGGACGCGTTCTACAGCATGATGTGGAGGAGCCTCGTGAGTGAAGAACTCCACTGCAGCAGATGTGGGTGCGAGTGTTGTAGGGACGCGTTCTACAACACGATGTGGAGGAGCCTCGTGAGTGAAGAACTCCACTGCAGCAGATGTGGGTGCGTGTGTTGTAGGGACGCGTTCTACAGCAAGATGTGGAGGAGCCTCGTGACTGAAGAACTCCCAAGCAGCAGATGTGAGTGCGAGTGTTGTAGGGACGCGCTCCACAGCAAGATGTGGAGGAGCCTCGTAAGAGAACAATTCCATTGCAGCAAATATGTGTACGAGAATTGTAAGCACGCGTTCTACAGCAAGACGTGGACAAGCCTCGTGACTGAAGAACTCCACTGCAGCAGATGTGGGTGCGAGTGTTGTAGGGACGCGTTCTACAGCACGATGTGGAGGAGCCTCGTGAGTGAAGAACTCCCAAGCAGCAGATGTGGGTGCGAGTGTTGTAGGGACGCGTTCTACAACACGATGTGGAGGAGCCTCGTGACTGAAGAACTCCACTGCAGCAGATGTGGGTGCGAGTGTTGTAAGGACGCGTTCCACAGCAAGACGTGGACAAGCCTCGTGAGTGAAGAATTCCACTGCAGCAGATGTGAGTGCGAGTGTTGTAGGGACGCCTTCCACAGCAAGACGTGGACAAGCCTCGTGACTGAAGAAGTCCACTGCAGCAGATGTGGGTGCGAGTGTTGTAGGGACGCGTTCCACAGCAAGACGTGGACAAGCCTCGTGGCTGAAGAACTCCACTGCAGCAGATGTGGGTGCGAGTGTTGTAGGGACGCGTTCTACAGCAAGACGTGGACAAGCCTCGTGACTGAAGAACTCCACTGCAGCAGATGTGGGTGCGAGTGTTGTAAGGACGCGTTCCACAGCAAGACGTGGACAAGCCTCGTGACTGAAGAACTCCACTGCAGCAGATGTGAGTGCGAGTGTTGTAGGGGCGCCTTCCACAGCAAGACGTGGACAAGCCTCGTGACTGAAGAACTCCACTGCAGCAGATGTGGGTGCGAGTGTTGTAGGCATGTGTTCCACAGCAAGATGTGGAAATACCTCGTGGCCGAACAATTCCGTTGCAGCAAATCTGTGTGCGGGAGTTATAAGTTCCACAACCTGAAAAAAGATTAAACTCAAATTACGCATGCTGCACATGTCACGTGCATCATATTATTAGTTATGTAGGCGTGACGCAGTTCTTAGTCTTTCAGCCCGAGGACAATAGCGAGAGTAACCACGCAGAGATATTGCACCATCCTGACCATCAAACTGTACTAGAAATCTCAGTACTTGCAAATTTGCGAGCAGCACTGCTAAAAGTGAGTTGAATGTATACATGCAACCGTGGCATACCTTGACAACTTATGCTTTGGATGCAAGCCAATCCAATCAACAATCCAGTGATGAACTGCAGTTCCATAGTTGTAGTTCGTCAGTCCAATGAGTCAGGTTTGCTTGGACATCAATTATCAGGCAAACTTGCCACCTAATCCTATCAGTTGTGAGCTTGTGCTGCTATTAACTTTCTTTTATACCTTCATTTCCACTTGTGTTATGCTTTGGTGGTTAGTTACCACATCCTGCTTGGAATTATTTTGACTGGCTTTATGCCACTACAGTTTTCGGTGTTTATACGTTGCGATATACAGTCTGAACTAAATTGAGTCAGTACTGTCAATAGCATAAACTGTGTAGAAATGTACATACCGTAAGCCCCCAATAATACGCCCCCCTTTTTGCGTTATTCGAAAGCGACGATAGCTGTGGTGGAGGACTGGGAACGAGGCTAGGCGTTTGCTCGAATATTCATTTGGCATCGTGCACACGCCCCCCTCCCCCGGTTCCTCGCGATGTTATATACGCGAAAAGTCAACAAACACGACGACCGTGGCGAAGAACAGAAGCTTCGCTGAACTTGTACTACGGAAAAAATTAGCGGCGCTTGTGTTGATAGCTGAGAGGCATTGAAGCAACTTGCATCGTCGGTGGTGGCAGGGGACAACCCCGCGTAAGGCTCGTGCTATGAGCAGCGATGCCAGCGAAGACCTGGGCGGTGGCCAGCGAACGAAGCAATAGTGATTTCGTTTGTACGTGTTTACGAACACAACGGAGCTAACCCAAAAGCTCGTTAAAAGCATGCCCAGAAAAAGCTCCCCACGGGCGTTTACACGAGGGATGCGGAGTTAAAGAAGGGAGCGTTTGCTCGAAGAGGGCTTATTTTCGGGAGCATACGGTACTTGTATTGCAAACAAACAGTACTCCATATGTCAAAATGGCATCATTTTCAGGCCTTCCCATCATGCATGCATTCGCGAAACAGGTTGTAAAATACGCAAAAGAAGTAGTCTACATTCGGAAAACGAGTTGTAAAACGAGTTGTAAAACTTTTGAAAAACTTTTTGAAAAAGGATACTTTCTCCAGTATTCACAAAAACAGAAATAGTTTGTTTGCAGACAAGTGAAAAGCCTCCTGATTACTATTTGTAGTTTACAAAATTATCCTTTCTCCAATACCACTCCTAGCCCCTGTCTCACTTTTCAAGGTATATAGCAATCAAGTGGGCTTGTTACCTTGGTTGCAGGGTGACCCATGTGATACATCTAAGCAGGATGTTAGGCTATCAATCTCAGCTAGTTCTGTGCTATTTTGGGACTTTCTAGTTAACTATAGGTTATCCCAAATCAGAAAGAAATTGTTTAGATGTCTAGCTTGGTATTTACTTTAATCACAGCTGCCTAATTCTTTAGCCTAAAGAATTAGGCAGCTGTGATTAAAGTGTAATGGTGTGCCAAGTAGCAATATACAGGAGGAAGTCACTTATATCCAAAGTTCAGTTATCCGAATCTTATAATGATAATAAATGGAAAGCAATATGCTTTCCGTTGAAATAGTATTGTTTCACTCATCTGAACATTTCAGTTATCCAAACACCCTCTGGTCCCAACGTGTTTGGATAAGTGATTTCCTAAGGGAAAGCCCTCCAGTATGTGTAGGAGACTTTAAGAAAGTGGCCTTGTGGCTACCACAATACAAATGGAGCTAATCCAGTTCCACATGGCACAACCTAGTTATATTTGGTCACAATCCAAGCTATGCCATATATAAATTAATTACGTTACAATGCAAATATCAATTTTGGTAAGAGGTCACTTTCTAAAAAGCCTCCAGGGCTTTCCCAGGATTTTCTGGGTCAGTACACTGTAGCTTGCATCCTGCTTACATGTATTGAGCAGCACACCCTATGTCCTTTGATTGCAAACAGTTAAGGTAATCAAGCCCACTTGAATGTTTTATGTGTGAAAGGGGATGGGTGTGGCATGTTTCAATGGGAAGCTTCTTAAATTTGATTTTGGTGTGTGTGCTTTGAACTTCCCATTTCCAATCTCCCTTCACACGCCAGAAGACAAACCTACACTTGGTAACTTGATAACCACCGTCACTGGGGAGCCAGCAGACATACACCTAGCTACAGATGGTGATCCCCCAGGAACCACCCACACCTACCTTTGAGATTGAAACCAAACCAATCAGCTGGCACCGTGCAGACTGACACAAACTGGTACCACCCATGTGTAATAGACGAAACATTTGTCACACTACAGTGGGCCCTCCCAAGTGACATGTCTTCCAGAATGCCAATATTTACATCCTAACAATTCAGTTAGTTGAACTCAGAACTTAGCTAACTAGCTACAAACAAAGCAACCATGTTGTCAAGAAAACCAGCTTGTATCAATAGAGGCCACTGCGCAGTGCATTTCCTGTGCTACCCTAGATCTGTTATTAGTATATTGATGTTTGCCCATGCACTGTGGATCTTTGTCTGACTCTCTGCAAGAGTCTGGCAAAGATGAGCATAGCTAACTATACAAAAATTGGAAGAGCTGAATGTCTAGGAAATTAATGCATTACACAGTGTCACATAGATTCAGGCATAGCAGGCCCCATCCAAACCTTTGTTTGCATGTAGCCAGTTGAGAATATAAGCTGGTTTTAGACAGAGTTTAGTTGCTAAAATGGAAGACCAGTATGTCTATCTCAATTAGCTTGTTAGTTCGTCTAGCAGTGATTATATCATCTCTTGTTGTTGTAATGCCTCCTTTAAGTAGTGCATAGTAGTTTGCTGCTTTAGCCAGTGCCACTGAGTCCAGGGCAGTCAAAGTGGTGATTAAGTCAGAGGTAGCTAATTTAGTGGAGGAACCAAGATGTTTTTACAAAGGTTACCAGTGCAATTGACAAAGAGATTGCGTCACAAAGTGTCAACTGCAAGGTAGCTTGCTTGACCAAATGGACAAATGATGTTGTTGCTTGAGTGGAATCGATTACCTGTAATTCATGCATGCAATCTACAGCACCCAATTTTGAATGCAACAGCGCAATGTAATAGACACTACTATAAATATTGACTCACAGCTAGCTCTGATTCTTGTGCAGTATGCAAAGTAGCGTTTGAAGTGTTGTATCGTTAACTTTCGGGGTTGAGGCTTATACACGCTTCATAGATGTATCAGATAGTCGGCACCTACAAATTGTGTGTGAGCCCTGCCTTAAGTTCAGTGATACAGCGCCTCAAACACAATTGAAACATATGTACAAAGAAATACCAGTAATTAGTTACCCCTCAGTTGCAACACAAAATGTAGCTGACACTTAGTCACACTTAGCGTTAGCTACGTATCCACGAAGGATTTTTTATTGATTGATTGATAAGCAATACATGGGCCCAATGGCATGAGTTGATTGAGATATTACAAAGCACCTAGAAAAACCCTACTTCAGGCTGCACTGCAGAATTGGGTATTAACCAAGCTTGGCTAGCTATATAGATACTTTGGGTTGTACTAAGGCAGTGTTACAAAACAGCGGCTTCTCTAGTGGCTCCTGTATGCATAAGTGGAAAGGAGGTTCTCTGTTGCCAAGTTGAAATCAAAGGCTTTTTTTCATACTTAACTACATTAGCTATACTAGTATTCAAAGACGCCACTTGAATGGGGCCTGCTTTCCACTATTAGCTTGTAGCTTGGCACATCATAGAACTTAATGGCATCACCCCCCCCCCCCCCCCCCCCCCCAATATTTTCATATTTCATTGAAAATTCTCCATAAACTACTGGGGGGTGTAAAGGATCCCAGGGTAAGCAAACATTTCTCGGTTCTTTTATTGAATAGAAGAATTCCCTAAATCAGGAGATTTACCTAATACAAAACTTTTAGGTTCAAAAAGCACAAGGCTAGCTAAGTATTGAGGGATTCCCAGATCAGCAGGTTACTTGCATCCTAATTATATCAAATGACACACCTAGTGTTCTTAATTTGCAACCAAGGTGACCAAGCCCATGTCTTCTTAGAAGGTCTCACTGATTATTATCACTATTTTAGTTGCATATACCATGCATAGGGCTGTACGATTGTGGAGCCTTATCAGATTAGTGGGGGAAGGGAAGGAGACTGGTAGCATGTCTATTGAGAAGCTCCTGGGTGTGTGTGTGTGTTTGTGTGTGTGCATAACTGGTAGCACGTTTATGTTTTCCTTTCCTTTCCCAACCAACTAGTAGACAAACTTGCAGATGATAGCCCAATGTCACAATCCCTAATGAGATGAGGTGCCATATAGAGAAGCAAGCCAGTAGCATCAGACAAAACATTACTTACAGGGGCAATTAACAAAAAATGTCTGTACCATACTGCATACTATCAAATAAACTATAATCCAACTAGTAAACTCAATAGTCAGCTATGAAATGTAATAACAACCGTGTCTAATTGCTGAAATCAACAGTGAATGTTTGTTTTTTTCCATTGGTTGTAGCCTCGTTCCCGGGCCTTCCCTGGCTCCAGTTTTTGATAGAGGGTAGACAGATGGGATGGGGGGCCCAATCATTGTAACTCACAACCTTTGTGTTTATCAGATTTGGGTCTGCCAAACAATGGGCTGTATTGATGCTGTCTTTCAAACATTACAATCTTGATTGAGTTGATTCCTTGGACAAGATATTACAGGAAGATTCTTCCCCAAGCACTGCCCCTTGTCTGTCTGCATGCAACTTTTGTGCTCCATGAGTCATCACACACACTTCCCAGGCCCGTAAGCAGGGGGGTTCGAGGGGGGTCATTCAAACCCCCTATTGGCCTCCAAAAGATGTTTATACACCACCTATATAGCCCTAAGTGGTCGATGGTTGTAGCTATGCACCCCGTTTGTTCATAGAGGACCAGCGGATGAATGTGGAATGCGTGCATAAGTGATTTACGCTGAAAGGCATGAGCGAGCCCCACACCAGCAAGTTGAATTATGGATTTTGTCTAGTCATAACCTCATTCCCAGGTCTCCCCGGTGTTTGTTGTATGGTTTATGTTCCCAACTGTGTGCAATACTTGGTGCAAACAAAAAACATGGTAGGCCTGGGAATGAGGCTATCCACTATAATTATCTTCTGGCTGGTAGTACAGTGCTCTACACACAATGTACTATGATTAGTCAACAAAGATCCAGGGGAGCACAACAGCCTTTACCAACAAAACTATTTGTACTGCCACAGATTTCCTAGTTTTTCATTTTCAAGATGAATTAGGATACTGATGTTCTCAGTGACCTCTTGTAGCCCCCACAATGCTCACAGCCAACAGTGGCAATGTGCATATCCCAGGTATTATGCACAATCACCAGGATATCATGGTTTTATCGTATCTACAAAAGTCACTTGGTATATATACAACAAAATGTAGTACACATGGAGTAAGCAGATGCAATCATGAGCATGCATGCTCAGACAAATTAGATGGGTAGAAATCACAAGTATAATCACTCCACTCTTCAAAGCATGGGATTGATATTATAATATACTTGACAGGTAATGAGGTAATGGATCAGGCACACAAGGACTACATATAGCAGTCAATAGTAATCATCAACACAATCATCTGATCACTACTAAGTCATTGTATTCATCTCAATGTTCATCATACTCATCCCAATAGTCATCATACTCATCCCAATAGTCATCATACTCATCCCAATAGTCATCATACTCATCCCAGTAGTCATCATACTCATCCCAATAGTCATCATACTCATCCCAGTATTCATCATACTCATCCCAATAGTCATCATACTCATCCCAATAGTCATCATACTCATCCCAGTATTCATCATACTCATCCCAATAGTCATCATACTCATACCAATAGTCATCATACTTGTCCCAATACTCATCATACTCCTCTGAATATTCATCATACTCATCCCAATATTCTGCATACTTACTTGAATGCATATCATCTTTAGTTTGACCACCTGTGACTACATCTGGATAAGTCGTAACAGCTACGCTGGATTCCTTTCTACCTGACTTTACATCTCCCTCTCTATCCCTTCTGCTTCTCTCTCTGTCCGTCTCACCCTTTGCTCTATTCTCTTTTCCTCTACTTTCATCCCTTTCACAGTTCCCTCCATTCCTTTCACCTCTTCCTCCAAACCTTCCATCTCTCCCTCCATCTCTTGCACTTTGATTGCTTCCACCTTTCTCTCTATCCCTCTCTCTGTTCCTTCCACCTCTCCCTCTGTCCCTCTCACCTGTCATTTCGTCCCTTTCACCTCCCCGTCTGTCCCTTCCATCTCTCCAACTGTTCCTTTCAATTCTTCTTTCATCCCTTCCACCTCCTCCTTTGTCCTTTCCACCTCCCCTTCTACCTCCTCCTCTGCCCCTTCCACTTCTCACTCTGTCCTTTCCCCCTCTTCTTCTGTCCCCTCCCCCTCCATCCCTTCGACCTCTCCCTCTGTCCCTTCGACCTCTCCCTCTGTCCCTTCCACTTCTCTCTCTGTACCTTCCATCTCTCCCTCTGTCCCTTTCACTTTCATCTCCATCCCTTCCACCTCTGTCTCCATCCGTTTCACCTCTCCCTTCGTCAATTTCACCTGTTCCTCCATCCCTTCCATCTCTCTCTCTGTCCATTTCACCTGTTCCTCCGTCCATTTCACCTGTTCCTCCATCCCTTCCACCGCTCTCTCCATCCTTTCCTGTTCTCACTCTAGCTCTTTCACCTTTCCCTCTGTTCATTTCACCTCTCTCTCTTTCCCTTTCACCCCTCTGTCTGTCTTTTCCACCTCTCCCTCCACCTGTCTTCCATAGCCTTCTGCCTCTCCCTCTACCCCCAACTCTACCTACAATTCCACCCCTTTTTCTACTATCTCTTGCTTTTCCACTTCCCCTTCCACTGCTACCTTCCCCTTTGAAAGCACCACTTGAGCTAGGTCTCAAAGTTGATTTTTCACCTGCGTATGGGAGTAGTATAGGAGGTTGAGAATAAACAAAGTTAGCCCATAACAAATGACCACATGAAGAATATGCACAACAGATCTATGCACACAACGTATAAAAACTGCTCTCATTGTATAAACACAACCATTCACAAAAATAGAAGCTAAAACATGCTAGTAGTTAGCCTGATTGAATGCTATATCGATGTCTCATTTGGCAAATGACCCGCTATTGTCATAAAAAGTATGCCTGGTGAACTAACTTGCTACACTGGCAGCAGCAGGGTGAGTAGTCAAACTAGGGTAGCTGATGGTCGACTCAGGTTCCATCCATATGAGATTACACTTGTTCTTTTCAACAAACTTGTCAAGAAGTTTCCTCGTGGCTGTGTCATGCATGTGGCGGTCATTTGCCACTATGCAGTCCACATTTTCAGAAAGGCAAACAGGTCCATGGATCTGAACCTAAAAAGACATGACAATTGTCATAATCATGCTACTGTCTATTTAACAGGAAAATATGGGTATAGCAGTAACTACAGCAGAACTTCTAGCAACAAAATTCTCACTTGATAAACTAGGGAATCCATATTGCATCTTGATTATGTAGAATAATTTGCTCTTTCCAAAATGCTGACACCACAATATTAATTCTTCAAGTTATCCTAAAAACAATTCTTAATGACCTCCATGGTACAGACACTCATCTAGCCCTCTTACAAAATTGTCCACTGTCACTGGTGGATTTAATGACTAGACCTTCAAAAAAGGAGTCACAGCCTCTGGTTAGGCTTTCTCACAAACTATACAGCAACAGAGGGATCTGGAAATGTGTTCACATGCTCAACAACGCATGTACATACTGCTTTGCCTTTATACTGGAAGCTTCCTAAGTACAGACACCAACTTACCGTGGAAACATGCAGTGTACACCTTAGAAAAGTTTTACTTTATACTCATCCTTGAAAATAAGGCCTATACCCCCAAATTGGGTCCAAGGTATGTACAGTGGACCCTCACTTATCCGACTGAGATGGGACCAGACCATGGCTAGATAAGTGAAATGGCCATATTTATGAATCATCCATTAGTATAGTTTGGCCGTGCTAGCCATCAATTTCATTGATGTGAACAATGGTATCTTGGCCTCCATGGTGTTCCAATTTCTACTGAATTCATCTGCCTTCATGAGAGTTGCAAACTCTCTGTTACATGAAAAATGCGTTTTCTCTTCTTGGACATACAGAGCTAACCAGGTGCCTAGAATCACACACGTGCATGCCGTGCATTAATTAAAAACATGACAACGCTGTTTGGATAATCTGAGCGGCCGGATAATTGAGGGCTGGATAAGCAAGGGTCCACTGTAGTATGTTGAAAGGCTTTCCCTTGGCCCATCAGAATGTAAACAGCAGTGTCTAGCTCCATAGGGCAAACCCAGGAGAGCCGATACCAAAAGTGAGCCATCTGCAAATGTATATTTAGTGCTCAGTTACAACAACCACCTCACATACCTCCTTGTACAGGGATATCACATCAGACCTCAAATATGTCTTCCTTCGAGTGGCAACACCTAAAATCTGAAACCAGAGAGATTAAAATTGTCCATCATGACTGACATGACATACACACATCATGAGAAGAGATTCCCAATTCAGAGCCTTGTGCTAATGTGCTCAGCAAAATTGGTTTTGGTACTGCCATGGTTTTAAGGGATATATGACAGATTGTAATGATCGATAGCTGGAGGAAATGTGTTACTAATCCATCATCAACTTATCTGATAGAGATGCATTTTTATTAGTATGGTGGTGGATACACCTTTGTAAAACATGACACAGCAAAATATCCATGACTATGCGGTCATTACAGAATGACCAGGTGGTTGCCATGGTTACTAGGAAGTTATCAGTAATTACCTCCAGCAAGCATGGACAAAACAAGCACTGTAGCGAGAGTCTGAGCAAGCTATAACTTGTTATAAATTATCGGCCATGCTTAGAAGAAGCCTCTGATGCATAACTACACCCCAAGAAGCAAAATTAAAGGATTCACGTAAATAATATAATACAAGTTAATACACAGGCTAGAGGAAGCGTCTGACTGAATATTTGTTAATGGCATGGTGCACTTACACCTGGAATGAAACTTTGGTACACCAACAAGCTTCCCTTCACCAGCTACACCACCCTCACCCCTCACAGTGGTGCCAGAAGGGATTTTCATGCTTATGTGACATCACGCATTCAATATGCCTAGGTATAAAATCATTCCTACGTGTATTGAGCATGCTACTGTGATTCGGGCTAATATGTGTGTAACGTATGAGTATAAAGCAGGTGAAGGCATGCCTTGCTATTCACAATTGATAAACTGATGTCTGGCTCCTCCCTTGAAGGTAAAGCTTTTTTAAGAGGCCTTATGAAACCTAAACTCTATGAGCATCTTGGGGTGCAGTCTGGGCTTGTTAATTACAGAGATAACTTGATTCTATATTTAGTATAGTGGGCTTAATGTTTAGATTGTCCACCTTGGGGGACAGTTTTCCTCTTGGGATGTGGTTACCGCTTGTTACATCCCAAGTGGAAAGAAAAATAACTACCGGTATATAGTAAAGGTCACAACATGAACAAAGGCATTGTCTATGAACATGTGTACATACATTTATGTTGTCTACCTACTGAATGTGAACTTACAGCTTTCAACTCAGGCTCCGAGTACTCATTCAGCACATTACCGTAGTGTTCACAGCAGGAGAGCTGGACAGTGCTATAGGAGGTATCTGCTGAAGCAAATGTAGTGCGGAGCCTGACCTTCTTCAGCTTAAGAGAAAGTGTCAAAATGAAGATATCATGCTGAAAATATGATGATTAAAATGGTGTGTTTAAGATGTGCATCACTGCATGCAGTAATACTGGGTGAAGGAAGAGCAAAACATTTGTAGAACAATTTAAAGGTCACACGTATCTATGTGAAATACCTGCAGGAAGGAATCTCCATAGCCATAACAGCAGCGCACCCCACGTGGATCACCAACTACAAATGAACAGTATATATAATGATATACTACAAAATCTGCACTGTGCATAACATCACACACACTATACAAAGGTGCAACAGTATATACATTACACACATGTGAGGAAAGGGATCCATGTAATGAACAAATGAATGTAATGAATGTAATTTAATTGCCACCCTAGAAGAAGCAACGGATATCCAATCTCAGCATATATTTTTTAATGCCATGATGTACTTACCCAAAGAATTAAAATAGCTCTCATTTACCAACAAGCCTTCTTTCACCAGCTACACCACCTCACCCCTCACATAGACTCCAGAAAGGAATTCCCCACTTAATAGACATTACATGTTTCATAAAATATGAAATCTTTGGTACATGTATTGAGCACACTGCAGTACTTGGGTATGAGGCTACGGTGCTGCAGGCTAATGATGCATGTGAATATAAGAGGGGTAAAGCATGCCTTGCTATCAATGATAGATGAATTCATTTCTGCCTCCTCTGTTGACGCTGCAAGTTTTGAACAAGTCTTGTGTTTTAGCTAAGTGGCACTAAAAGTTGTTTTGATAAAGCCTTCCAACAAAGCTTCATAGGTAGGACTGCACTAAACTAATTCTGGGTTCTGTGAGCATCGTAGGATGCACTTTAGACTTGATGAACTACAAACATAATTATATGGAGATACAAATATGGAGATTTATCAGCACCACACACTATATTATATATAGTTACCAATATTGAGTACTCCATACTTCACCCTTTCATTCGGCACACTGTGCTTGTACACTCCATTGAAGATCCGGTCCTAACAAAACAAACAAGCATCTATCCACTCACTTGTCTAGTGTGGTCATTCAGTCTAATAACTTACCTCCCAGGATTTCCGTGCAGAGAAGTCGGTGCTCCCTCTTCCAGTGCCAACCTCAAAGAGGTTGCGATAGTGAGTGTCTTCCAAAAGAAACTGCAGCACACAGTCTAGATCCACATGGATAATGATGGGCGCATCTCGCTGAATCCACTGCAATGTTCTGAATTGTAGGTGCAATGTTCAATGACGGAGAAGGGACCATATGTAAAAGTGGATACTCGTTGGGGCGAGCCTGAGCGAGCCCCACACTAGTGGGATTGCATTGCGGAAGTGTGTGTGTATGTACCTATGCTTGCGGCCATAAACCGTAAATTTTAAATGCGCTTTTAAATATTTCCCGAAAATTGAACGTCCTCGTGCACTTAGTGAAGGGCAAATATGCTGGGCTATTGCCAGAGTGCAGCGTCGGCAACTGTAGCGGAGCCCGGACGGCTCAAGTTGAAGCACACACGGCACCTTACTTCTTGTTTGTCACCGCAGCTACGGACCGACCCGGCATCAACTAGTCTCGTGGGCCAGATTCTCCCCGTGTGGGAGTCTGGCCTGCGAGACTAGGCATCAACGGCAGGCTGCTCGCAGACCATACAAAATGACACGCGGAGTTGAGATCACTTCAGGTAAGGGTCGTGCATAAACGGCACTCATACAACGCCAGCGATTCAGCTCATGATTTCAGCGTGAAGCTTTAATAGTTTATTCATGTGTAGCCATATAGTATAGCTGCTTGCTCAGGCTCGCCCCCACAATGTTCTACATTTTCTAGTAATAGATCAGAAATGCATACTTACACATGTTCATCTGCAACATTATTACACAAACTGTACCAAAGAACAAAGTTGATGAGAATACTCCTCGTCTTATGCATGAATGAAAGATCACACTTGACAGGTCAAGTAGTCCATTATCTACAATGTCACTATAGGCTAGCCTTGTTCCCAGGCCTTCCCACCGTCCAGTTTTGATCGCTTGCAGTATGCAAAAATGGAGGGGGAAGTCCTGGTCCATTTTATCACGTGAATAACATCAGTGTCTACCTAGGTAAAACAGAGGAGGGGAGGGGTCCCCATCGAAAGAACAAGTTTGAGGCCTTTTCTTGTAGTTTCTGCCCCATGCGCCGGAGTTTCAAACGTCCGCGAAGCAAAAAACCTGGTTCAAAACGAAGAATGGGTGCGCAAAATGCGTTCTTTCGATTGGGGAACCCCCCCCCCCCCCCCCCCCCCCTCTGTTTACCTAGGTAGACACTGACGTCATTCACGTGATAAAATGGACCAGGCCTTCCCCTCGGTTTTTGCATACTGCAAGCAATCAAAAACTGGACAGTGGGAAGGCCTGGGAACGAGGCTAACTATAGGGCTCATTTCTACTTGTATACTGCTATATCGTAGTTACTTTCATTACTGTCACTATTCTTATTTGCGTCACTTAGCCTCATTTCTGGGACCAAGTGCCTAGGAGAAAGATACATGGCTCCAATATGTCTCACCTCTCCAGATCCTTTTCAGTGAATCCAAGCCGGAGGACTTTATTCAGCAGCCAGGGATAGACCGTTTCTGAGGCTTCCTTTGACTTTTTGAGTACATACTCCACTGCTGACATTTGTGTGTCAGTTAGCACTGTGAGTGCCATGGGGTCCAGCTGGAGAATCACGGATGCAAGGATACTTTTGTCATAATGGCTTTGTGTGTATGACAAGATATGGTATACACACCATATGTATATGATGAGAAACTTGTCAGCCTCACTGGGTGTCAGTGCAGGCTCAAGAACCCGTGTTGTCACCTACTCTGTCACTGTTTCATGTATTTGCATTTCTGTCACTGTCTGTTATACATACACTTGTGAAGAAGCCAAACAAGCTCCTAGTTAGTAACACACTTAATGCAGGGCCCCACTATACGTTACAATTAGCTTTCAACTCACATCATGAATAGATGGTAAGAAGCTCTTGAACCGCTTTGCTGATCCCAGTAAGTCACCTGTGCACTTCCACGAGTGTTTCACTAGCACACTCAGTGGGAAATCCTTGAAACAGAGCATACATCGCTCCACAGGTTCTCCCCACACATCCTGGCTGCCTAACACACCTTCCTCCAGTTCTGAATCCTGAAGGAGAATGAATGAAAGTTCAGTAAGACTTGAATTGGTTAGACCTTCTGTTAGCAAAATTCAATAATGAAAGGTTCTCCACTAATTGCTATAGTAGTAGTGGTATTTCCGGCTTGCGTCCAATTCTTGAGCTAAAAATCATCCATTTTGGCAAAGTAACTACATTCTGTCCAATGTAGCAAGGACAAAACATAATGTGTTTGTAGCTGTCCTCAACTATTACAAGAAAAAATGGCTTGTATCATGGCCACAAACCTCCAATCCTTTTTGTGGTAGGTTGCTAGCATATCTATCTCTAAAGTGGATGGTACCATGATGACACCACACATCTCAAGGTGTATGTAAATGTGGAATGACTGTCTTTTTGACAGCCATAGCAGCTCTGCCAGTAAATTTGGCTTTCTGGGGTTCTGCTGACACTGCTATCATTATGCAGACTTATTTGCAAAGGGGGGAATGTGGTACTTCTTGAGCACGTGTAAAAGATCGGTATCTCTGTTTTAATTTGTGCACTCATGGACTGTTTGTTATGCAGGTGCATGTGCACACACTTAACTTAGATCAACAGATGCACATGAACACTCTAAAATTATTTGTCTTGACTATGCACATCAGGGCTAGCCTCACGGGGAGGAGCCTTGGTACGAGGCTACATCAGGACAAGTTCACATGGCCATTATGGTACATACCAAACTCCCAAGACTTCTTTTGTAGTTGCAGTTGAGAGCATGTGTGACCAGCTCGTCCAAGGGAAACACTTTCAGACAGTGCTGACAGTGTTCTTCAATTGTACCCTGCATATTATAATACATAAGAAGCACAATCAAATCAGTACTGCATAGTAACCGTATATGGTTGCTTCCAATTGCAAGTACAAGTTTACCAATTTTGAATTGGTCAACTTGCATTAGAGGATCACTTGATTGTTGTCTCTCTGGGGGTCATATGCATGGGGAATGACTACTATAGGCTGTAAAATAGCATCCTTGCTTGCACAGTGTGTCCTGTAGCCATCGCTTTGACATTATTTATTGCAGATATATACTAGAGGCTTTACCACAGCATTGAACGAATAAGTTAAAGCACTTTGTACTCCACAAAACATAGGAATTAAATCCTCTGGCCACGACAACAGAACAATGGCTAAACTGCCTAATAATAAATCTACACAACTCCTTCGACAATGATTGAAGAGGATGTTTATAGCAAAGCAGGACACACAATCATACTTTCTAACTTAAAACACTTTCACAGAACCATGACTACCACAGCCCGTGCACCTTCAAATTTTAATGACTCACACACATGCCATACACATGCCCACACAATTTCACACACATACACAACCAGAGCCAAACTGTGCAAAGTAAAACGTTATGAAACAAGCATCGCAGTGTCTGAAAATAGTACATACAAGTATTAATGCGGACAAATGATCCATAGAAGTTGAAACATCCTATCTAAACAGAGGGTTAGGGTCTTTGTCAACCCAGTTCATGGATGGTTAGCTGTTAGTTAATCATGCAGGAATCAGTGCACCTACATCTATGAATTAGCATGCAGTGGGAATCATTTTCCCTACAGATAACTCCACACACAAAATCTATGCCATGCAGCAATATGTAGCTACACTTGAAGAGCTTGCTGTTAGTTGATGGAAATGATTTCATTTTTCCCCTAACAACTATAAAAGTAGCCAGTAGCCAGGTTAATCATGACTATTGGCTCACCTGAGTTACCAGACATCACAAGATTCAGGCATACATCGTTCACAGCCAAAAGTAATAACAGCCAAAAAAGGTCTGAGTTCAATCTATTGTCTCATCACGAACCACAACTGACTTTGTGCCACACTGTCAGCACTCTCCATACATTTTCTAAGGCAATTCAGCAGACCCTGACCCCCATATGTATCATGTGATCCTTAATGGAAGTTAGCTATTCATCGATTGGGCAAGTACATGTAACTCCCAGTGCTACAATTTTGGCGGGTATGGTTTCGATAAGGTCACTGACTGAATTTGCATGTGGTTCTTGAAAAGCCACGAATATGAGACAAGGATGGGAAAGGAGAAACCCAAAACATGTAACAGCTGAGCAGGAAGTGCAGCTATTGCAAATATTCTGAAAAACTGTACAAACAGTGTGTAGTTGCTCTCATACCCCAAAATTGCTGTGTTTTTGAAGGTAATCTCATTCACAGACCTCACACAATTTCTGCAAGAAAATATGCTGTGTGAGGCCTGGAGAACAAATCTATTAAGCAAACCAATTTTGATTATTTACAGGTACCGCTTTTAATGACTGACTGTACTTGCCTAAAACTGTTAGTAGACAGAATTGGTAACATAGTGATTGAGGAAGGAAGGCTTTCATATGCATCAAACATTCTTAAGAAAATGCATGGAGAAAAAATCAAAACACCTTTCTTTTCCTGAATTTCCCAAACTTCCTGCTATGCCCTTGTGGAGACTGACCTTATTTCTCTTGTCCTTGCTAGGGCAGTCGTTGACATGGTCGATTAGCTCTGTGACTGGGAAGTCCTGCAGACAGTGAATACACTGTTCCAGGTCATCACCACTAGCACAGACTGCTGCTCCCATGTGCACAGAAGTGGAGTCTTCTTTAGTCTTCACTTCCTTTCCCACTACTACTGAAGATGTCTCACTTTCACTAACACTAGCAGCAATTGCAGAACCAGAATAGTTCTTGAGGCTGTATCTGCTGCTGTTAAGGACAGCCACAGGTTCAGGTCTGCAGGTTGTTCCTGCTTCGTCATTTCTGTGAGACCTGCATACTTCAGAGTGGTCTATCAGCTCACACACAGTGAAGAGCATAGAACAACTCGGGCACTCCCCCATACACACATCCACTGTGTGCATGGATGTTGGTGTAAATGAGTTGTGAGTACTGGGCTCAACTTCAGGATCAATATCTATAACCACTCTGCTACTCTCACGTGTACACACTTCAGCATGTGCTACCAACTCCAAAACTGGAAAGAGCTTCAGGCAGCTAGGGCACTGCTCCAAAGACATCTCAGTTCGAAGTAGAGGAATGGGATATGCTTCTGAAACTACACTTTCCACTTTGGTTACTCCATCTGTTGTATCCCAGTCTCCCTCTTCCTCTGTTGCATGAGTTGTGCTTTCGTTGGCAATGGCACTAAAATCTGTTGTTTCCTGGCATATAGCACAGTGGGTTAGTAATTCAACTATTGGAAACAACTTCAGGTATGTTGGACAGCGCTCCTTTGAAACTTCTGTAGTTAGAGAAGGAACTGAAGTGGCAGATGTTGCATTTGGTTCAGGCATTACCTTAAGAGTAGCAGCAACCTTCTCCGTAGAACTGCTTGACAACTCTTCATGAGCTATTTTTGGCCTCTTGACTATCTCAGTGCTATCATCTGCAATTTGAAATTTCCTTTTTACTCCAACTTCTATCTCTCTAGCACTAGAGCTGGTGTGATCAGGTGAGATGCTTGTAGTTTCCAATCTAGGAATCTTTGAGTCTCTGTAACTATCCACTTCTCTGCTTACTGATTCACAGGGAGATTTTCTCTTTGCAATATGTAGACCAGCTTCTGAGCTGGCCTCAGACATAGAATTACCCACCATTGAATCCATTTTGCTGCTCCTTGGCTTCTTACTGAGCAGTATTTCTGTTGTCAATGTTTCCTGAGGCCCCTGTACTAAAACTAACTTGCCATCTCCAACCACATCTTCAGCAGCAATATTGTACTGCAGCATGAACCTGTACTGCGCACACAGCTTGTGCTGTGGTGCCAATAACAGAATACAGTCACCAGGGCAAAGGTCAACTTTTGTTCCTTTACTGAGCTTTAATGGCTTGGAACTTTGCCCTTCCTCATCACCTTTTAGAACCCAGGTTCCATTTGAGCTCAAATCTTGCACCGAACATTTGAGTGGTTTACTGCTATCATGAGAACTTAGTTTACTTGACTTTTCAACCTCCACAGCACAGTGCACACTACTGATGTAGGGGCATGGGATGACCAACTCACAAGATTGGTTTCTACCAATCCGAACATGGTCACCAGGACATAGCATTTTAGCTCTCACATTTGCCATAATTTGTTACTCATTCACTTGAAATTATACTACCTTTCATCAGTCTACAAGGCAAGATACCACCGTACACTGAGCTGATATATCAGGTTTCAGAGCCCACTGATGACAGCCTGCGATCCATGGCCGCTGTATCATCATTCGAGCTAAGTAGACTACTTCAAGTTTTGTATTCAAGTAGTACAGCAACAGTAACTGCTGAAACTCGAGTTTTGGCCTACTCTGTCTTGTAAATTCAGACGATCGTGCACTCCATGCATGCAGTCAGGCGAAAATAATTAGAATTTCCAAATGGCCCCGTTTCCAAATATTGCTCACCGTCCGGAGAAAAACTGCACTGTGTTACGCACGGCCCAGCCTCGTTCCCAGGCCTATAAACCAACCGTTTCTAGAAAACTGATCACCTAAAAATGCTCCAACCCAACCTGTACCAGAGGCGGATTTTACTTCTATAGCTAGCCTATAGCCTGAGCTAGTAGGCCTAGAGAGAGTGCAGCCTCACCTGGTGACATAGCTAGAACCATCCACATGTTAGAGTGTAGTAGAATCAACTAGAGTCAAGTAGAACCATGCATGGCCGCTATGGTGTGGTAGAGTCAAGTAGGGCCATGGTAGAGTATAGTATAGTCAAGTAGATTGGTGTAGAGCAACTATGCGGCTCATCTTGACTCTACTGTATATACACAATAGCCTGGTTTGTCTGAATAAAGCAGTATTTTTGTATGGTAGGAGAAAAAAAGTGGTCTTCTGCTGGACTTGAACCTGGAACCTTCAGCTTAGTATGCTGATGCTCTACCTTCTGAGCCAAGAAGCCCATCTGGCAAGCACGGCCTGGGTAAGGTCAGGTAGAATCCAGTAAGTGGTGTAAGCTATGTCTTAGCATAGTAGCACATTAAAAATACCTAGAGCCATGGTAGAGTGCATGCAGTACAATCAAGCATAGTACAGTAAAGCCATATTAGAGTGTAGTAGAGTCAAGTAGAGCCATGGTAGAGTGTATTATAGAATCAAGTAGAGTCAAGTAGACCTGTGGTAGAGTGTAGTAGAGTCAAGTAGAGTCAACTAGAGTCAAGTAGAGTCAAGTATAGAGCCATGCATGGTAGAGTGTATAGTATAGTCAAGTAGATCGAGTCAAGGTGAACCATGGTAGAGTGTATCTAGTAGAGTCAAGTATAGATCGAGTCAAGTCACAGCAATGGTAGAGTTTAGTAGAGTCAAATAGAGCTAACTGCGGCCGTGGAGGAGTGTAGTAGAATCAAATACAGAGTAGAGCCATTGTACAGTGTAGTAGGATCAAGTAAAGTCATGTAGAGCCATGGAAGAGTGTAGTGCAGTCAAGCAGAGTAAAGTAAATCGTGGTATAGTGTAGTAGAGTCAAATAGAGTCATGGTAGAGTGTAGTACAGTCAAGTAGAGCCAAGTAGAGCCATAGTAGAGTGTAGTAGAGTCAAGTTGAGCCAAGTGGAGCCATAGTAGAGCTATGGTGGAGTGTATAGCTAGCAGAGTATATAGCGTCATGTTGAGCTAAGTAGAGCCATGGTAGAGTGTAGTCAGAGTCAAGTACAGCCTAGTAGAACTATGGTAGAGTGCAGTAGAGGCAGGTAGAGCTAAGTAGAGCCATGGTAGAGTGTAGTACAGTCAGGTAGAGCCAATTTGAGCCATGTAGAGCCATGGTAGAGTGTAGTATAGAGTCAGGTAGAACCAAGTTGAGCCATCGTAGAGTGTAGTCAAGTCCAGTAGCACCAAGTAGATATGGTGGATTGTAGTAGACTCTAGCAGAGTCAAGTAGAGCCATTGTAGACAGTAGTGGCGTCAAGTCAAGCCATGATAAACTGTAATAGAGTGAAGTACAACCTAGTAGAACTATGGTTGAGTGTAGCACAGCCATGCAAGTAGAGTCATAGTAGAGTGTGGTAGAGTCCAGTGGAGCCAGGTATAGAGCCATGGTAGACTGTATACTACATGGCTCAAATTGGCTCTACCTGACTGTACTCCACTCTACCATGGCTCGAGATCTACTTGGCTCTACCTGCCTCTACTGCACTCAACCATAGTTCTACTAGGCTCCACCTGACTGTGCTACACTCTACCATTACTCTACTTGGCTCTATATGTCTCCACTGCACTATACCATGTCTCTACTTGGCTCTCTTTCGCTCTACCTGACTCTACTACACTCCTGTATATATGGCTGTACTATGCTCCATATACCTAACTCTACTACACTCTACCATGGTTCTACTTGGCTCTGCTACACTCAACCATAGTTCTACTAGGCTCTACTTGACTCTACTACAGTTTACCATGGCTCTACCTGGCTCTACTTCACGCTACTACAGTCTACAATGGCTCTACTTGACTCTGCTAGACTCTACTATACCCCACCATAGCTGTACTTGCGGCTACTGGACTCTACTACGCTCTGCTATGGCTCTACCTGGCTCTACTTGACTATACACGACTCTACTACACTCTACCATGGCTCAACTTGCCTCTACTGGACTCTATTACACTCTTGCTCTTCATGACTCTTCTACACTCTACCATGGATGCACTTGGCTCTACTTCACTGTACTAACCTCTACCATGGCTCTACTTGCCTCTACTTGACTCCACTACACTCTACCATGGTTCTACTTGGCTCTACTTGACCCTACTACACTTTACCATGGTCTACTTGGCTCTACTTGACTCTACTACACTCTACCACGGCTCTACTTGGCTCTACTTGGCTCTAATGCACTCTACCATGGCTCTACTTGGCTCTACATGGCTCTACCTCATTCTAGTACACCCTACCATGGCTCTACTTCGCTCCACTTGGCTCTACTTGACTCTCCTGCACTCTACCATAGCTCTACTTGGCTCGACTTGGCTATACCATGGCTCTACTTGGCTCCACCTGACTGTACTACACTGTACCGTTACTCTACTTGCTTCTCCTTGACTGTGCTAAACTCTACCATGGCTCTACTTGACTCTACTTGACTCTATATATGTCAGTGTGCTAAACTCTACCATGGCTCTACTTGACTCTACTTGACTCTATATATGTCTCTTCTACACACTACCATGGCTCTACTTGACTCTATATTGCATTAAGTAGAGTCAAGTAGAGCCATGGTAAACTGTAGTAGAGTCAAATAAAGCCTCGTAGAACTATTGTTGGGTGTAGCAAAACCAAGAAGAGCCATGGTAAAGTATAGTAGAGTCCAGTAGAGCCAAGGTAGAGTGTAGTAGAGTCAAGTAGAGCTAAGTAGAGCAATGGTAGAGTTTAGTACAGCGAAGTTAGTGCTGGTCTACTAGTGGTTCGAACAGATTCGAAACTTTCGAAACACATCGAATTCATCTGAAATTGCCTAATGGTGCTGGTCTACTAGTGGTTCGAACTCATCGAATTCATGTGAAACTACCTAATCGTGCTGGTCAACTAGTGGTTCGAACTCATCAATTTCATGTGAAACTACCTAATGGTGCTGGTCTACTACTGGTTCGAACAGATTCGAAAGTTTCGAAACACATCAAATTCATGTGAAACTACCTAATAGTGCTGGTCCACTAGTGGTTCAAACAGATTCGAAACTTTCAAAACTCATCGAATTCAAGTGGTTCAATCAGATTCGAAACTTTCCAAACACATCGAATTCATGTTAAACTACCTTATAGTGCTGGTCTACTAGTGGTTCGAACAGATTCAAAACTTTCAAAACTCATTGAATTCATGTGAAACTACCTTATAGTGCTCGTCCACTAGTGGTTCGAACAGATTCGAAACTTTCGAAACACATCTGAAACTACCTAATCGTGCTGCTCCACTAGTGGTTCGAACAGATTCGAAACTTTCGAAACTCATTGAATTCATGTGAAACTACCTTATAGTGCTGGTCTACTAGTGGTTTGAACAGATTCGAAACTTTCGAAACACATCGAATTCATCACAAAGTAACTAATAGTGCTGGTCCACTAGTTGTTCGAACAGATTCGAAACTTTCGAAACACATCGAATTCATCTGAAACTACCTAATCGTGCTGCTCCACTAGTGGTTCCAACAGATTCAAACTTTCGAAACACATCGAATTCATCTGAAACTGCCTAATAGTGCTGGTCTACTAGTGGTTCGAACTGACTCGAAACTTTCGAAACACATCGAATTCATCTGAAACTACCTCATAGTGCTGGTCTACTAGTGGTTCGAACAGATTCGAAACTTTCGAAACACATCGAATTCATCACAAACTAACTAATAGTGCTGGTCCACTAGTTGTTCAAACAGATTCGAAACTTTCGAAACTCATTGAATTCATGTGAAACTACCTTATAGTGCTGGTCTACTAGTGGTTCGAACAGATTCGAAACTTTCGAAACACATCGAATTCATCACAAAGTAACTAATAGTGCTGGTCCACTAGTTGTTCGAACAGATTCGAAACTTTCGAAACACATCGAATTCATTTGAAACTGCCTAATAGTGCTGGTCTACTAGTGGTTCAAACTGACTCGAAACTTTCGAAACACATCGAATTCATCTGAAACTACCTCATAGTGCTGGTCTACTAGTGGTTCGAACAGATTCGAAACTTTCGAAACACATCGAATTCATCACAAACTAACTAATAGTGCTGGTCCACTAGTTGTTCGAACAGATTCAAAACTTTCGAAACACATCAAATTCTATGGTGTGCCATTTGTTTCAAAATTATGAGACATGAATAAAAAGTTAAAACTATTAGGTAGGGCAATGTAGTGGTGGATTGACTCGATTTATGGAACTCGATCGACTCGGTTTTCCGCTGGATCAACGCGATTTGCTGAACCCAATCGATTTGGTTTACAGAACTCGATCAACTCGGTTTTCCACTGGATCGACTCGATTTGAGTTCACCCGGTTTGAAACGGTTACGTCGGCTTATTACCGGAATTTTCAGGTTTGTTGTCCAATACCGAATACGCATGCGCACAATTGCTTGAACTTTGACCCAGATTATGTGCCGCGGTAAATCCAAACAACAAAAGCACCGTCTTCTGGCTTTAGTCATGCCTATTCCGTACTCCCTCGATTTGCGATGGCGAATAATCTGGATTGCCCTCGCCTGGCATGCTTCTCCACAGGATATAGGCCAGCTACACAGTGTGTCTGAACGGACTGTGAGACGATACTTGAAGATGTTCGAGGAGACCGGTGATGTGAAGCCACGTTCACAGACCAGGTAGATAGTCACTATATTGTAAATCTAAGTCCCTCAGGCGCCTAAACTGCTTCATGCATGCAGCCAAACAGGTTTTTTAGACAGGCAGTATGCGCATGCGCAAGTTATAAACCAAAAGGGCGCGGACAACAAACCTGAAAATTCCGGTATAAGAGGCTACTCCTCCCAGTCGCGCCGCGCCCCATTGTCCTGAGCATGCGCAACGTAGTAATCATCCTGTAAAAGCACGTTTCTCTGCCCGACTCTGGCGTTCTGTGTGTCTCAGTTCTCCCTTGTTTATTGACTGAATATTGTGGTTCTGATGGCTGAGTCTGCCCGCATGGCGGATGAGTCTGGGGAAAAGTCTCCGTGCGAGCAAAATGAGGTAAGTAGGTGATCATAGTTATTTAAGTTTCGTTGTGCATGTAAAGTTACGCACACTGATACAGAACATGTATGCCTATTTATCCATAGATGGATACTGTGTTGAGCGAGTTGGCTTACTCCTCGGAAGTTTTGGAAAAGTTCAAGCAAGAGAAGGTGATTGCTGGGTGTTGGCTACGTTTTTTTTTGGACTTGTGTAACTTTCATCAAATTAATTTGAGATGCAGCTTTTCCTGTTTTCACAAATCTTATCTACTGACTCAACAGATAGGAGTTTCCATTGTCCCTCTTCTAACTGACCAAGAGCTCACTGAACTTGGCATCAAGACAGGAGGAGATAGAGCTATGCTTAGGAAGCATTGCCGCAAGTCTGTACAAAGTAAGTGACAGTTGCTCGAAGTGTGTTTATTTGTATTGCTATTGCGTAACTCTTTAAACCCTATAGTACACTTTTGATAATGTCACACTGCGCACTGCGCAGAAAAGATAGTCTCTGCACGCTGGTGCGCAGGTTCTGCGTCAGCAGAAAGGGTGGGACAGGGGGAGGTGGGTAGGGTCACCTGCAGGGTGCTGTGCACATGGCAGCTGCTAGGCTTGGCTGTAAAAGGACCATGGTTGGCACCGGGTGGGCCAATTCTCGGCCTGGCTGCATGTGCAGGCTTAGAAAATGCTACTCTCACCTTTCTGGGGGTTCATTTCTGGCAGGGAAGGCTTCTTGGGCTCTAAGCGGGTGTTTGCCAATCGAGAGTGCTGACCATTGCATGCTCGTTAATGAGTGGGCGTGGTTAAGGTCACGAGTCAGCTTGCTAAGGCCGGAAGTGGAGTTGGGTTCAGTTTTGGAGTCAGAGCTTTTAACAGAAATGGAGATACGGTGCGTTAAAGGCATGTTTAGGCTAAAACTAATCTCAAGTGAAAAAAATTCAGTGTTTAACTCTTTGCACGTGGAAATGTTTTGTACATTACCGTTTATTAACGCGGAAATTAATGTTATCAGTCTGCGTTGCCTAGCAAGCCCTGGGCAGTCCCAGTGGGCTGATTTGCATAGACAGGGTGTAACTAGGCTGGACTAGTTTATCTAAATAGCTGATCAGTGCTAGGTAAGCAATTTGTACTTGTTTGAAGCCATTATCTGCGGCTTTACATCGTAACTTACCAGCGATTCGAAACGGCGCCGATTTTCTCGCTTGTCACTTACAGCCCTGACAGATTCAGCCGATTTCCAAGTTATCTAAAGGTAGTACTCCAACCTTGAGTGAAAACTGGAGGCCGTTTGCTCCCCGTGTTGAAGAGAAAGCTTCGCGTTTAGCAGCCCTTCGTCAAATTCACGATCACTCGCGAACTAGTACCGCCCCTTCCTGCCTTTTATGAGCTCAACGTAAGTGGAAAGGTGTGGCCTAGAATTATTACTACTCAATAGACAGGGATTTACCCTAACTTCTTGTTTGGCTTTACTATTGCGCGGTTCTGCTTTTCCCAAGATCCCGTGCAGATTTATGTGCACTTCGCGTAGGCTAAATTAATCACGTATGCATATAAATCTGCACTTCGCGTGCAAAGAGTTAAAGGGCTAACAAGAACAGAGGGCAGCTCCCTCTGTGCTGAGTAGTTGGCTACTCTCTTTTGACTGAATTACCACTCTCGATACGAACAAAGGCACACAGCAAAGTGCCTCCAACTTTTCATTTTAGCCCTTACTCTAACAAGACCCTCAGAAAATTTTAAAAGGAGACTGAATGAACTGGGGAGGAAGTATATGCTGAACCTGGTATTTTCAATTTGCTTTTTGTTGTCATTCTGATCTACATTTTTAAACAAGAGTCATCTTCGCAATTGGCTATGTTTTGCTTAGTTGTAAACACCGAGTGGAAAGATTAGAACACCTATGTACGTTTGGTTGCTCAGCAGAATGCTCTGCTGGTGACAGAAGATTCAGCAATTATTAAATTCATAATATTCTGCAGCATACACTTCCATCCAGCCTGTTTACTAGACCCTCCTTTCTGTTTTTAAGGAGCTCTGCAAACAACACCATACCCTGACCTCCCTGTGCAGAAATTGGATACTAGAGAGGCTGGGTTTGTGTCATCTTTCATCAAGTGACTTATGGGACACCTCAGGTAGTTTTACCTTACTTCTAGTTACGCAAAAAAATTAGTCCATTCCGAAACTCAAGTGTGCAAAGTTTTTCATTTTACTGAAGGGGCAGAATGAATACTTCCATGTTTGTATATACTCTGTAGGTAAGAAAGTGACAAGTGAAGTGCGTAAGATCATGGGGCCTACCACTCCTCGTCTGAGTTATAGTTCTCCAAGTCATTCGCTGGTACATTTGAGTGGATCCATGCAAATACCCAGGAAGCCAAAACGAAAGGCAAAGGCTGCAATAGCAGCAGAAAAGTATGGTGGTAAAAAGAAGGGACGAGTCTCCACTGCAACATTTCAAAAGAAAGTGGTTGTATTTGAATATATGGGATGGGACCTGATGCACCGAAGGTCTTCACTCGTACAGATAAGAAGATATGTACACGGGGACTGCTACCACCGATTCTTGTTGATTCATCTGAAGATGAAGTTCGGAATGAAATATGCGATGTAATACGTACCTGTTCTATTCCAGATCTCTCAGAGTGTACTCCAAGTGATTTCGAATTTATCGATATGAGTGGAAAGCAGGCTAGGGTTCCCCAGTGTAAGATAGGTTTTGAGTGGGACGGGCGAGCTGTCAAAGAGCTTGCTGGTACTGGATGTGTATATATTCGTTTGACCAGAAACATCAATCCTGAGTCAGAAACAAGCTCTGGTGACGAGTTACCCCCTGCATTTACTCTGGCAAGTCATCAGCCAAGTTCCAGTCATGGTTCTTTCTCAAGCGATTCCACCAGGCCGAGAATGTCTACTGGTGTTGATTCCAGTGGTGCAAGTACGTCTCGTAGTGTTGATTCCAGTGGACCAAGTACGTCTCGTAGTGTTGCTTCTGGTGGACCAAGTACGTCTCGTAGTGTTGATTCCAGTGCTCCAAGTATGTCTTGTAATGTTGCTTCTGGTGGACCAAGTACGTCTCGTAGTGTTGATTCCAGTGGTGCAAGTATGTCTTGTAATGTTGCTTCTGGTGGACCAAGTACGTCTCCTCCTGTTATCTTTGTTGAAGATGACAACAATTATTTACTACCATTGTGCAAGGTTGGAACTAG
Source organism: Agelas oroides (assembly GCA_949130485.1). NCBI lineage: Eukaryota > Metazoa > Porifera > Demospongiae > Agelasida > Agelasidae > Agelas > Agelas oroides. The sequence goes on from OX422200.1 coordinate 5,543,149, forward strand.
TGATCCAGTGGAGGACATTGCTAAACTGCTGGAGATGTTTCCAAACGTGGATGAAAAGCAATTGAAGTATTTGTATGATCTCTCTAAATGCTCCTTCACACGTACCGTTGACTGTGCATTGGAAGGGCCATCATTGGAATCACTTCGAGGCCTGGCTGTTACTCAAGTAACCATTCCACCGCAGGAGAGTCCTCGAATTCGATTGGATGTTGATGATGATGATCTGGATTGGGTCGAAGCAGCATTAGCATTTTACAAGCAATCAAAGTTTATTAAGGAGGCACAAGTGAGAATCAGTATACGAGGTCAACCAGGAATTGACACTGGCGGTGTTCGCAGGCAGTTTTTTTCAGTGGTGTTTTCTAACATCATTCGCCTTTTTTGAGGGTTCACCCAATAGACTTCAACCGGCATTCAAAGCCTCAACACTTTCGTCTGGTATGCTGACCACAATCGGTACTATGGTTGCACACAGCATAGTACTTGATGGACAAGGATTTCCATTTATTGCGGACTATTGCTATTATTATATTGCTGGCTGTTATGATCAAGCTATTACATGTATCACAGTCGAAGATGTCAGTACAGGGGTAAAGAACCTTCTGAGTGAGGTAAGCATGTGTGAAGAACCTATAGAATGAAGTACAGTAAAAAAAATCACTTGTCCAAACTTAAGATACCGTATAGTTTCTAATATAGGCGCCACCCCAATGTAAGCGCCCCTTAGGGCATATCATAATTTTTTCTGTTCCATTGTAAGCGCCCTTGGGCTTTGGAATTAATATTGAGGTGTCACGGCTTGCTGTTCTCTGATTACAGTAGCTGGAGACATGAGATAACTTCTAACAGCAAGATAGGCTTCATACTGAAGATAAAACAAACTGTCAAAGGGAATCACTGGGTACTGCATTCACAGGAAACTGAACGATGGTTCATGATTGCTATGTATGCATTGTCAAAAAGATTCACTTTCAGGCCTGGTCTCCATACTGCACACTGGTGACAGCTTGACAGAAGCATGTCAAATGTATTGCAGCTCAGCACTATCACTGTAGCTCGCATACAGGTTATAATACATCATGTGGATTGACATTTCAGTGGATGCCCTCTGTTATGCTTCAGTTATACAAGCTTTTCAGTCATCCAAACATCGTCTGTTCCCATGTTTGGATAAGTGACTTCCCACTGTATGTAGGTTGACTATAAGAAATACCCTTCCTTTATCTGACTGTCCGAACTATGATTCTCAGCTGTTGTAGAACATAAAGAAGTACGTAGGTTGATTACTGTTTTAGAAAGAGCTTTTTTTTTTTTTGTGACAGTTTGAAACCATTGAAACTGATTCTGAGCTATTGTTATATGGGCACCGGGAGGAGTTGATGGAAGTGATGGAAAAATGTGGTTGTGACCTACCACTTTCCGTAAGCTAGACGTTCATGTTCATGTGAATTTATGTAGGTAAATGCTAGGAGAACTGCATGAGGTGTGGAAGGGACAAGAAGGGTTTAATTTAGTTGCTAGGTGTATTGCTACAGTACTGCATGAGCCATGAGTGTGTGGAAGGAAGGTTGAGGGTCAACTTTAGTTGCCAGGTGTATTGGTAGTACATGTGTTGCCTGAACGGGGAGGGATTTCCATTTGACAGTTTTTATGGTGCCATTCTATTTCCAACCATGGATATAGATTCGCAACAAGAAGTCTATTGTGGAGTGCATAATTCTTTATGATGCACTCCATAAGCGAAGAATCTACCTAGATGCATTTGCTTCTGGATTAGAGGTACTTGGATTGAAGACGTTGATTTCCCACTTTCCGGAAATCCTGAAGCCGCTGTTTGTTTCTACCGGTGAAGTGAAAGCTATGGAGGTGATTGAGCTATTGAAACCAAGCCCCAGTGTGTCAAGTATGGATGAGTATCAGCGTCGTGTGTGGGGTTATCTACTGGCATTTATTGATCAAGCGAGTGGAGCAGGTAGGTGACATATCTGAAAATCCATTGTTACATGTCTGTCTTGGGGAATCCACCATGGGGAAATTGAAATTAGAATAACAATTAGCTGTTAAAGGTTTTTAAAGGGAGGAGGGGGGGGGGGGGGGAAGGAGGGAAGGGGGGAAACAGGCAGGAGAGAATATTCAGAGAAACTTAAAACTCCAATACTTCCAAGTACTAACATTTTTTTTTCTTCCAGATCTGAAAGCATTTATTCAGTTTGTCACTGGCTCTCCTGTTGCTGTTGGAAGAGTATCTGTTACATTTGATGATAGCATGGACTCGCAGGCAATCTCGGCAAATACATGTGGAAGGAAACTAGTACTCTCTAGCCATATAGACAATAAGGAAATGTTTATTTCTGCCATGGCAGCTATTGTGCCAGAAGTTTCCTTTACTATGCCGTAATGTACAGAATCTGATGATCAAGTTGAACTTTCCTTGTGTTCATATGAAAATGGTTTTGCTGAAGTTCAATGTTGAAGTTACTCTTGGGAATAGAAGTGACCCATTCTCTATTGGGTGTGTAATCTGATGGCATGCACTACATACTTAACAGTGACAGTATCACCGGGTACCAACCAACATTAAGATATATGGCAATGAAATATGGCTTGTGAATACAGAATGTTCAGATAAATATTCTTGTATGATATGCCTGTATTCACGTGCACTAGCCGTACATCAGCATATTCTAGATACAGTCATGACTGCATCATATTCACAACATCCCAGACCATCAGCATGAAGCTGTACCATATTACTTTAATTGTAAACAGGATGTTAACCTCTAGTCATAGCTGCATTCTGACTAAAAGGTGGGATACCAAATACTTCTACTTCTGGAGGTAATATGGTGAGGGACATCTTGGATTCTATACTCTTCCTGGTTCTACTGTATTCTATACTTACCTCTATATACCCCAATCTACAGTGCTTATCTATATACTGGCATCCAATTGTGGCTGTGAGAAAGGACTAACTTTCAAATTGAAAATTAGTTCTTCTCACGCACAAAATCGTTTAGCAACCAAGCAGGAGATATTCCTTTAACTTTCTGATCATTGTAATCTATGGTACAAATCCCATGTTCCATTTGCCATTATGTATGTGCTGCTATTGAAAAGTGCTAAAAAGTAATGGTATCCTTTCTTAGAACCAGTCACATTCCTGAATAAGTCTCGACTTTGTTACATTATAACTGAAGCATTTTCCAGAGCATCTAATGGGGATACATATGCAGTGGTCCCTTTAGAGCTACATAATGCAAATTAGCATCAATCATATTTGTACAGTTGTTATATGAAAAGAGCACAATATGTCCTCTAATGGAGTACTTAGCAGTAACAACACTCTACAACATCACCACAGAATCTCAAATCATACTTTCAAATTCTTGCAATCAATGTAATGCTGGACACCAAAATCTTCAAAGGATGACACGACATCGATGCGATCTAAAAAAAAGTCTGTAATTCTTCATCTAGTGGAGGGTCTGTTGGAGGAATTTCCACCGTCCCAACATCTTCCTCAGCAACAGGGCCTTCAGGATCAACTCCATAGTCTTGTGAAGGAATATCGGTGCTCGCAGAAATGTCTGCTTCTCTGATTAGACTATTAATCATGATTTTCCGAGGTGACCAGTTTCGTTCGGTTCTTATTGGATGAAGGTTCCATGCTCTTGCAAATTCATCAAGACTCCTGTTAATTCTGGGAAGATACACACAGTGTAGCACAAACATATCTGTATCATTATCTGGGTCAAGAACACCCACTGCTTCCATTGAGTAAAACAATTCATGATACGTAGAACACACACACCTGTACACATCGCGCCAAAGACGTTCTATTCTCTGATTGTGTACTGATGAGCCTGCAATGTGGCTTGCTCTTCCAGTGCCTCGCACCCTTACCATACAAGCACATTTTCTCCACCTTTCTCAGAGCGGACACGGCTAGGCACCCCAAATTCTTCAGTGGCTTTCTTGAAGAGTTTGTACACAGTTAAGGATCTGTTGTTGGTTGAGCAAGCTAGGTAAACTATCATACGAGAGTAACCATCGATGCCACCGTTTACAACCATACGCCATCTGATAAGGCTATGATGTCCATCAATGTGCCACAGACTATTGCTTCTTTTCACGGAATAGCTGCGTCGAGCTACTACTTGTTGCCACCGAACAAGTCTTCTTAATGGATCTATCCTCACCACACTCACACGTAATCTGTGACGTTGTACATGCACACCTCGGTTCCTTAAATAACCATACATTAGCTGTTGACCACAATTACGGTTTTCTCTTTGGATTTCTGCTACGATGCTGTCCAGTTCAACATCACAAATTTCGGTGTACATCTTCATTTGGTAGTCTGCATCTCTAAAACGTCTCTAGATACTTGACTCTACTACACTCGAACATGGCTCTACTTGGTTCTATTTGACTCTACTACACTCTACCATGGCTCTACTTGCCTCTACTTGACTCTACTACACTCTACAATGGCTCTACTTGACTGTAGTACACTCTAGAATGGATCTACTTGCTTGTACTTGACTCTACTGCACTCTACCTTGGCTCTACTTGCATCAACTACACTCTACTACAGCTCTACTTGGCTCTACATGACTCTACTACACTCTACCATGGCTCTACTTGGCTCTACTTGACTCTACTTCACCCTACAATGGCTCTACTTGGCTGTACTTGACTCTACTAGACCTTACCATGGCTGTACCTGACTCTCCTTGACTGTACCGCACACTACCATGGTTCTGCATGGTTGTACTTGACTCTACTGCACTCTACCATGGCTCTACTTGGCTCTACTTGCATCTACTATACACTCTACTCCAGGTCTACTTGGCTCTACTTGACTCTACTTCACCCTACAAAGGCTCTACTTGGTTGTACTTGACTCTACTACAGTCTACAATGGCTCTACTTGGCTCTACTTGACTCTACTACACTCTACCATGGCTCTACTTGGTTCAACTAGACTCTACAGTACTACACTCTACAATGGCTCTACTTGGTTCTACTTGACTCTACTACATCCCAACATGGCTCTACTTGGCTCTACTTGACTCTACTACACTCTACAATAGCTCTACTTGGCTCTAGTTGAGTCTACTACATTCTACCATGGCTCTACTTGGCTCTACTTCAGTGTACTACACTCTACAATGGCTCTCCTTGGCTCTACTTGAGTCTACTACACTTTACCGTGGCTCTACCTGGCTCTACTTGACTATACTACACTCTACAATGGCTCTACTTGGCTCTACTTGACTCTACTACACTGCACGATGGCTCTACTTGGCTCTACTTGACTCTACTACACTCTACAATGGCTCTACTTGACTGTAGTACAGTCTAGAATGGATCTATACTTGACATCTACTGCACTCTACCTTGCCTCTACTTGGCTCTACTTGCATCTACTACACTCTATACTACAGCTCTACTTGGCTCTACGTGACTCTATTACATTATGCCATGGCTCTACTTGGCTCTACTTGACTCTACTTCACTCTACAATGGCTCTACTTGGCTCTACTTGACTCTACTAGACTCTACCATGGCTGTTCCTGGCTCTCCTTCACTGTACTGCACACTACCATGGCTCTGCATGGTTGTGCTTGATTCTACTGCACTCTAACATGGCTCTACTTGGCTCTACTTGCATCTACTACACTCTGCTGCAAGTCTACTTGGCTCTACTTGACTCTACTACATTCTACCATGGCTCTACTTGGTTCAACTTGACTCTACTACACTCTACAATGGCTCTACTTGGCTCTACTTTACTCTACTACACTCTACCATGGCTCTACTTGGCTCTACTCGACACTACTACACACTACAATAGCTCTACTTGGCTCTACTTGACTCTACTACATTCTACCATGGCTCTACTTGACTCTAGTACACTCTCCAATGGCTCTACTTGGCTTTACTTGACTCTACTACACTCTTCCATGGATCTACATGGCTCTCCTTCACTATACTATACCCTACAATGACTCCACTTGACTCTACTTCACTCTACTTCGCTCTACCGTGGCTCTACTTAGCTCTTCTTGACTCTACTACACTCTACAATGGTTCTACTTGACTATAGTACACTCTAGAATGAATCTACTTGGTTGTACGTGACTCTACTACACTCTACCATGGCTCTACTTAGCTCCACTTGCATCTGCTACACTCTACTACACCTATATTTGGCTCTACTTGGCTCTACTTGACTGTACTGCACTCTACGATGGCTCTACCTAGCTCTCCTTGACTCTACTACACTCTACGATGGCTCTACCTAGCTCTCCTTGACTCTACTACACTCTACTATGTCTCTACTTGGGTCTACTTGACTCTACTACACTCTACAATGGCTCTACTTGACTGTAGTACACTCTAGAATGAATCTACTTGGTTGTACGAGACTCTACAGCACTCTACCATGGCTCTACTTAGCTCTACTTGCATCTACTACACTCTACTACAGCTATATTTGGCTCTACACATGACTCTACTACACTCTATACTTCCATCTACTACACTCTACTACAGCTCTACTTGGCTCTACGTGACTCTACTACACTCTACCATGGCTCTACTTGGCTCTACTTGACTCTACTACATGCTACAATGGCTCTACTTGGCTCTACTTGACTCTACTAGACTCTACCATGGCTCTACTTGGCTCTACTTGACTCCACTACACGCTACAATGGCTCTACTTGGCTCTACTTGACTCTATTACATGCTACAATGGCTCTACTTGGCTCTACTTGACTCTTCTAGACTCTACCACGGCTGTGCCTGCATGACTCTCCTTGGCAGTACTGCACACTACCATGGCTCTGCATGTTTGTACTTGACTCAACTGCACTCTACCATGGCTCTACTTGGCTCTACTTGCATCTACTACACTCTACTGCAGGTCTATGTGGCTCTACTTCACTCTACTTCACTCTACAATGGCTCTACTTGGTTGTACTTGACTCTACTACAGCCTACAATGGCTCTAGTTGGCTCTCCTTGACTCTACTACACTGTACCATGGCTCTACTTGATTCAACTTGACTCTACTACACTCTACAATGGCTCTACTTGACTCTACTTGACTCTACTACACTCTACCATGGCTCTACCATGGCTCTACTTGACTCTAGTACACTCTACAATGGCTCTACTTGGCTTTACTTGACTCTACTACACTCTTCCATGGCTCTACATGACTCTACTTGACTCTACTATAATGACTCTACTTGACTCTACTTCACTCTACTTCACTCTACAGTCACTCTACTTGGCTCTATTTGACTCTACTACACTCTACCATGGCTCTACTTGGCTCTACTTGACTCTACTTCACCCTACAATGGCTCTACTTGGCTGTACTTGACTCTACTAGACTCTACCATGGCTGTACCTGGCTCTCCTTGACTGTACCGCACACTACCATGGCTCTGCATGGTTGTACTTGACTCTACTGCACTCTACCATGGCTCTACTTGGCTCTACTTGCATCTACTACACTCTACAATGGTTCTACTTGACTGTAGTACACTCTACAATGAATCTACTTGGTTGTACGTCACTCTACTGCACTCTACCATTGCTCTACTTAGCTCTACTTGCATCTACTACACTCTACTACAGTTCTACTTGGCTCTACGTGACTCTACTACACTCTACCATGGCTCTACTTGGCTCTACTTGACTCTACTTCACCCTACAATGGCTCTACTTGGCTATACTTGACTCTACTAGACTCTACCATGGCTGTACCTGGCTCTCCTTGACTGTACCACACACTACCATGGCTCTGCATGGCTGTGCTTGACTCTACTACACTCTACAGTGGCTCTACTTGGTTCAACTTGACTCTACTACACTCTACAATGGCTCTACTTGGCTCTACTTGACTCTACTACACTCTACCATGGCTCTACTTGGCTCTACTCGACTCTACTACACACTACAATGGCTCTACTTGGCTCTACTTGACTCTACTACATTCTACCATGGCTCTACCTGACTCTAGTACACTCTACAATGGCTCTACTTGGCTCTACTTGACTCTACTACACTCTACCATGGCTCTACTTGGCTCTACTTGACTGTACTAGACTCTACCATACCTGTACCTGGCTCTCCTTGACTCTACTACACTCTACCATAGATCTACTTCGCTCTACTTACATCTACTACACTCTACTACAGCTCTGCTTGGCTCTACTTGACTCTACTGTACTGTACAATGGCTCTACTTGGCTCTACTTGACTCTACTACACTCTACTACAGCTATATTTTGCTCTACACATAACTCTACTACACTCTATACTTCCATCTACTACACTCTACTACAGCTCTACTTGGCTCTACGTGACTCTACTACACTCTACCATGGCTCTACTTGGTTCTACTTGACTCTACTACATGCTACAATGGCTCTACTTGGCTCTACTTGACTCCACTAGACTCTACCATGGCTCTACTTGGCTCTACTTGACTCTACTACACGCTACAATGGCTCTACTTGGCTCTACTTGACTCTACTACATGCTACAATGGCTCTACTTGGCTCTACTTGACTCTTCTAGACTCTACCACGGCTGTACCTGCATGTCTCTCCTTGACAGTACATGCACACTACCATGGCTCTGCATGTTTGTACTTGACTCAACTGCACTCTACCATGGCTATACTTGGCTCTACTTGCATCTACTACACTCTACTGCAGGTCTACGTGGCTCTACTTGACTCTACTTCACTCTACAATGGCTCTACTTGGTTGTACTTGACTCTACTACAGTCTACAAAGACTCTAGTTGGCTCTACTTGACTCTACTACACTCTACCATGGCTCTACTTGGTTCAACTTGACTCTACTACACTCTACAATGGCTCTACTTGGCTCTACGTGACTCTACTACACTCTACCATGGCTCTACTAGGCTCTACTCGACTCTACTACACACTACAATAGCTCTACTTGGCTCTACTTGACTGTACTACATTCTACCATGGCTCTACTTGACTCTAGTACACTCTACAATGGCTCTACTTGGCTTTACTTGACTCTACTACACTCTTCCATGGCTCTACATCGCTCTACTTGACTCTACTATAATGACTCTACTTGACTCTACTTGACTCTACTTCACTCTCCAGTCACTCTACTTGGCTCTATTTGACTCTACTACACTCTACCATGGCTCTACTTGGCTCTACTTGACTCTACTTCACCCTACAATGGCTCTACTTGGCTGTACTTGACTCTACTAGACTCTACCATGGCTGTACCTGGCTCTCCTTGACTGTACCGCACACTACCATGGCTCTGCATGGTTGTACTTGACTCTACTGCACTCTACCATCGCTCTACTTGGCTCTACTTGCATCTACTACACTCTACCATGGTTCTACTTGACTGTAGTACACTCTACAATGAATCTACTTGGTTGTACGTGACTCTACTGCACTCTACCATTGCTCTACTTAGCTCTACTTGCATCTACTACACACTACTACAGCTCTACTTGGCTCTACGTGACTCTACTACACTCTACCATGGCTCTACTTGGCTCTACTTGACTCTACTTCACCCTACAATGGCTCTACTTGGCTATACTTGACTCTACTAGACTCTACCATGGCTGTACCTGGCTCTCCTTGACTGTACCGCACACTACCATAGCTCTGCATGGTTGTACTTGACTCTACTGCACTCTACCATGGCTCTACTTGGCTCTACTTGCATCTACTACACTCTACAATGGTTCTACTTGACTGTAGTACACTCTACAATGTATCTACTTGGTTGTACGTGACTCTACTGCACTCTACCATTGCTCTACTTGGCTCTACTTGACTCCACTACACGCTACAATGGCTCTACTTGGCTCTACTTGACTCTATTACATGCTACAATGGCTCTACTTGGCTCTACTTGACTCTTCTAGACTCTACCACGGCTGTGCCTGCATGACTCTCCTTGGCAGTACTGCACACTACCATGGCTCTGCATGTTTGTACTTGACTCAACTGCACTCTACCATGGCTCTACTTGGCTCTACTTGCATCTACTACACTCTACTGCAGGTCTATGTGGCTCTACTTCACTCTACTTCACTCTACAATGGCTCTACTTGGTTGTACTTGACTCTACTACAGCCTACAATGGCTCTAGTTGGCTCTCCTTGACTCTACTACACTGTACCATGGCTCTACTTGATTCAACTTGACTCTACTACACTCTACAATGGCTCTACTTGACTCTACTTGACTCTACTACACTCTACCATGGCTCTACCATGGCTCTACTTGACTCTAGTACACTCTACAATGGCTCTACTTGGCTTTACTTGACTCTACTACACTCTTCCATGGCTCTACATGACTCTACTTGACTCTACTATAATGACTCTACTTGACTCTACTTCACTCTACTTCACTCTACAGTCACTCTACTTGGCTCTATTTGACTCTACTACACTCTACCATGGCTCTACTTGGCTCTACTTGACTCTACTTCACCCTACAATGGCTCTACTTGGCTGTACTTGACTCTACTAGACTCTACCATGGCTGTACCTGGCTCTCCTTGACTGTACCGCACACTACCATGGCTCTGCATGGTTGTACTTGACTCTACTGCACTCTACCATGGCTCTACTTGGCTCTACTTGCATCTACTACACTCTACAATGGTTCTACTTGACTGTAGTACACTCTACAATGAATCTACTTGGTTGTACGTCACTCTACTGCACTCTACCATTGCTCTACTTAGCTCTACTTGCATCTACTACACTCTACTACAGTTCTACTTGGCTCTACGTGACTCTACTACACTCTACCATGGCTCTACTTGGCTCTACTTGACTCTACTTCACCCTACAATGGCTCTACTTGGCTATACTTGACTCTACTAGACTCTACCATGGCTGTACCTGGCTCTCCTTGACTGTACCACACACTACCATGGCTCTGCATGGCTGTGCTTGACTCTACTACACTCTACAGTGGCTCTACTTGGTTCAACTTGACTCTACTACACTCTACAATGGCTCTACTTGGCTCTACTTGACTCTACTACACTCTACCATGGCTCTACTTGGCTCTACTCGACTCTACTACACACTACAATGGCTCTACTTGGCTCTACTTGACTCTACTACATTCTACCATGGCTCTACCTGACTCTAGTACACTCTACAATGGCTCTACTTGGCTCTACTTGACTCTACTACACTCTACCATGGCTCTACTTGGCTCTACTTGACTGTACTAGACTCTACCATACCTGTACCTGGCTCTCCTTTACTCTACTACACTCTACCATAGATCTACTTCGCTCTACTTACATCTACTACACTCTACTACAGCTCTGCTTGGCTCTACTTGACTCTACTGTACTGTACAATGGCTCTACTTGGCTCTACTTGACTCTACTACACTCTACTACAGCTATATTTTGCTCTACACATAACTCTACTACACTCTATACTTCCATCTACTACACTCTACTACAGCTCTACTTGGCTCTACGTGACTCTACTACACTCTACCATGGCTCTACTTGGTTCTACTTGACTCTACTACATGCTACAATGGCTCTACTTGGCTCTACTTGACTCCACTAGACTCTACCATGGCTCTACTTGGCTCTACTTGACTCTACTACACGCTACAATGGCTCTACTTGGCTCTACTTGACTCTACTACATGCTACAATGGCTCTACTTGGCTCTACTTGACTCTTCTAGACTCTACCACGGCTGTACCTGCATGTCTCTCCTTGACAGTACATGCACACTACCATGGCTCTGCATGTTTGTACTTGACTCAACTGCACTCTACCATGGCTATACTTGGCTCTACTTGCATCTACTACACTCTACTGCAGGTCTACGTGGCTCTACTTGACTCTACTTCACTCTACAATGGCTCTACTTGGTTGTACTTGACTCTACTACAGTCTACAAAGACTCTAGTTGGCTCTACTTGACTCTACTACACTCTACCATGGCTCTACTTGGTTCAACTTGACTCTACTACACTCTACAATGGCTCTACTTGGCTCTACGTGACTCTACTACACTCTACCATGGCTCTACTAGGCTCTACTCGACTCTACTACACACTACAATAGCTCTACTTGGCTCTACTTGACTGTACTACATTCTACCATGGCTCTACTTGACTCTAGTACACTCTACAATGGCTCTACTTGGCTTTACTTGACTCTACTACACTCTTCCATGGCTCTACATCGCTCTACTTGACTCTACTATAATGACTCTACTTGACTCTACTTGACTCTACTTCACTCTCCAGTCACTCTACTTGGCTCTATTTGACTCTACTACACTCTACCATGGCTCTACTTGGCTCTACTTGACTCTACTTCACCCTACAATGGCTCTACTTGGCTGTACTTGACTCTACTAGACTCTACCATGGCTGTACCTGGCTCTCCTTGACTGTACCGCACACTACCATGGCTCTGCATGGTTGTACTTGACTCTACTGCACTCTACCATCGCTCTACTTGGCTCTACTTGCATCTACTACACTCTACCATGGTTCTACTTGACTGTAGTACACTCTACAATGAATCTACTTGGTTGTACGTGACTCTACTGCACTCTACCATTGCTCTACTTAGCTCTACTTGCATCTACTACACACTACTACAGCTCTACTTGGCTCTACGTGACTCTACTACACTCTACCATGGCTCTACTTGGCTCTACTTGACTCTACTTCACCCTACAATGGCTCTACTTGGCTATACTTGACTCTACTAAACTCTACCATGGCTGTACCTCGCTCTCCTTGACTGAACCGCACTCTACCATGGCTCTACATGATTGTACTTGGCTCTACTACACTCTACCATGGCTCTACTTGGTTCAACTCGACTCTACTACACTCTACAATGGCTCTACTTGGCTCTACTTGACTCTACTACACTCTACCATGGCTCTACTTGGCTCTGCTCGACTCTACTACACACTACAATAGCTCTACTTGGCTCTACTTGACTCTACTACATTCTACCATGGCTGTACTTGACTCTAGTACACTCTACAGTGGCTCTACTTTGCTCTACTTGACTCTACTACACTCTACCATGGCTCTACTTGGCTCTACTTGACTGTACTAGACTCTACCATACCTGTACCTGGCTCTCCTTGACTCTACTACACTGTACCATGGATCTACTTGGCTCTACTTGACTCAACTGCACTCTACCATGGCTCTACTTGGCTCTACTTGCATCTACTACACTCTACTACAGCTCTGCTTGGCTCTACTTGACTGTACTGTACTGTACCATGGCTCTACTTGGCTCTACTTGACTCTACTACACTCTACAATGGCTCTACTTGGCTCTACTTGACTGTAGTACAGTCTAGAATGGATCTATACTTGCTTGTACTTGACTCTACTGCACTCTACCATGGTTCTACTTGGCTCTACTTGCATCTACTACACTCTACTACAGCTCTACTTGGCTCTACGTGACACTATTACACTCTACCATGGTTCTACTTGGCTCTACTTGACTCTACTTCACCGTAGAATGGCTCTACTTGGCTCTACTTGACTCTACTAGACTCTACCATGGGTGTACCTGGTTCTCCTTGACTTTACTGCACACTACCATGGCTCTGCATGGTTGTACTTGACTCTACTGCACTCTACCAAGGCTCTACTTGGCTCTACTTGGTTCTACTTAACTCTACTTCACCCTACAAAGGCTCTACTTGGTTGTACGTGACTCTCCTACAGTCTACAATGGCTCTGCTTGGCTCTACTTGAATCTACTACACTCTAGCATGCCTCTACTTGGCTCTACTTGACTCTACTACACTCTAGAATGGTTCTACTTGGTTCTATGTCACTCTACTACACACTACCGTGGCTCTACATGGCTCTACTTGACTCTACTATACTCTACAATGACTCTACTTGAATGTACTTCACTCTACTATAATCTACAGTCGTTCTACTTGGCTCTACTTGACTGTATTGCACTCTACCATGGGTCTACCTGATTCTACTACACTGTACAATGGCTCTACTTGTCTCTACTTGAATCTACTACATTCTACCACAGCTCTACTTGGCTCTACTTGACTCTATTACACTCTACCATGGCTCTACTTGACTGTACTAGACTCTACCATACCTGTACCTGGCTCTCCTTTACTCTACTACACTCTACCATGGATCTACTTCGCTCTACTTACATCTACTACACTCTACTACAGCTCTGCTTGGCTCTACTTGACTCTACTGTACTGTACAATGGCTCTACTTTGCTCTACTTGACTCTACTACACTCTACTACAGCTATATTTTCCTCTACACATGACTCTACTACACTCTATACTTCCATCTACTACACTCTACTACAGCTCTACTTGGCTCTACGTGACTCTACTACACTCTACCATGGCTCTACTTGGCTCTACTTGACTCTACTACATGCTACAATGGCTCTACTTGGCTCTACTTGACTCCACTAGACTCTACCATGGCTCTACTTGGCTCTACTTGACTCTACTACACGCTACAATGGCTCTACTTGGCTCTACTTGACTCTACTACATGCTACAATGGCTCTACTTGGCTCTACTTGACTCTTCTAGACTCTACCACGGCTGTACCTGCATGTCTCTCCTTGACAGTACTGCACACTACCATGGCTCTGCATGTTTGTACTTGACTCAACTGCACTCTACCATGGCTCTACTTGGCTCTACTTGCATCTACTACACTCTACTGCAGGTCTACGTGGCTCTACTTGACTCTACTTCACTCTACAATGGCTCTACTTGGTTGTACTTGACTCTACTACAGTCTACAAAGGCTCTAGTTGGCTCTACTTGACTCTACTACACTCTATACTTCCATCTACTACACTCTACTACAGCTCTACTTGGCTCTACGTGACTCTACTACACTCTACCATGGCTCTACTTGGCTCTACTTGACTCTACTACATGCTACAATGGCTCTACTTGGCTCTACTTGACTCCACTAGACTCTACCATGGCTCTACTTGGCTCTACTTGACTCTACTACACGCTACAATGGCTCTACTTGGCTCTACTTGACTCTACTACATGCTACAATGGCTCTACTTGGCTCTACTTGACTCTTCTAGACTCTACCACGGCTGTACCTGCATGTCTCTCCTTGACAGTACTGCACACTACCATGGCTCTGCATGTTTGTACTTGACTCAACTGCACTCTACCATGGCTCTACTTGGCTCTACTTGCATCTACTACACTCTACTGCAGGTCTACGTGGCTCTACTTGACTCTACTTCACTCTACAATGGCTCTACTTGGTTGTACTTGACTCTACTACAGTCTACAAAGGCTCTAGTTGGCTCTACTTGACTCTACTACACTCTACCATGGCTCTACTTGGTTCAACTTGACTCTACTACACTCTACAATGGCTCTACTTGGCTCTACGTGACTCTACTACACTCTACCATGGCTCTACTAGGCTCTACTCGACTCTACTACACACTACAATAGCTCTACTTGGCTCGACTTGACTGTACTACATTCTACCATGGCTCTACTTGACTCTAGTACACTCTACAATGGCTCTACTTGGCTTTACTTGACTCTATTACACTCTTCCATGGCTCTACATGGCTCTACTTGACTCTACTATAATGACTCTACTTCACTCTACTTGACTCTACTTCACTCTACAGTCGCTCTACTTGGCTCTATTTGACTCTACTACACTCTACCATGGCTCTACTTGGCTCTACTTGACTCTACTTCACCCTACAATGGCTCTACTTGGCTGTACTTGACTCTACTAGACTCTACCATGGCTGTACCTGGCTCTCCTTGACTGTACCGCACACTACCATGGCTCTGCATGGTTGTACTTGACTCTACTGCACTCTACCATGGCTCTACTTGGCTCTACTTGCATCTACTACACTCTACCATGGTTCTACTTGACTGTAGTACACTCTACAATGAATCTACTTGGTTGTACGTGACTCTACTCCACTCTACCATTGCTCTACTTAGCTCTACTTGCATCTACTACACTCTACTACAGCTCTACTTGGCTCTACGTGACTCTACTACACTCTACCATGGCTCTACTTGGCTCTACTTGACTCTACTTCACCCTACAATGGCTCTACTTGGCTATACTGGACTCTACTAAACTCTACCATGGCTGTACCTCGCTCTCCTTGACTGAACCGCACTCTACCATGGCTCTACATGATTGTCCTTGGCTCTACTACACTCTACCATGGCTCTACTTGGTTCAACTTGACTCTACTACACTCTACAATGGCTCTACTTGGCTCTACTTGACTCTACTACACTCTACCATGTCTCTACTTGGCTCTACTCGACTCTACTACACACTACAATAGCTCTACTTGGCTCTACTTGACTCTACTACATTCTACCATGGCTGTACTTGACTCTAGTACACTCTACAATGGCTCTACTTTGCTCTACTTGACTCTACTACACTCTACCATGGCTCTACTTGGCTCTACTTGACTGTACTAGACTCTACCATACCTGTACCTGGCTCTCCTTGACTCTACTACACTGTACCATGGATCTACTTGGCTCTACTTGACTCAACTGCACTCTACCATGGCTCTACTTGGCTCTACTTGCATCTACTACACTCTACTACAGCTCTGCTTGGCTCTACTTGACTGTACTGTACTGTACCATGGCTCTACTTGGCTCTACTTGACTCTACTACACTCTACAATGGCTCTACTTGGCTCTACTTGACTGTAGTACAGTCTAGAATGGATCTATACTTGCTTGTACTTGACTCTACTGCACTCTACCATGGTTCTACTTGGCTCTACTTGCATCTACTACACTCTACTACAGCTCTACTTGGCTCTACGTGACACTATTACACTCTACCATGGTTCTACTTGGCTCTACTTGACTCTACTTCACCGTAGAATGGCTCTACTTGGCTCTACTTGACTCTACTAGACTCTACCATGGGTGTACCTGGTTCTCCTTGACTTTACTGCACACTACCATGGCTCTGCATGGTTGTACTTGACTCTACTGCACTCTACCAAGGCTCTACTTGATTCTACTTGGTTCTACTTAACTCTACTTCACCCTACAAAGGCTCTACTTGGTTGTACGTGACTCTGCTACAGTCTACAATGGCTCTGCTTGGCTCTACTTGAATCTACTACACTCTAGCATGCCTCTACTTGGCTCTACTTGACTCTACTACACTCTAGAATGGTTCTACTTGGTTCTATGTGACTCTACTACACACTACCGTGGCTCTACATGGCTCTACTTGACTCTTCTATACTCTACAATGACTCTACTTGAATGTACTTCACTCTACTTTAATCTACAGTCGTTCTACTTGGCTCTACTTGACTGTATTGCACTCTACCATGGGTCTACCTGACTCTACTACACTGTACAATGGCTCTACTTGTCTCTACTTGAATCTACTACATTCTACCACAGCTCTACTTGGCTCTACTTGACTCTATTACACTCTACCATGGCTCTACTTGGCTCTACTTGACTCTACTACACGCTACAATGGCTCTACTTGGCTCTACTTGACTCTACTACATGCTACAATGGCTCTACTTGGCTCTACTTGTCTCTTCTAGACTCTACCATGGCTGTACCTGGTTTTCCTTGACTGTACTGCACACTACCATGGCTCTGCATGGTTGTACTTGACTCTACTGCACTCTACCATGGCTCTACTTGGCTCTACGTGGCTCTCCTTAATTCTACTTCACCCTACAAAGGCTCTACTTTGTTGTACGTTACTCTGCTACAGTCTACAATGGCTCTACTTGGCTCTACTTGACTCTACTACACACTACCATGTCTCTACTTGGTTCAACTTGACTCTACAGTACTACACTCTACAATGGCTCTACTTGGTTCTACTTGACTCTACTACACCCCAACATGGTTCTACTTGGCTCTACTTGACTCTACTACATTCTTCCATGGCTCTACTTGGCTCTACTTGAGTGTACTACACTCTACAATGGCTCTACTTGGCTCTACTTGACTCTACTACACTTTACCGTGGCTCTACCTAGCTCTCCTTGACTCTACTACACTCTACTATGTCTCTGCTTGGCTCTACTTGACTCTACTACACTCTAGCATGCCTCTACTTGGCTCTACTTGACTCTACTACACTCTAGAATGGTTCTACTTGGCTCTATGTGACTCTACTACACTATACTATAGATCTACTTGGCTCTACTGTACTCTTCCATGGCTCTTCTTGGCTCTACTTGACTTTATTACACTCTACCACGGCTCTATTTGGCTCTACTTGCCTCTACTACACTCTACTACAGCTCTACTTGGCTCTACTAGACTATTCAATGGCTCTACTTGGTTCTACTTGACTCTACTACAGTCTACAATTGCTCTATTTGGCTCCACATGACTCTACTATACTCAACCGTGACTCTACTTGGCTCTACTTGACTCAACTATACTCTACAATGCCTCTACTTGACTCTTCTACACTCTACTGTACTGTACCACTTCTCTACTTTGTTCTAATTGCCTCTACTAAACTCTACCACAGCTCTGCTTGGCTCTACTTGACTCTACTACACTCTACCATGGCTCTACTTGGCTCTACTTGACTCTACTACATTCTACTTGACTGTAGTACACTCTAGAATGGATCTACTTGCTTGTACTTGACTCTACTGCACTCTATCTTGGCTCTACTTGGCTCTACTTCCATCTACTACACTCTACTACAGCTCTACTTGGCTCTACGTGACTCTACTACACTCTACCACAGCTCTGCTTGGCTCTACTTGACTCTACTACACTCTACCATGGCTCTACTTGGCTCTACTTGACTCTACTACACTCTACTTGACTGTAGTACGCTCTAGAATGGATCTACTTGCTTGTACTTGACTCTACTGCACTCTATCTTGGCTCTACTTGGCTCTACTTCCATCTACTACACTCTACTACAGCTCTACTTGGCTCTACGTGACTCTACTACACACTACCATGGCTCTACTTGACTCACCTTCACTCTACTACATGCTACAATGGCTCTACTTGGCTCTACTTGACTCTACTAGTCTCTACCATGGCTCTACTTGGCTCTACTTGACTCTACTACACGCTACAATGGCTCTACTTGGTTCTACTTGACTCTACTAGACTCTACCACGTCTGTACCTGCATGACTCTCCTTGGCAGTACTGCACACTACCATGGCTCTTCATGTTTGTACTTGTCTCAACTGCACTCTACCATGGCTCTACTTGGCTCTACTTGCATCTACTACACTCTACTGCAGGTCTACGTGGCTCTACTTGACTCTACTTCACTCTACAATGGCTCTACTTGGTTCGACTTGACTCTACTACAGTCTACAATGGCTCTAGTTGGCTCTACTTGACTCTACTACACTCTACAATGGCTCTACTTGGCTCTACTTGACTCTACTACACTCTACCATGGCTCTACTTGGCTCTACTCGACTCTACTACACACTACAATAGCTCTACTTGGCTCTACTTGACTCTACTACATTCTACCATGGCTGTACTTGACTCTAGTACACTCTACAATGGCTCTACATGGCTCTACTTGACTCTACTTTAATCACTCTACTTGACTCTACTTCACTCTACTTCACTCTACAGTCGCTCTACTTGGCTCTATTTGACTCTACTACACTCTACCATGGCTCTACTTGGCTCTATTTGACTCTACTTCACCCTACAATGGCTCTACTTGGCTGTACTTGACTCTACTAGACTCTACCATGGCTGTACCTGGCTCTCCTTGACTGTACCGCACACTACCATGGCTCTGCATGGTTGTACTTGACTCTACTGCACTCTACCATGGCTCTACTTGGCTCTACTTGCATCTACTACACTCTACAATGGTTCTACTTGACTGTAGTACACTCTACAATGAATCTACTTGGTTGTACGTGACTCTACTGCACTCTACCATTGCTCTACTTAGCCCTACTTGCATCTACTACACTCTACTACAGCTCTACTTGGCTCTACGTGACTCTACTACACTCTACCATGGCTCTACTTGGCTCTACTTGACCCTACTACACGCTACAATGGCTCTACTTGGCTCTACTTGACTCTACTAGACCCTACCATGGCTCTACTTGGCTCTACTTGACTCTGCTACACGCTACAATGGCTCTACTTGACTCTACTTGACTCTACTAGTCTCTACCATGGCTCTACTTGGCTCTACTTGACTCTACTACACGCTACAATGGCTCTACTTGGCTCTACTTGACTCTACTAGACTCTACCACGGCTGTACCTGCATGGATCTCCTTGGCAGTACTGCACACTACCATGGCTCTGCATGTTTGTACTTGACTCAACTGCACTCTACCATGGCTCTACTTGGCTCTACTTGCATCTACTACACTCTACTGCAGGTCTACGTGGCTCTACTTGACTCTACTTCACTCTACAATGGCTCTACTTGGTTGTACTTGACTCTACTACAGTCTACAATGGCTCTAGTTGGCTCTACTTGACTCTACTACACTCTACCATGGCTCTACTTGGTTCAACTTGACTCTACTACACTCTACAATGGCTCTACTTGGCTCTACTTGACTCTACTACACTCTACCATGGCTCTACTTGGCTCTACTCGACTCTACTACACACTACAATAGACCTACTTGGCTCTACTTGACTCTACTACATTCTACCATGGCTCTACTTGACTCTAGTACACTATAAAATGGCTCTACTTGGCTCTACTTGACTATACTACACTCTACAATGGCTCTACTTGGCTCTACTTCACTCTACTAAACCCTATCATGACACTACACGTCTCCACTTGACTCTACTACACTCTACAATGGCTCTACTTGGCTCTACGTGACTCTACTATGTACACTCAACCGTGGCTCTCCATGGCTCTACTTGACTCTACTATATTCTACAATGACTCTACTTGACTCTACTTCACTCTACTTCAATCTACAATCGTTCTACTTGGCTCTACTTGACTCTACTGCACTCTACCGTGTGCTCTACCTGGTTCTCCTTGCCTCTACTACACTATACTACATCTCTACTTGGCTCTACTGTACTCTTCCATGACTCTACTTGGCTGTACTTGACTCTATTACACTCTACCACGGCTCTATTTGGCTCTACTTGCCTCTACTACACTCTACTACAGCTCTACTTAGCTCTACTAGACTCTTCAATGGCTCTACTTGGTTCTACTTGACTCTACTACAGTCTACAATTGCTCTATTTGGCTCCACATGGCTCTGCTATATCCAACCGTGGCTCTACTTGGCTCTACTTGATTCAACCATACTCTAAAATGCCTCTACTTGACTCTACTACACTCTACCACAGCTCTGCTTCGCTCTACTTGAATCTACTACATTCTACCATGGCTCTACCTGGCTCTACTTGACTCTACTTCACTCTACAATGGCTCTACTTGGCTCTACTTGACTCTACTAGACTCTACCATGGCTGTTCCTGGCTCTCCTTGACTGTACTGCGCACTACCATGGCTCTGCATGGTTGTACTTGACTCTACTGCACTCTACCATGGTTCTACTTGGCTCTACTTGCCTCTACTACACTATACTATAGCTCTACTTGGCTCTACTGTACTCTTCCATGACTCTACTTGCCTCTACTTGAATCTATTACACTCTACCACGGCTCTATTTGGCTCTACTTGCCTCTACTACACTCTACTACAGCTCTACTTGGCTCTACTAGACTCTTCAATGGCTCTACTTGGTTCTACTTGACTCTATTACAGTCTACAATTGCTCTATTTGGCTCCACATGGCTCTGCTATACCCAACCGTGGCTCTACTTGGCTCTACTTGACTCAACTATACTCTACAATGCCTCTACTTGACTCTACTACACTCTACTGTACTGTACCACTTCTCTACTTTCTTCTAATTGCCTCTACTACACTCTACCACAGCTCTGCTTGGCTCTACTTGACTCTACTACACTCTACCATGGCTCTAGTTGGCTCTACTTGACTCTACTACACTCTACTTGACTATAGTACACTCTAGAATGGATCTACTTGCTTGTACTTGACTCTACTGCACTCTATCTTGGCTCTACTTGGCTCTACTTCCATCTACTACACTCTACTACAGCTCTACTTGGCTCTACGTGACTCTACTACACTCTACCATGGCTCTACTTGGCTCTACTTGCATCTACTACAATCTACTGCAGGTCTACGTGGCTCTACTTGACTCTACTTCACTCTTCAATGGCTCTACTTGGTTGTACTTGACTCTACTACAGTCTACAATGGCTCTAGTTGGCTCTACTTGACTCTACTACACTCTACCATGGCTCTACTTGGTTCAACTTGACTCTACTACACTCTACAATGGCTCTACTTGGCTCTACGTGACTCTACTACACTCTACCATGGCTCTACTTGGCTCTAATCGACTCTACTACACACTACAATAGCTCTACTTGGCTCTACTTGACTCTACTACATTCTACCATGGCTCTACTTGACTCTAGTACACTCTACAATGGCTCTACTTGGCTTTACTTGACTCTACTACACTCTTCCATGGCTCTACATGGCTCTACTTGACTCTACTATAATGACTCTACTTGACTCTACTTGACTCTACTTCACTCTACAGTCGCTCTACTTGGCTCTATTTGACTCTACTACACTCTACCATGGCACTACTTGGCTCTACTTGACTCTACTTCACCCTACAATGGCTCTACTTGGCTGTACTTGACTCTACTAGACTCTACCATGGCTGTACCTGGCTCTCCTTGACTGTACGCACACTACCATAGCTCTGCATGGTTGTACTTGACTCTACTGCACTCTACCATGGCTCTACTTGGCTCTACTTGCATCTACTACACTCTACAATGGTTCTACTTGACTGTAGTACACTCTACAATGTATCTACTTGGTTGTACGTGACTCTACTGCACTCTACCATTGCTCTACTTAGCTCTACTTGCATCTACTACACTCTACTACAGCTCTACTTGGCTCTACATGACTCTACTACACTCTACCATGGCTCTACTTGGCTCTACTTGACTCTACTTCACCCTACAATGACTCTACTTGGCTGTACTTGACTCTACTAGACTCTACCATGGCTGTACCTGGCTCTCCTTGACTGTACCGCACACTACCATGGCTCTGCATGGTTGTACTTGACTCTACTACACTCTACCATGGCTCTACTTGGCTCTACTCGACTCTACTAAACACTACAATAGCTCTACTTGGCTGTACTTGACTCTACTACATTCTACCATGGCTCTACTTGACTCTAGTACACTCTACAATGGCTCTACCTGGCTCTACTTGACTCTACTACACTATACCATGGCTCTACTTGGCTCTACTTGACTCTACTAGACTCTAGCATACCTGTACCTGGCTCTCCTTGACTCTACTACACTCTACCATGGATCTACTTGGCTCTACTTGACTCAACTGCACTCTACCATGGCTCTACTTGGCTCTACTTGCATCTACTACACTCTACTACAGCTCTGCTTGGCTCTACTTGACTCTACTGTACTGTACCATGGCTCTACTTGGCTCTACTTGACTCTACTACACTCTACAATGGCTCTACTTGGCTCTACTTGACTGTAGTACAGTCTAGAATGGATCTATACTTGCTTGTACTTGACTCTACTGCACTCTACCATGGCTCTACTTGGCTCTACTTGCATCTACTACACTCTACTACAGCTCTACTTGGCTCTACTTGACTCTATTACACTCTACCATGGTTCTACTTGGCTCTACTTGACTCTGCTTCACCGTAGAATGGCTCTACTTGGCTCTACTTGACTCTACTAGACTCTACCATGGCTGTACCTGGTTCTCCTTGACTGTACTTCAAACTACCATGGCTCTGCATGGTTGTACTTGACTCTACTGCACTCTACCAAGGCTCTACTTGGCTCTACTTGGCTCTACTTGGCTCTACGTAACTCTACTTCACCCTACAAAGGCTCTACTTGGTTGTACGTGACTCTGCTACAGTCTACAATGGCTCTGCTTGGCTCTACTTGACTCTACTACACTCTAGCATGCCTCTACTTGGCTCTACTTGACTCTACTACACTCTAGAATGGTTGTACTTGGTTCTATGTGACTCTACTACTCACTACCGTGGCTCTACATGGCTCTACTTGACTCTACTATACTCTACTATACTCTACAATGACTCTACTTGAATGTACTTCACTCTACTTTAATCTACAGTCGTTCTGCTTGGCTCTACTTGACTGTATTGCACTCTACCATGGGTCTACCTGACTCTACTACACTGTACAATGGCTCTACTTGTCTCTACTTGAATCTACTACATTCTACCACAGCTCTACTTGGCTCTACTTGACTCTGTTACACTCTACCATGGCTCTACTTGGCTCTACTTGACTCTACTTCACCCTAGAATGGCTCTACTTGGCTCTACTTGGCTCTACTAGACTCAACATGGCTGTACCTGGTTCTCCTTGACTGTACTGCACACTATCATGGCTCTGCATGGTTGTACTTGACTCTACTGCACTCTACCATGGCTCTACTTGGCTCTACTTGGCTCTACTTAACTCTACTTCACCCTACAAAGGCTCTACTTGGTTGTACGTGACTCTGCTACAGTCTACAATGGCTCTACTTGGCTCTACTTGACTCTACTACACACTACCATGTCTCTACTTGGTTCAACTTGACTCTACAGTACTACACACTACAATGGCTCTACTTTGTTCTACTTGACTCTACTACACCCAAACATGGTTCTACTTGGCTCTACTTGACTCTACTACACTCTACAATAGCTCTACTTGGCTCTAGTTGACTCTACTACATTCTACCATGGCTCTACTTGGCTCTACTTGAGTGTACTACACTCTACAATGGCTCTACTTGGCTCTACTTGACTCTACTACACTTTACCATGGCTCTACCTAGCTCTCCTTGACTCTACTACACTCTACTATGTCTCTGCTTGGCTCTAATTGACTCTACTACACTCTAGCATGCTTCTACTTGGCTCTACTTGACTCTACTACACTCTAGAATGGTTCTACTTGGCTCTATGTGACTCTACTACACTATACTATAGATCTACTTGGCTCTACTGTACTCTTCCATGGCTCTACTTGGCTCTACTTGACTTTATTACACCTACCACGGCTCTATTTGGCTCTACTTGCCTCTACTACACTCTACTACAGCTCTACTTGGCTCTACTAGACTCTTCAATGGCTCTACTTGGTTCTACTTGACTCTACTACAGTCTACAATTTCTCTATTTGGCTCCACAAGGCTCTGCTATACCCAACCTTGGCTCTACTGGACTCTACTTGACTCAACTATACTCTACAATGCCTCTACTTGACTCTACTACACTCTACTGTACTGTACCACTTCTGTACTTTGTTCTAATTGCCTCTACTACACTCTACCACAGCTCTGCTTGGCTCTACTTGACTCTACTACACTCTACCATGGCTCTAGTTGGCTCTACTTGACTCTACTACACTCTACTTGACTATAGTACACTCTAGAATGGATCTACTTGCTTGTACTTGACTCTACTGCACTCTATCTTGGCTCTACTTGGCTCTACTTCCATCTACTACACTCTACTACAGCTCTACTTGGCTCTACGTGACTCTACTACACTCTACCATGGCTCTACTTGGCTCTACTTGCATCTACTACAATCTACTGCAGGTCTACATGGCTCTACTTGACTCTACTTCACTCTACAATGGCTCTACTTGGTTGTACTTGACTCTACTACAGTCTACAATGGCTCTAGTTGGCTCTACTTGACTCTACTACACTCTACCATGGCTCTACTTGGTTCAACTTGACTCTACTACACTCTACAATGGCTCTACTTGGCTCTACTTGACTCTACTACACTCTACCATGGCTCTACTTGGCTCTAATCGACTCTACTACACACTACAATAGCTCTACTTGGCTCTACTTGACTCTACTACATTCTACCATGGCTCTACTTGACTCTAGTACACTCTACAATGGCTCTACTTGGCTTTACTTGACTCTACTACACTCTTCCATGGCTCTACAAGGCTCTACTTGACTCTACTATAATGACTCTACTTGACTCTACTTGACTCTACTTCACTCTACAGTCGCTCTACTTGGCTCTATTTGACTCTACTACACTCTACCATGGCTCTACTTGGCTCTACTTGACTCTACTTCACCCTACAATGGCTCTACTTGGCTGTACTTGACTCTACTAGACTCTACCATGGCTGTACCTGGCTCTCCTTGACTGTACCGCACACTACCATGGCTCTGCATGGTTGTACTTGACTCTACTGCACTCTACCATGGCTCTACTTGGCTCTACTTGCATCTACTAC
Source organism: Agelas oroides (assembly GCA_949130485.1). Lineage (NCBI taxonomy): Eukaryota > Metazoa > Porifera > Demospongiae > Agelasida > Agelasidae > Agelas > Agelas oroides. Next base: position 5,569,659 of record OX422200.1, read on the forward strand.
ACTCTACAATGGTTCTACTTGACTGTAGTACACTCTACAATGTATCTACTTGGTTGTACGTGACTCTACTGCACTCTACCATTGCTCTACTTAGCTCTACTTCCATCTACTACACTCTACTACAGCTCTACTTGGCTCTACATGACTCTACTACACTCTACCATGGCTCTACTTGGCTCTACTTGACTCTACTTCACCCTACAATGGCTCTACTTGGCTGTACTTGACTCTACTAGACTCTACCATGGCTGTACCTGGCTCTCCTTGACTGTACCGCACACTACCATGGCTCTGCATGGTTGTACTTGACTCTACTGCACTCTACCATGGCTCTACTTGGCTCTACTTGCATCTACTACACTCTACAATGGTTCTACTTGACTATAGTACACTCTACAATGAATCTACTTGGTTGTACGTGACTCTACTGCACTCTACCATTGCTCTACTTAGCTCTACTTGCATCTACTACACTCTACTACAGCTCTACTTGGCTCTACGTGACTCTACTACACTCTACCATGGCTCTACTTGGCTCTACTTGACCCTACTACACGCTACAATGGCTCTACTTGGCTCTACTTGACTCTACTAGACCCTACCATGGCTCTACTTGGCTCTACTTGACTCTGCTACACGCTACAATGGCTCTACTTGACTCTACTTGACTCTACTAGTCTCTACCATGGCTCTACTTGGCTCTACCTGACTCTACTACACTGTACAATGGCTCTACTTGTCTCTACTTGAATCTACTACACTCTACCACAGCTCTACTTGGCTCTACTTGACTCTACTACACTCTACTATAGCTATACTTGGCTCTACTAGACTCTTCAATTGCTCTACATGGTTCTACACTCTACTACAGTTCTGCTTGGCTCCACTTGACTCTATAGATACTACACTCTACCATGGCTCTACTTGAGTCTACTACACTCTACAATGGCTCTGCTTGACTGTAGTACACTCTAGAATGGATCTACTTGGTTGTATGTGACTGTACTGCACTCTACCATTGCTCTACTTAGCTCTACTTGCATCTACTACACTCTACTACAGCTCTACTTGGCTCTACGTGACTCTACTACACTCTACCATGGCTCTACTTGGCTCTACTTGACCCTACTACACGCTACAATGGCTCTACTTGGCTCTACTTGACTCTACTAGACCCTACCATGGCTCTACTTGGCTCTACTTGACTCTGCTACACGGTACAATGGCTCTACTTGACTCTACTTGACTCTACTAGTCTCTACCATGGCTCTACTTGGCTCTACTTGACTCTACTACACGCTACAATGGCTCTACTTGGCTCTACTTGACTCTACTAGACTCTACCACGGCTGTACCTGCATGGATCTCCTTGGCAGTACTGCACACTACCATGGCTCTGCATGTTTGTACTTGACTCAACTGCACTCTACCATGGCTCTACTTGGCTCTACTTGCATCTACTACACTCTACTGCAGGTCTACGTGGCTCTACTTGACTCTACTTCACTCTACAATGGCTCTACTTGGTTGTACTTGACTCTACTACAGTCTACAATGGCTCTAGTTGGCTCTACTTGACTCTACTACACTCTACCATGGCTCTACTTGGTTCAACTTGACTCTACTGCACTCTACAATGGCTCTACTTGGCTCTACTTGACTCTACTACACTCTACCATGGCTCTACTTGGCTCTACTCGACTCTACTACACACTACAATAGCTCTACTTGGCTCTACTTGACTCTACTACATTCTACCATGGCTCTACTTGACTCTAGTACACTATAAAATGGCTCTACTTGGCTCTACTTGACTGTACTACACTCTACAATGGCTCTACTTGGCTCTACTTCACTCTACTAAACCCTATCATGACACTACACGTCTCCACTTGACTCTACTACACTCTACAATGGCTCTACTTGGCTCTACGTGACTCTACTATGTACACTCAACCGTGGCTCTCCATGGCTCTACTTGACTCTACTATATTCTACAATGACTCTACTTGACTCTACTTCACTCTACTTCAATCTACAATCGTTCTACTTGGCTCTACTTGACTCTACTGCACTCTACCGTGTGCTCTACCTGGTTCTCCTTGCCTCTACTACACTATACTACATCTCTACTTGGCTCTACTGTACTCTTCCATGACTCTACTTGGCTGTACTTGACTCTATTACACTCTACCACGGCTCTATTTGGCTCTACTTGCCTCTACTACACTCTACTACAGCTCTACTTAGCTCTACTAGACTCTTCAATGGCTCTACTTGGTTCTACTTGACTCTACTACAGTCTACAATTGCTCTATTTGGCTCCACATGGCTCTGCTATATCCAACCGCGGCTCTACTTGATTCAACCATACTCTACAATGCCTCTACTTGACTCTACTACACTCTACCACAGCTCTGCTTCGCTCTACTTGAATCTACTACATTCTACCATGGCTCTACCTGGCTCTACTTGACTCTACTTCACTCTACAATGGCTCTACTTGGCTCTACTTGACTCTACTAGACTCTACCATGGCTGTTCCTGGCTCTCCTTGACTGTACTGCGCACTACCATGGCTCTGCATGGTTGTACTTGACTCTACTGCACTCTACCATGGTTCTACTTGGCTCTACTTGCCTCTACTACACTATACTATAGCTCTACTTGGCTCTACTGTACTCTTCCATGACTCTACTTGCCTCTACTTGAATCTACTACACTCTACCACGGCTCTATTTGGCTCTACTTGCCTCTACTACACTCTACTACAGCTCTACTTGGCTCTACTAGACTCTTCAATGGCTCTACTTGGTTCTACTTGACTCTATTACAGTCTACAATTGCTCTATTTGGCTCCACATGGCTCTGCTATACCCAACCGTGGCTCTACTTGGCTCTACTTGACTCAACTATACTCTACAATGCCTCTACTTGACTCTACTACACTCTACTGTACTGTACCACTTCTCTACTTTCTTCTAATTGCCTCTACTACACTCTACCACAGCTCTGCTTGGCTCTACTTGACTCTACTACACTCTACCATGGCTCTAGTTGGCTCTACTTGACTCTACTACACTCTACTTGACTATAGTACACTCTAGAATGGATCTACTTGCTTGTACTTGACTCTACTGCACTCTATCTTGACTCTACTTGGCTCTACTTCCATCTACTACACTCTACTACAGCTCTACTTGGCTCTACGTGACTCTACTACACTCTACCATGGCTCTACTTGGCTCTACTTGCATCTACTACAATCTACTGCAGGTCTACGTGGCTCTACTTGACTCTACTTCACTCTACAATGGCTCTACATGGTTGTACTTGACTCTACTACAGTCTACAATGGCTCTAGTTGGCTCTACTTGACTCTACTACACTCTACCACAGCTCTGCTTCGCTCTACTTGAATCTACTACATTCTACCATGGCTCTACCTGGCTCTACTTGACTCTACTTCACTCTACAATGGCTCTACTTGGCTCTACTTGACTCTACTAGACTCTACCATGGCTGTTCCTGGCTCTCCTTGACTGTACTGCGCACTACCATGGCTCTGCATGGTTGTACTTGACTCTACTGCACTCTACCATGGTTCTACTTGGCTCTACTTGCCTCTACTACACTATACTATAGCTCTACTTGGCTCTACTGTACTCTTCCATGACTCTACTTGCCTCTACTTGAATCTATTACACTCTACCACGGCTCTATTTGGCTCTACTTGCCTCTACTACACTCTACTACAGCTCTACTTGGCTCTACTAGACTCTTCAATGGCTCTACTTGGTTCTACTTGACTCTATTACAGTCTACAATTGCTCTATTTGGCTCCACATGGCTCTGCTATACCCAACCGTGGCTCTACTTGGCTCTACTTGACTCAACTATACTCTACAATGCCTCTACTTGACTCTACTACACTCTACTGTACTGTACCACTTCTCTACTTTCTTCTAATTGCCTCTACTACACTCTACCACAGCTCTGCTTGGCTCTACTTGACTCTACTACACTCTACCATGGCTCTAGTTGGCTCTACTTGACTCTACTACACTCTACTTGACTATAGTACACTCTAGAATGGATCTACTTGCTTGTACTTGACTCTACTGCACTCTATCTTGGCTCTACTTGGCTCTACTTCCATCTACTACACTCTACTACAGCTCTACTTGGCTCTACGTGACTCTACTACACTCTACCATGGCTCTACTTGGCTCTACTTGCATCTACTACAATCTACTGCAGGTCTACGTGGCTCTACTTGACTCTACTTCACTCTTCAATGGCTCTACTTGGTTGTACTTGACTCTACTACAGTCTACAATGGCTCTAGTTGGCTCTACTTGACTCTACTACACTCTACCATGGCTCTACTTGGTTCAACTTGACTCTACTACACTCTACAATGGCTCTACTTGGCTCTACGTGACTCTACTACACTCTACCATGGCTCTACTTGGCTCTAATCGACTCTACTACACACTACAATAGCTCTACTTGGCTCTACTTGACTCTACTACATTCTACCATGGCTCTACTTGACTCTAGTACACTCTACAATGGCTCTACTTGGCTTTACTTGACTCTACTACACTCTTCCATGGCTCTACATGGCTCTACTTGACTCTACTATAATGACTCTACTTGACTCTACTTGACTCTACTTCACTCTACAGTCGCTCTACTTGGCTCTATTTGACTCTACTACACTCTACCATGGCACTACTTGGCTCTACTTGACTCTACTTCACCCTACAATGGCTCTACTTGGCTGTACTTGACTCTACTAGACTCTACCATGGCTGTACCTGGCTCTCCTTGACTGTACGCACACTACCATAGCTCTGCATGGTTGTACTTGACTCTACTGCACTCTACCATGGCTCTACTTGGCTCTACTTGCATCTACTACACTCTACAATGGTTCTACTTGACTGTAGTACACTCTACAATGTATCTACTTGGTTGTACGTGACTCTACTGCACTCTACCATTGCTCTACTTAGCTCTACTTGCATCTACTACACTCTACTACAGCTCTACTTGGCTCTACATGACTCTACTACACTCTACCATGGCTCTACTTGGCTCTACTTGACTCTACTTCACCCTACAATGACTCTACTTGGCTGTACTTGACTCTACTAGACTCTACCATGGCTGTACCTGGCTCTCCTTGACTGTACCGCACACTACCATGGCTCTGCATGGTTGTACTTGACTCTACTACACTCTACCATGGCTCTACTTGGCTCTACTCGACTCTACTAAACACTACAATAGCTCTACTTGGCTGTACTTGACTCTACTACATTCTACCATGGCTCTACTTGACTCTAGTACACTCTACAATGGCTCTACCTGGCTCTACTTGACTCTACTACACTATACCATGGCTCTACTTGGCTCTACTTGACTCTACTAGACTCTAGCATACCTGTACCTGGCTCTCCTTGACTCTACTACACTCTACCATGGATCTACTTGGCTCTACTTGACTCAACTGCACTCTACCATGGCTCTACTTGGCTCTACTTGCATCTACTACACTCTACTACAGCTCTGCTTGGCTCTACTTGACTCTACTGTACTGTACCATGGCTCTACTTGGCTCTACTTGACTCTACTACACTCTACAATGGCTCTACTTGGCTCTACTTGACTGTAGTACAGTCTAGAATGGATCTATACTTGCTTGTACTTGACTCTACTGCACTCTACCATGGCTCTACTTGGCTCTACTTGCATCTACTACACTCTACTACAGCTCTACTTGGCTCTACTTGACTCTATTACACTCTACCATGGTTCTACTTGGCTCTACTTGACTCTGCTTCACCGTAGAATGGCTCTACTTGGCTCTACTTGACTCTACTAGACTCTACCATGGCTGTACCTGGTTCTCCTTGACTGTACTTCAAACTACCATGGCTCTGCATGGTTGTACTTGACTCTACTGCACTCTACCAAGGCTCTACTTGGCTCTACTTGGCTCTACTTGGCTCTACGTAACTCTACTTCACCCTACAAAGGCTCTACTTGGTTGTACGTGACTCTGCTACAGTCTACAATGGCTCTGCTTGGCTCTACTTGACTCTACTACACTCTAGCATGCCTCTACTTGGCTCTACTTGACTCTACTACACTCTAGAATGGTTGTACTTGGTTCTATGTGACTCTACTACTCACTACCGTGGCTCTACATGGCTCTACTTGACTCTACTATACTCTACTATACTCTACAATGACTCTACTTGAATGTACTTCACTCTACTTTAATCTACAGTCGTTCTGCTTGGCTCTACTTGACTGTATTGCACTCTACCATGGGTCTACCTGACTCTACTACACTGTACAATGGCTCTACTTGTCTCTACTTGAATCTACTACATTCTACCACAGCTCTACTTGGCTCTACTTGACTCTGTTACACTCTACCATGGCTCTACTTGGCTCTACTTGACTCTACTTCACCCTAGAATGGCTCTACTTGGCTCTACTTGGCTCTACTAGACTCAACATGGCTGTACCTGGTTCTCCTTGACTGTACTGCACACTATCATGGCTCTGCATGGTTGTACTTGACTCTACTGCACTCTACCATGGCTCTACTTGGCTCTACTTGGCTCTACTTAACTCTACTTCACCCTACAAAGGCTCTACTTGGTTGTACGTGACTCTGCTACAGTCTACAATGGCTCTACTTGGCTCTACTTGACTCTACTACACACTACCATGTCTCTACTTGGTTCAACTTGACTCTACAGTACTACACACTACAATGGCTCTACTTTGTTCTACTTGACTCTACTACACCCAAACATGGTTCTACTTGGCTCTACTTGACTCTACTACACTCTACAATAGCTCTACTTGGCTCTAGTTGACTCTACTACATTCTACCATGGCTCTACTTGGCTCTACTTGAGTGTACTACACTCTACAATGGCTCTACTTGGCTCTACTTGACTCTACTACACTTTACCATGGCTCTACCTAGCTCTCCTTGACTCTACTACACTCTACTATGTCTCTGCTTGGCTCTAATTGACTCTACTACACTCTAGCATGCTTCTACTTGGCTCTACTTGACTCTACTACACTCTAGAATGGTTCTACTTGGCTCTATGTGACTCTACTACACTATACTATAGATCTACTTGGCTCTACTGTACTCTTCCATGGCTCTACTTGGCTCTACTTGACTTTATTACACCTACCACGGCTCTATTTGGCTCTACTTGCCTCTACTACACTCTACTACAGCTCTACTTGGCTCTACTAGACTCTTCAATGGCTCTACTTGGTTCTACTTGACTCTACTACAGTCTACAATTTCTCTATTTGGCTCCACAAGGCTCTGCTATACCCAACCTTGGCTCTACTGGACTCTACTTGACTCAACTATACTCTACAATGCCTCTACTTGACTCTACTACACTCTACTGTACTGTACCACTTCTGTACTTTGTTCTAATTGCCTCTACTACACTCTACCACAGCTCTGCTTGGCTCTACTTGACTCTACTACACTCTACCATGGCTCTAGTTGGCTCTACTTGACTCTACTACACTCTACTTGACTATAGTACACTCTAGAATGGATCTACTTGCTTGTACTTGACTCTACTGCACTCTATCTTGGCTCTACTTGGCTCTACTTCCATCTACTACACTCTACTACAGCTCTACTTGGCTCTACGTGACTCTACTACACTCTACCATGGCTCTACTTGGCTCTACTTGCATCTACTACAATCTACTGCAGGTCTACATGGCTCTACTTGACTCTACTTCACTCTACAATGGCTCTACTTGGTTGTACTTGACTCTACTACAGTCTACAATGGCTCTAGTTGGCTCTACTTGACTCTACTACACTCTACCATGGCTCTACTTGGTTCAACTTGACTCTACTACACTCTACAATGGCTCTACTTGGCTCTACTTGACTCTACTACACTCTACCATGGCTCTACTTGGCTCTAATCGACTCTACTACACACTACAATAGCTCTACTTGGCTCTACTTGACTCTACTACATTCTACCATGGCTCTACTTGACTCTAGTACACTCTACAATGGCTCTACTTGGCTTTACTTGACTCTACTACACTCTTCCATGGCTCTACAAGGCTCTACTTGACTCTACTATAATGACTCTACTTGACTCTACTTGACTCTACTTCACTCTACAGTCGCTCTACTTGGCTCTATTTGACTCTACTACACTCTACCATGGCTCTACTTGGCTCTACTTGACTCTACTTCACCCTACAATGGCTCTACTTGGCTGTACTTGACTCTACTAGACTCTACCATGGCTGTACCTGGCTCTCCTTGACTGTACCGCACACTACCATGGCTCTGCATGGTTGTACTTGACTCTACTGCACTCTACCATGGCTCTACTTGGCTCTACTTGCATCTACTACACTCTACAATGGTTCTACTTGACTGTAGTACACTCTACAATGTATCTACTTGGTTGTACGTGACTCTACTGCACTCTACCATTGCTCTACTTAGCTCTACTTCCATCTACTACACTCTACTACAGCTCTACTTGGCTCTACATGACTCTACTACACTCTACCATGGCTCTACTTGGCTCTACTTGACTCTACTTCACCCTACAATGGCTCTACTTGGCTGTACTTGACTCTACTAGACTCTACCATGGCTGTACCTGGCTCTCCTTGACTGTACCGCACACTACCATGGCTCTGCATGGTTGTACTTGACTCTACTGCACTCTACCATGGCTCTACTTGGCTCTACTTGCATCTACTACACTCTACAATGGTTCTACTTGACTATAGTACACTCTACAATGAATCTACTTGGTTGTACGTGACTCTACTGCACTCTACCATTGCTCTACTTAGCTCTACTTGCATCTACTACACTCTACTACAGCTCTACTTGGCTCTACGTGACTCTACTACACTCTACCATGGCTCTACTTGGCTCTACTTGACCCTACTACACGCTACAATGGCTCTACTTGGCTCTACTTGACTCTACTAGACCCTACCATGGCTCTACTTGGCTCTACTTGACTCTGCTACACGCTACAATGGCTCTACTTGACTCTACTTGACTCTACTAGTCTCTACCATGGCTCTACTTGGCTCTACCTGACTCTACTACACTGTACAATGGCTCTACTTGTCTCTACTTGAATCTACTACACTCTACCACAGCTCTACTTGGCTCTACTTGACTCTACTACACTCTACTATAGCTATACTTGGCTCTACTAGACTCTTCAATTGCTCTACATGGTTCTACACTCTACTACAGTTCTGCTTGGCTCCACTTGACTCTATAGATACTACACTCTACCATGGCTCTACTTGAGTCTACTACACTCTACAATGGCTCTGCTTGACTGTAGTACACTCTAGAATGGATCTACTTGGTTGTATGTGACTGTACTGCACTCTACCATTGCTCTACTTAGCTCTACTTGCATCTACTACACTCTACTACAGCTCTACTTGGCTCTACGTGACTCTACTACACTCTACCATGGCTCTACTTGGCTCTACTTGACCCTACTACACGCTACAATGGCTCTACTTGGCTCTACTTGACTCTACTAGACCCTACCATGGCTCTACTTGGCTCTACTTGACTCTGCTACACGGTACAATGGCTCTACTTGACTCTACTTGACTCTACTAGTCTCTACCATGGCTCTACTTGGCTCTACTTGACTCTACTACACGCTACAATGGCTCTACTTGGCTCTACTTGACTCTACTAGACTCTACCACGGCTGTACCTGCATGGATCTCCTTGGCAGTACTGCACACTACCATGGCTCTGCATGTTTGTACTTGACTCAACTGCACTCTACCATGGCTCTACTTGGCTCTACTTGCATCTACTACACTCTACTGCAGGTCTACGTGGCTCTACTTGACTCTACTTCACTCTACAATGGCTCTACTTGGTTGTACTTGACTCTACTACAGTCTACAATGGCTCTAGTTGGCTCTACTTGACTCTACTACACTCTACCATGGCTCTACTTGGTTCAACTTGACTCTACTGCACTCTACAATGGCTCTACTTGGCTCTACTTGACTCTACTACACTCTACCATGGCTCTACTTGGCTCTACTCGACTCTACTACACACTACAATAGCTCTACTTGGCTCTACTTGACTCTACTACATTCTACCATGGCTCTACTTGACTCTAGTACACTATAAAATGGCTCTACTTGGCTCTACTTGACTGTACTACACTCTACAATGGCTCTACTTGGCTCTACTTCACTCTACTAAACCCTATCATGACACTACACGTCTCCACTTGACTCTACTACACTCTACAATGGCTCTACTTGGCTCTACGTGACTCTACTATGTACACTCAACCGTGGCTCTCCATGGCTCTACTTGACTCTACTATATTCTACAATGACTCTACTTGACTCTACTTCACTCTACTTCAATCTACAATCGTTCTACTTGGCTCTACTTGACTCTACTGCACTCTACCGTGTGCTCTACCTGGTTCTCCTTGCCTCTACTACACTATACTACATCTCTACTTGGCTCTACTGTACTCTTCCATGACTCTACTTGGCTGTACTTGACTCTATTACACTCTACCACGGCTCTATTTGGCTCTACTTGCCTCTACTACACTCTACTACAGCTCTACTTAGCTCTACTAGACTCTTCAATGGCTCTACTTGGTTCTACTTGACTCTACTACAGTCTACAATTGCTCTATTTGGCTCCACATGGCTCTGCTATATCCAACCGCGGCTCTACTTGATTCAACCATACTCTACAATGCCTCTACTTGACTCTACTACACTCTACCACAGCTCTGCTTCGCTCTACTTGAATCTACTACATTCTACCATGGCTCTACCTGGCTCTACTTGACTCTACTTCACTCTACAATGGCTCTACTTGGCTCTACTTGACTCTACTAGACTCTACCATGGCTGTTCCTGGCTCTCCTTGACTGTACTGCGCACTACCATGGCTCTGCATGGTTGTACTTGACTCTACTGCACTCTACCATGGTTCTACTTGGCTCTACTTGCCTCTACTACACTATACTATAGCTCTACTTGGCTCTACTGTACTCTTCCATGACTCTACTTGCCTCTACTTGAATCTACTACACTCTACCACGGCTCTATTTGGCTCTACTTGCCTCTACTACACTCTACTACAGCTCTACTTGGCTCTACTAGACTCTTCAATGGCTCTACTTGGTTCTACTTGACTCTATTACAGTCTACAATTGCTCTATTTGGCTCCACATGGCTCTGCTATACCCAACCGTGGCTCTACTTGGCTCTACTTGACTCAACTATACTCTACAATGCCTCTACTTGACTCTACTACACTCTACTGTACTGTACCACTTCTCTACTTTCTTCTAATTGCCTCTACTACACTCTACCACAGCTCTGCTTGGCTCTACTTGACTCTACTACACTCTACCATGGCTCTAGTTGGCTCTACTTGACTCTACTACACTCTACTTGACTATAGTACACTCTAGAATGGATCTACTTGCTTGTACTTGACTCTACTGCACTCTATCTTGACTCTACTTGGCTCTACTTCCATCTACTACACTCTACTACAGCTCTACTTGGCTCTACGTGACTCTACTACACTCTACCATGGCTCTACTTGGCTCTACTTGCATCTACTACAATCTACTGCAGGTCTACGTGGCTCTACTTGACTCTACTTCACTCTACAATGGCTCTACATGGTTGTACTTGACTCTACTACAGTCTACAATGGCTCTAGTTGGCTCTACTTGACTCTACTACACTCTACCATGGCTCTACTTGGTTCAACTTGACTCTACTACACTCTACAATGGCTCTACTTGGCTCTACTTGACTCTACTACACTCTACCATGGCTCTACTTGGCTCTAATCGACTCTACTACACACTACAATAGCTCTACTTGGCTCTACTTGACTCTACTACATTCTACCATGGCTCTACTTGACTCTAGTACACTCTACAATGGCTCTTCTTGGCTTTACTTGACTCTACTACACTCTTCCATGGCTCTACATGGCTCTACTTGACTCTACTATAATGACTCTACTTGACTCTACTTGACTCTACTTCACTCTACAGTCGTTCTACTTGGCTCTATTTGACTCTACTACACTCTACCATGGCTCTACTTGGCTCTACTTGACTCTACTTCACCCTACAATGGATCTACTTGGCTGTACTTGACTCTACTAGACTCTACCATGGCTGTACCTGGCTCTCCTTGACTGTACCGCACACTACCATGGCTCTGAATGGTTGTACTTGACTCTACTGCACTCTACCATGGCTCTACTTGGCTCTACTTGCATCTACTACACTCTACAATGGTTCTACTTGACTGTAGTACACTCTACAATGTATCTACTTGGTTGTACATGACTCTACTGCACTCTACCATTGCTCTACTTAGCTCTACTTGCATCTACTACACTCTACTACAGCTCTACTTGGCTCTACATGACTCTACTACACTCTACCATGGCTCTACTTGGCTCTACTTGACTCTACTTCACCCTACAATGGCTCTACTTGGCTGTACTTGACTCTACTAGACTCTACCATGGCTGTACCTGGCTCTCCTTGACTGTACCGCACACTACCATGGCTCTGCATGGTTGTACTTGACTCTACTACACTCTACCATGGCTCCACTTGGTTCAACTTGACTCTACTACACTCTACAATGGCTCTACTTGGCTCTACTTGACTCTACTACACTCTACCATGGCTGTACTTGGCTCTACTCGACTCTACTAAACACCACAATAGCTCTACTTGGCTGTACTTGACTCTACTACATTCTACCATGGCTCTACTTGACTCTAGTACACTCTACAATGGCTCTACCTGGCTCTACTTGACTCTACTACACTATACCATGGCTCTACTTGGCTCTACTTGACTCTACTAGACTCTACCATACCTGTACCTGGCTCTCCTTGACTCTACTACACTCTACCATGGATCTACTTGGCTCTACTTGACTCAACTGCACTCTACCATGGCTCTACTTGGCTCTACTTGCATCTACTACACTCTACTACAGCTCTGCTTGGCTCTACTTGACTCTACTGTACTGTACCATGGCTCTACTTGGCTCTACTTGACTCTACTACACTCTACAATGGCTCTACTTGGCTCTACTTGACTGTAGTACAGTCTAGAATGGATCTATACTTGCTTGTACTTGACTCTACTGCACTCTACCATGGCTCTACTTGGCTCTACTTGCATCTACTACACTCTACTACAGCTCTACTTGGCTCTACTTGACTCTATTACACTCTACCATGGTTCTACTTGGCTCTACTTGACTCTGCTTCACCGTAGAATGGCTCTACTTGGCTCTACTTGACTCTACTAGACTCTACCATGGCTGTACCTGGCTCTACTTGGCTCTACTTAACTCTACTTCACCCTACAAAGGCTCTACTTGGTTGTACGTGACTCTGCTACAGTCTATAATGGCTCTGCTTGGCTCTACTTGACTCTACTACACTCTAGCATGCCTCTACTTGGCTCTACTTGACTCTACTACACTCTAGAATGGTTGTACTTGGTTCTATGTGACTCTACTACTCACTACCGTGGCTCTACATGGCTCTACTTGACTCTACTATACTCTACTATACTCTACAATGACTCTACTTGAATGTACTTCACTCTACTTTAATCTACAGTCGTTCTGCTTGGCTCTACTTGACTGTATTGCACTCTACCATGGGTCTACCTGACTCTACTACACTGTACAATGGCTCTACTTGTCTCTACTTGAATCTACTACATTCTACCACAGCTCTACTTGGCTCTACTTGACTCTGTTACACTCTACCATGGCTCTACTTGGCTCTACTTGACTCTACTTCACCCTAGAATGGCTCTACTTGGCTCTACTTGGCTCTACTAGACTCAACATGGCTGTACCTGGTTCTCCTTGACTGTACTGCACACTATCATGGCTCTGCATGGTTGTACTTGACTCTACTACACTCTACCATGGCTCTACTTGGCTCTACTTGGCTCTACTTAACTCTACTTCACCCTACAAAGGCTCTACTTGGTTGTACGTGACTCTGCTACAGTCTACAATGGCTCTACTTGGCTCTACTTGACTCTACTACACACAACCATGTCTCTACTTGGTTCAACTTGACTCTACAGTACTACACTCTACAATGGCTCTACTTTGTTCTACTTGACTCTACTACACCCAAACATGGTTCTACTTGGCTCTACTTGACTCTACTACACTCTACAATAGCTCTACTTGGCTCTAGTTGACTCTACTACATTCTACCATGGCTCTACTTGGCTCTACTTGAGTGTACTACACTCTACAATGGCTCTACTTGGCTCTACTTGCCTCTACTACACTTTACCATGGCTCTACCTAGCTCTCCTTGACTCTACTACACTCTACTATGTCTCTGCTTGGCTCTAATTGACTCTACTACACTCTAGCATGCTTCTACTTGGCTCTATACTTGACTCTACTACACTCTAGAATGGTTCTACTTGGCTCTATGTGACTCTACTACACTATACTATAGATCTACTTGGCTCTACTGTACTCTTCCATGGCTCTACTGTACTCTTCCATGGCTCTACTTGGCTCTACTTGACTTTATTACACTCTACCACGGCTCTATTTGGCTCTACTTGCCTCTACTACACTCTACTACAGCTCTACTTGGCTCTACTAGACTCTTCAATGACTCTACTTGGTTCTACTTGACTCTACTACAGTCTACAATTGCTCTATTTGGCTCCACATGGCTCTGCTATACCCAACCATGGCTCTACTGGACTCTACTTGACTCAACTATACTCTACAATGCCTCTACTTGACTCTACTACACTCTACTGTACTGTACCACTTCTGTACTTTGTTCTAATTGCCTCTACTACACTCTACCACAGCTCTGCTTAGCTCTACTTGACTCTACTACACTCTACCATGGCTCTAGTTGGCTCTACTTGACTCTACTACACTCTACTTGACTGTAGTACACTCTAGAATGGATCTACTTGCTTGTACTTGACTCTACTGCACTCTATCTTGGCTCTACTTGGCTCTACTTGACTCTACTTCCATCTACTACACTCTACTACAGCTCTACTTGGCTCTACGTGACTCTACTGCACTCTACCATGGCTCTACTTGGCTCTACTTGACTCTACTACATGCTACAATGGCTGTACTTGGCTCTACTTGACTCTACTACACTCTACTTGACTGTAGTACACTCTAGAATGGATCTACTTGATTGTACGTGACTCTACTGCACTCTATCTTGGCTCTACTTGGCTCTACTTCCATCTACTACACTCTACTACAGCTCTACTTGGCTCTACGTGACTGTACTACACTCTACCATGGCTCTACTTGGCTCTACTTGACCCTACTACACGCTACAATGGCTCTACTTGGCTCTACTTGGCTCTACTTGACTCTACTAGACTCTACCATGGCTCTACTTGGCTCTACTTGACTCTTCTGCACGCTACAATGGCTCTACTTGGCTCTACTTGACTCTACTAGACTCTACTACGGCTGTACCTGCATGGCTCTCCTTGACAGTCTTGCACACTACCATGGCTCTGCATGTTTGTACTTGACTCAACTGCACTCTACCATGGCTCTACTTGGCTCTACTTGCATCTACTACACTCTACTGCAGGTCTACGTTGCTCTACTTGACACTACTTCATTCTACAATGGCTCTCCTTGGTTGTACTTGACTCTACTACAGTCTACAATGGCTGTACTTGGCTCTACTTGACTCTACTACACTCTACCATGGCTCTACTTGGTTCAACTTGACTCTACCACACTGTACAATGGCTCTACTTGGCTCTACTTGACTCTACTACACTCTACCATGGCTCTACTTGGCTCTACTCGACTCTACTACACACTACAATAGCTCTACTTGGCTCTACTTGACTCTACTACATTCTACCATGGCTCTACTTGACTCTAGTACACTCTACAATGGCTCTACTTGACTCTACTTGACTCTACTACACTCTACCATGGCTCTACTTGGCTCTACTTGACTCTACTAGACTCTACCATACCTGTACCTGGCTCTCCTTGACTCTACTACACTCTACCATGGATCTACTTGGCTCTATACTTGACCCAACTGCACTCTACCATGGCTCTACTTGGCTCTACTTGCATCTACTACACTCTACTGCAGGTCTACGTGGCTCTACTTGACTCTACTACACTCTACCATCGCTCTACTTGGCTCTACTTGACTGTACTACACTCTACAAAGGCTCTACTTGGCTCTACTTCACTCTACTAAACCCTATCATGACACTACACGTCTCCACTTGACTCTACTACAGTCTACAAAGGCTCTACTTGGCTCTACGTGACTCTACTATGTACACTCAACCGTGGCTCTCCATGGCTCTACTTGACTCTACTATATTCTACAATGACTCTACTTGACTCTACTTCACTCTACTTCAATCTACAATCGTTCTACTTGGCTCTACTTGACTCTACTGCACTCTACCGTGTGCTCTACCTGGTTCTCCTTGCCTCTACTACACTATACTACATCTCTACTTTGCTCTACTGTACTCTTCCATGGCTCTACTTGGCTCTACTTGCCTCTACTACACTCTACTACAGCTCTACTTAGCTCTACTAGACTCTTCAATGGCTGTACTTGGTTCTACTTGACTCTACTACAGTCTACAATTGCTCTATTTGGCTCCACATGGCTCTGCTATATCCAACCGTGGCTCTACTTGGCTCTACTTGATTCAACCATACTCTACAATGCCTCTACTTGACTCTTCTACACTCTACCACAGCTCTGCTTCGCTCTACTTGAATCTACTACATTCTACCATGGCTCTACTTGGCTCTACTTGACTCTACTTCACTCTACAATGGCTCTACTTGGCTCTACTTGACTCTACTAGACTCTACCATGGCTGTTCCTGGCTCTCCTTGACTGTACTGCACACTACCATGGCTCTGCATGGTTGTACTTGACTCTACTGCACTCTACCATGATTCTACTTAGCTCTACTTGCCTCTACTACACTATACTATAGCTCTACTTGGCTCTACTGTACTCTTCCATGGCTCTACTTGCCTCTACTTGACTCTATTACACTCTACCACGGCTCTATTTGGCTCTACTTGCCTCTACTACACTCTACTACAGCTCTACTTGGCTCTACTAGACTCTTCAATGGCTGTACTTGGTTCTACTTGACTCTACTACAGTCTACAATTGCTCTATTTGGCTCCACATGGCTCTGCTATACCCAACCGTGGCTCTACTTGGCTCTACTTGACTCAACTATACTCTACAATGCCTCTACTTGACTCTACTACACTCTACTGTACTGTACCACTTCTCTACTTTGTTCTAATTGCCTCTACTACACTCTACCACAGCTCTGCTTGGCTCTACTTGACTCTACTACACTCTACCATGGCTCTACTTGGCTCTACTTGACTCTACTACACTCTACTTGACTGTAGTACACTCTAGAATGGATCTACTTGCTTGTACTTGACTCTACTGCACTCTATCTTGGCTCTACTTAGCTCTACTTCCATCTGCTACACTCTACTACAGCTCTACTTGGCTCTACGTGACTCTACTACTCTCTACAATGGCTCTACTTGGCTCTACTTGACTCTACTACATGCTACAATGGCTCTACTTGGCTCTACTTGACTCTACTACACGCTACAATGGCTCTACTTGGCTCTACTTGACTCTTCTAGACTCTACCACGGCTGTACCTGCATGTCTCTCCTTGGCAGTACTGCACAGTACCATGGCTGTACATGTTTGTACTTGACTCAACTGCACTCTACCATGGCTCTACTTGGCTCTACTTGAATCTACTACAATCTACTGCAGGTCTACGTGGCTCTACTTGACTCTACTTCACTCTACAATGGCTCTACTTGGTTGTACTTGAATCTACTACAGTCTACAATGGCTCTAGTTGGCTCTACTTGACTCTACTACACTCTACCATGGCTCTAGTTGGCTCTACTTGACTCTACTAAACTCTACCATGGCTCTACTTGGTTCAACTTGACTCTACTACACTCTACAATGTCTCTACTTGGCTCTACTCGACTCTACTACACACTACAATAGCTCTACTTGGCTCTACTTGACTCTACTACATTCTACCATGGCTCTACTTGACTCTAGTACACTCTACAATGGCTCTACTTGGCTTTACTTGACTCTACTACACTCTTCCATGGCTCTACATGACTCTACTTGACTCTACTATAATGACTCTACTTGACTCTACTTCACTCTACTTCACTCTACAGTCGCTCTACTTGGCTCTATTTGACTCTACTACACTCTACCATGGCTCTACTTGGCTCTACTTCACTCTACTTCACCCTACAATGGCTCTACTTGGCTGTACTTGACTCTACTAGACTCTACCATGGCTGTACCTGGCTCTCCTTGACTGTACCGCACACTACCATGGCTCTGCATGGTTGTACTTGACTCTACTGCACTCTACCATGGCTCTACTTGGCTCTACTTGCATCTACTACACTCTACAATGGTTCTACTTGACTGTAGTACACTCTACAATGAATCTACTTGGTTGTACGTAACTGTACTGCACTCTACCATTGCTCTACTTAGCCCTACTTGCATCTACTACACTCTACTACAGTTCTACTTGGCTCTACATGACTCTACTACACTCTACCATGGATCTACTTGGCTCTACTTGACTCTACTTCACCCTACAATGGCTCTACTTGGCTGTACTTGACTCTACTAGACTCTACCATGGCTGTACCTGGCTCTCCTTGACTGTACCGCACACTACCATGGCTCTGAATGGTTGTACTTGACTCTACTACACTCTACCATGGCTCCACTTGGTTCAACTTGACTCTACTACACTCTACAATGGCTCTACTTGGCTCTACTTGGCTCTACTCGTCTCTACTAAACACTACAATAGCTCTACTTGGCTGTACTTGACTCTACTACATTCTACCATGGCTCTACTTGGCTCTACTTGACTCTACTAGACTCTACCATACCTGTACCTGGCTCTCCTTGACTCTACTACATTCTACCATGGATCTACTTGGCTCTACTTGGCTCTACTTAACTCTACTTCACCGTACAAAGGCTCTACTTGGTTCTACGTGACTCTGCTACAGTCTACAATGGCTCTACTTGGCTCTACTTGACTCTACTACACATGCACTACCATGTCTCTACTTGGTTCAACTTGACTCTACAGTACTACACTCTACAATGGCTCTACTTGGTTCTACTTGACTCTACTACACCCAAACATGGTTCTACATGGCTCTACTTGACTCTACTACACTGTACAATAGCTCTACTTGGCTCTAGTTGACTCTACTACATTCTTCCATGGCTCTACTTGGCTCTACTTGAGTGTACTACACTCTACAATGGCTCTACTTGGCTCTACTTGACTCTACTACACTTTACCATGGCTCTACCTAGCTCTCCTTGACTCTACTACACTCTACTATGTCTCTGCTTGGCTCTAATTGACTCTACTACACTCTAGCATGCCTCTACTTGGCTCTACTTGACTCTACTACACTCTAGAATGGTTCTACTTGGCTCTATGTGACTCTACTACACTATACTATTGATCTACTTGGCTCTACTGCACTCTTCCATGGCTCTACTTGGCTCTACTTGACTTTATTACACTCTACCACTGCTCTATTTGGCTCTACTTGCCTCTACTACACTCTACTACAGCTCAACTTGGCTCTACTAGACTCTTCAATGGCTCTACTTGGTTCTACTTGACTCTACTACAGTCTACAATTGCTCTATTTGGCTCCACATGGCTCTGCTAAACCCAACCGTGGCTCTACTTGACTCTACTTGACTCAACTATACTCTGCAATGCCTCTACTTGACTCTACTACAGTCTACTGTACTGTACCACTTCTGTACTTTGTTCTAATTGCCTCTACTACACTCTACCACAGCTCTGCTTGGCTCTACTTGACTCTACTACACACTACCATGGCTCTACTTGGCTCTACTTGACTCTACTACATTCTACCATTGCTCTACTTGACTCTAGTACACTCTACAATGGCTCTACTTGACTCTACTTGACTCTACTACACTCTACCATGGCTCTACTTGGCTCTACTTGACTCTACTAGACTCTACCATACCTGTACCTGGCTCTCCTTGACTCTACTACACTCTACCATGGATCTACTTGGCTCTACTTGACTCAACTGCACTCTACCATGGCTCTACTTGCCTCTACTTGCATCTACTACACTCTACTGCAGGTCTACGTGGCTCTACTTGACTCTACTACACTCTACCATGGCTCTACTTGGCTCTACTTGACTGTACTACTCTCTACAATGGCTCTACTTGGCTCTACTTCACTCTACTAAACCCTATCATGACACTACACGTCTCCACTTGACTCTACTACACTCTACAATGGCTCTACTTGGCTCTACGTGACTCTACTATGTACACTCAACCGTGGCTCTCCATGGCTCTACTTGACTCTACTATATTCTGCAATGACTCTACTTGACTCTACTTCACTCTACTTCAATCTACAATCGTTCTACTTGGCTCTACTTGACTCTACTGCACTCTACCGTGTGCTCTACCTGATTCTCCTTGCCTCTACTACACTATACTACATCTCTACTTGGCTCTACTATACTCTTCCATGGCTCTACTTGGCTCTACTTGACTCTATTACACTCTACCACGGCTCTATTTGGCTCTACTTGCCTCTACTACACTCTACTACAGCTCTACTTAGCTCTACTAGACTCTTCAATGGCTCTACTTGGTTCTACTTGACTCTACTACAGTCTACAATTGCTCTATTTGGCTCCACATGGCTCTGTTATATCCAACCGTGGCTCTACTTGGCTCTACTTGATTCAACCATACTCTACAATGCCTCTACTTAACTCTACTACACTCTACCACAGCTCTGCTTCGCTCTACTTGAATCTACTACATTCTACCATGGCTCTACTTGGCTCTACTTCACTCTACTTCACTCTACAATGGCTCTACTTGGCTCTACTTGACTCTACTAGACTCTACCATGGCTGTTCCTGGCTCTCCTTGACTGTACTGCACACTACCATGGCTCTGCATGGTTGTACTTCACTCTACTGCACTCTACCATGGTTCTACTTGGCTCTACTTGCCTCTACTACACTATACTATAGCTCTACTTGGCTCTACTGTACTCTTCCATGACTTTACTTGCCTCTACTTCACTCTATTACACTCTACCATGGCTCTATTTGGCTCTACTTGCCTCTACTACACTCTACTACAGCTCTACTTGGCTCTACTAGACTCTTCAATGGCTCTACTTGGTTCTACTTGACTCTACTACAGTCTACAATTGCTCTATTTGGCTCCACAAGGCTCTGCTATACCCAACCTTGGCTCTACTGGACTCTACTTGACTCAACTATACTCTACAATGCCTCTACTTGACTCTACTACACTCTACTGTACTGTACCACTTCTGTACTTTGTTCTAATTGCCTCTACTACACTCTACCACAGCTCTGCTTGGCTCTACTTGACTCTACTACACTCTACCATGGCTCTAGTTGGCTCTACTTGACTCTACTACACTCTACTTGACTATAGTACACTCTAGAATGGATCTACTTGCTTGTACTTGACTCTACTGCACTCTATCTTGGCTCTACTTGGCTCTACTTCCATCTACTACACTCTACTACAGCTCGACTTGGCTCTACGTGACTCTACTACACTCTACCATGGCTCTACTTGGTTCAACTTGACTCTACTACACTCTACAATGGCTCTACTTGGCTCTACTTGACTCTACTACACTCTAACATGGCTCTACTTGGCTCTACTCGACTCTACTAAACACTACAATAGCTCTACTTGGCTGTACTTGACTCTACTACATTCTACCATGGCTCTACTTGACTCTAGTACACTCTACAATGGCTCTACCTGGCTCTACTTGACTCTACTACACTCTACAATGGCTCTACTTGGCTCTACTTGACTCTACTAGACTCTACCATACCTGTACCTGGCTCTCCTTGACTCTACTACACTCTACCATGGATCTACTTGGCTCTACTTGACTCAACTGCACTCTACCATGGCTCTACTTGGCTCTACTTGCATCTACTACACTCTACTACAGCTCTGCTTGGCTCTACTTGACTCTACTGTACTGTACCATGGCTCTACTTGGCTCTACTTGACTCTACTACACTCTACAATGGCTCTACTTCGCTCTACTTGACTGTAGTACAGTCTAGAATGGATCTATACTTGGTTGTACTTGACTCTACAGTACTACACTCTACAATGGTTCTACTTGGTTCTACTTGACTCTACTACACCCAAACATGGTTCTACTTGGCTCTACTTGACTCTACTACACTCTACAATAGCTCTACTTGGCTCTAGTTGACTCTACTACATTCTACCATGGCTCTACTTGGCTCTACTTGAGTGTACTACACTCTACAATGGCTCTACTTGGCTCTACTTGACTCTACTACACTTTACCATGGCTCTACCTAGCTCTCCTTGACTCTACTACACTCTACTATGTCTCTGCTTGGCTCTAATTGACTCTACTACACTCTAGCATGCCTCTACTTGGCTCTACTTGACTCTACTACACTCTAGAATGGTTCTACTTGGCTCTATGTGACTCTACCACACTATACTATAGATCTACTTGGCTCTACTGTACTCTTCCATGGCTCTACTTGGCTCTACTTGACTTTATTACACCCTACCACGGCTCTATTTGGCTCTACTTGCCTCTACTACACTCTACTACAGCTCTACTTGGCTCTACTAGACTCTTCAATGGCTCTACTTGGTTCTACTTGACTCTACTACAGTCTACAATTGCTCTATTTGGCTCCATATGGCTCTGCTATACCCAACCGTGGCTCTACTTGACTCTACTTGACTCAACTATACTCTACAATACCTCTACTTGACTCTACTACACTCTACTGTACTGTACCACTTCTCTACTTTGTTCTAATTGCCTCTACTACACTCTACCGCAGCTCTGCTTGGCTCTACTTGACTCTACTACACTCTACCTTGGCTCTAGTTGGCTCTACTTGACTCTACTACACTCTACTTGACTGTAGTACACTCTAGAATGGATCTACTTGCTTGTACTTGACTCTACTGCACTCTATCTTGGCTCTACTTGGCTCTACTTCCGTCTACTACACTCCACTACAGCTCTACTTGGCTCTACGTGACTCTACTGCACTCTACCATGGCTCTACTTGGCTCTACTTGACTCTACTACATGCTACAATGGCTCTACTTGGCTCTACTTGACTCTACTACACTCTACTTGACTGTAGTACACTCTAGAATGGATCTACTTGCTTGTACTTGACTCTACTGCACTCTATCTTGGCTCTACTTGGCTCTACTTCCATCTACTACACTCTACTACAGCTCTACTTGGCTCTACGTGACTGTACTACACTCTACCATGGCTCTACTTGGCTCTACTTGGCTCTACTTGACTCTACTTCACCCTACAATGGCTCTACTTGGCTGTACTTGACTCTACTAGACTCTACCATGGCTGTATCTGGCTCTCCTTGACTGTACCACACACTACCATGGCTCTGCATGGTTGTACTTGACTCTACTGCACTCTACCATGGCTCTACTTGGCTCTATTTGCATCTACTACACTCTACAATGGTTCTACTTGACTGTAGTACACTCTACAATGAATCTACTTGGTTATACGTGACTCTACTGCACTCTACCATTGCTCTACTTAGCTCTACTTGCATCTACTACACTCTACTACAGCTCTACTTAGCTCTACGTGACTCTACTACACTCTACCATGGCTCTACTTGGCTCTACTTGACTCTACTTCACCCTACAATGGCTCTACTTGGCTGTACTTGACTCTACTAGACTCTACCATGGCTGTACCTGGCTCTCCTTGACTGAACCGCACACTACCATGGCTCTGCATGGTTGTACTTGACTCTACTACACTCTACCATGGCTCTACTTGGTTCAACTTGACTCTACTACACTCTACAATGGCTCTACTTGGCTCTACTTGACTCTACTACACTCTACCATGGCTCTACTTGGGTCTACTCGACTCTACTACACACTACAATAGCTCTACTTGGCTCTACTTGACTCTACTACATTCTACCATGGCTCTACTTGACTCTAGTACACTCTACAATGGCTCTACTTGGCTCTACTTGACTCTACTACACTCTACCATGGCTCTACTTGGCTCTACTTGACTCTACTAGACTCTACCATACCTGTACCTGGCTCTCCTTGACTCTACTACACTCTACCATGGATCTACTTGGCTCTACTTGACTCAACTGCACTCTACCATGGCTCTACTTGGCTCTACTTGCATCTACTAGACTCTACTATAGCTCTGCTTGGCTCTACATGACTCTACTGTACTGTACCATGGCTCTACTTGGCTCTACTTGACTCTACTACACTCTACAATGGCTCTACTTGGCTCTACTTGACTGTAGTACAGTCTAGAATGGATCTATACTTGCTTGTACTTGACTCTACTTCACTCTACCATGGCTCTACTTGGCTCTACTTGCATCTACTACACTCTACTACAGCTCTACTTGGCTCTACGTGACTCTATTACACTCTATCATGGTTCTACTTGGCTCTACTTGACTCTACTTCACCGTAGAATGGCTCTACTTGGCTCTACTTGACTCTACTAGACTCTACCATGGCTGTACCTGGTTCTCCTTGACTGTACTGCACACTACCATGGCTCTGCATGGTTGTACTTGACTCTACTGCACTCTACCAAGGCTCTACTTGGCTCTACTTGGCTCTACTTAACTCTACTTCACCCTACAAAGGCTCTACTTGGTTGTACGTGACTCTGCTAGTCTACAATGGCTCTGCTTGGCTCTACTTGACTCTACTACACTCTAGAATACCTCTACTTGGCTCTACTTGACTCTACTACACTCTAGAATGGTTCTACTTGGTTCTATGTGACTCTACTACACACTACCGTGGCTCTACATGGCTCTACTTGACTCTACTATACTCTACAATGACTCTACTTGACTGTACTTCACTCTACTTTAATCTACAGTCGTTCTACTTGGCTCTACTTGACTGTATTGCACTCTACCATGGCTCTACCTGACTCTACTACACTGTACAATGACTCTACTTGTCTCTACTTGAATCTACTACATTCTACCACAGCTCTACTTGGCTCTACTTGACTCTATTCCACTCTACCATGGCTCTACTTGGCTCTACTTGACTCTACTTCACCCTAGCATGGCTCTCCTTGGCTCTGCTTGACTCTACTAGACTCTATCATGGCTGTACCTGGTTCTCCTTGACTGTACTGCACACTACCATGGCTCTGCATGGTTGTACTTGACTCTACTGCACTCTACCATGGCTCTACTTGGCTCTACTTGGCTCTACTTAACTCTACTTCACCCTACAAAGGCTCTACTTGGTTCAACTTGACTCTACTGTACTACACTCTACAATGGCTCTACTTGGTTCTACTTGACTCTACTACACCCCAACATGGTTCTACTTGGCTCTACTTGACTCTACTACACTCTACAATAGCTCTACTTGGCTCTAGTTCACTCTACTACATTCTACCATGGCTCTACTTGGCTCTACTTGAGTGTACTACACTCTACAATGGCTCTACTTGGCTCTACTTGACTCTACTACACTTTACCGTGGCTCTACCTAGCTCTCCTTGACTCTACTACACTCTACTATGTCTCTGCTTGGCTCTACTTGACTCTACTACACTCTAGCATGCCTCTACTTGGCTCTATACTTGACTCTACTACACTCTAGAATGGTTCTACTTGGCTCTATGTGACTCTACTACACTCTACCGTGGCTCTACATGGCCCTACTTGACTCTACTATACTCTACAATGACTCTACTTGACTGTACTTCACTCTACTTCAATCTACAGTTGTTCTACTTAGCTCTACTTGACTGTATTGCACTCTACCGTGGCTATACCTGACTCTACTACACTGTACAATGGGTCTACTTGTCTCTACTTGAATCTACTACACTCTACCACAGCTCTACTTGGCTCTACTTGACTCTACCACACTCAATTGTACGTGACTCTGCTGCAGTCTACAATGGCTCTACTTGGCTCTACTTGACTCTACTACACACTACCATGTCTCTACTTGGTTCAACTTGATGCTACAGTACTACACTCTACAATGGCTCTACTTTGTTCTACTTGACTCTACTACACCCCAACATGGTTATCTTTGGCTCTACTTGACTCTACTACACTCTACAATAGCTCTACTTGGCTCTAGTTGACTCTACTACATTCTACCATGGCTCCACTTGGATCTACTTGAGTGTACTACATTCTACAATTGCTCTATTTGGCTCTACTTGACTCTACTACATTTTACCGTGGCTCTACCTAGCTCTCCTTGACTCTACTACATTCTACTATGTCTCTGCTTGGCTCTACTTGACTCTACTACACTCTAGCATGCCTCTACTAGGCTCTACTTGATTCTACTACACTCTAGAATGGTTCTACTTGGCTCTATGTGACTCTACTACACTCTATCGTGACTCTACATGGCCCTACTTGACTCTACTATACTCTACAATGACACTACTTGACTGTACTTCACTCTACTTCAATCTACAGTCGTTCTACTTGGCTCTACTTGACTGTATTGCACTCTACCATGGCTATACCTGACTCTACTACACTGTACAATGGCTCTACTTGTCTCTACTTGAATCTACTACACTCTACCACAGCTCTAGTTGGCTCTACTTGTCTCTACTTGAATCTACTACACTCTACCACAGCTCTACTTGGCTCTACTTGACTCTACCACACTCTACTATAGCTATACGTGGCTCTACTAGACTCTTCAATTACTCTACATGGTTCTACACTCTACTACAGCTCTGCTTGGCTCTACTTGACTCTATAGATACTACACTCTACCATGGCTCTACTTGACCCTACTACACTCTACAATGGCTCTACGTGACTGTAGTACACTCTAGAATGGGTCTACTTGGTTGTACGCGACTCTACTGCAGTGTACCATGGCTCTACTTGGTTCTACTTGCATCTACTACACTGTACTACAGCTCTACTTGACTCTACGTGACTCTACAATGCCTCTACTTGGCTCTACTTGACTCTACTACACTCTACATTGGCTCTACTCTCTACTTGACTCTACTTGACTCTACTACACTATAGAATGGTTCTACTTGGCTCTACGTGACTCTTCTACACTCTACTGTGGCTCTACATGGCTCTACTTGACTCTACTATACTCTACAATGACTGTACTTGACTGTACTTCACTCTACTTCAATCTACAGTCGTTCTACTTGGCTCAACTTGACTGTATTGCACTCTACAATGGCTCCATCTGACTCTACTACACTGTACAATGTCTCTACTTGTCTCTACTTGAATCTACTACATTCTACCACAGCTCTACTTGGCTCTAGTTGACTCTACTACATTCTACCATGGCTCTACTTGGCTCTACTGGAGTGTACTACACTCTACAATGGCTCTACTTGGCTCTACTTGACTCTACTACACTTTACCGTGGCTCTACCTAGCTCTCCTTGACTCTACTACACTCTACTATGTCTCTGCTTGGCTCTAATTGACTCTACTACACTCTAGCATGCCTCTACTTGGCTCTACTTGACTCTACTACACTCTAGAATGGTTCTACTTGGCTCTATGTGACTCTACTACACTATACTATAGATCTACTTGGCTCTACTGTACTTTTCAATGGCTCTACTTGGTTCTACTTGACTCTACTACAGTCTACAATTGCTCTATTTGGCTCCATATGGCTCTGCTATACCCAACCGTGGCTCTACTTGACTCTACTTGACTCAACTATACTCTACAATACCTCTACTTGACTCTACTACACTCTACTGTACTGTACCACTTCTCTACTTTGTTCTAATTGCCTCTACTACACTCTACCGCAGCTCTGCTTGGCTCTACTTGACTCTACTACACTCTACCTTGGCTCTAGTTGGCTCTACTTGACTCTACTACACTCTACTTGACTGTAGTACACTCTAGAATGGATCTACTTGCTTGTACTTGACTCTACTGCACTCTATCTTGGCTCTACTTGGCTCTACTTCCGTCTACTACACTCTACTACAGCTCTACTTGGCTCTACGTGACTCTACTGCACTCTACCATGGCTCTACTTGGCTCTACTTGACTCTACTACATGCTACAATGGCTCTACTTGGCTCTACTTGACTCTACTACACTCTACTTGACTGTAGTACACTCTAGAATGGATCTACTTGCTTGTACTTGACTCTACTAGACTCTACCATGGCTGTACCTGGCTCTCCTTGACTGTACCACACACTACCATGGCTCTGCATGGTTGTACTTGACTCTACTGCACTCTACCATGGCTCTACTTGGCTCTATTTGCATCTACTACACTCTACAATGGTTCTACTTGACTGTAGTACACTCTACAATGAATCTACTTGGTTATACGTGACTCTACTGCACTCTACCATTGCTCTACTTAACTCTACTTGCATCTACTACACTCTACTACAGCTCTACTTAGCTCTACGTGACTCTACTACACTCTACCATGGCTCTACTTGGCTCTACTTGACTCTACTTCACCCTACAATGGCTCTACTTGGCTGTACTTGACTCTACTAGACTCTACCATGGCTGTACCTGGCTCTCCTTGACTGTACCGCACACTACCATGGCTCTGCATGGTTGTACTTGACTCTACTACACTCTACCATGGCTCTACTTGGTTCAACTTGACTCTACTACACTCTACAATGGCTCTACTTGGCTCTACTTGACTCTACTACACTCTACCATGGCTCTACTTGGGTCTACTCGACTCTACTACACACTACAATAGCTCTACTTGGCTCTACTTGACTCTACTACATTCTACCATGGCTCTACTTGACTCTAGTACACTCTACAATGGCTCTACTTGGCTCTACTTGACTCTACTACACTCTACCATGGCTCTACTTGGCTCTACTTGACTCTGCTAGACTCTACCATACCTGTACCTGGCTCTCCTTGACTCTACTACACTCTACCATGGATCTACTTGGCTCTACTTGACTCAACTGCACTCTACCATGGCTCTACTTGGCTCTACTTGCATCTACTAGACTCTACTACAGCTCTGCTTGGCTCTACTTGACTCTACTGTACTGTACCATGGCTCTACTTGGCTCTACTTGACTCTACTACACTCTACAATGGCTCTACTTGGCTCTACTTGACTGTAGTACAGTCTAGAATGGATCTATACTTGCTTGTACTTGACTCTACTTCACTCTACCATGGCTCTACTTGGCTCTACTTGCATCTACTACACTCTACTACAGCTCTACTTGGCTCTACGTGACTCTATTACACTCTATCATGGTTCTACTTGGCTCTACTTGACTCTACTTCACCGTAGAATGGCTCTACTTGGCTCTACTTGACTCTACTAGACTCTACCATGGCTGTACCTGGTTCTCCTTGACTGTACTGCACACTACCATGGCTCTGCATGGTTGTACTTGACTCTACTGCACTCTACCAAGGCTCTACTTGGCTCTACTTGGCTCTACTTAACTCTACTTCACCCTACAAAGGCTCTACTTGGTTGTACGTGACTCTGCTAGTCTACAATGGCTCTGCTTGGCTCTACTTGACTCTACTACACTCTAGAATACCTCTACTTGGCTCTACTTGACTCTACTACACTCTAGAATGGTTCTACTTGGTTCTATGTGACTCTACTACACACTACCGTGGCTCTACATGGCTCTACTTGACTCTACTATACTCTACAATGACTCTACTTGACTGTACTTCACTCTACTTTAATCTACAGTCGTTCTACTTGGCTCTACTTGACTGTATTGCACTCTACCATGGCTCTACCTGACTCTACTACACTGTACAATGACTCTACTTGTCTCTACTTGAATCTACTACATTCTACCACAGCTCTACTTGGCTCTACTTGACTCTATTCCACTCTACCATGGCTCTACTTGGCTCTACTTGACTCTACTTCACCCTAGCATGGCTCTCCTTGGCTCTGCTTGACTCTACTAGACTCTATCATGGCTGTACCTGGTTCTCCTTGACTGTACTGCACACTACCATGGCTCTGCATGGTTGTACTTGACTCTACTGCACTCTACCATGGCTCTACTTGGCTCTACTTGGCTCTACTTAACTCTACTTCACCCTACAAAGGCTCTACTTGGTTCAACTTGACTCTACTGTACTACACTCTACAATGGCTCTACTTGGTTCTACTTGACTCTACTACACCCCAACATGGTTCTACTTGGCTCTACTTGACTCTACTACACTCTACAATAGCTCTACTTGGCTCTAGTTCACTCTACTACATTCTACCATGGCTCTACTTGGCTCTACTTGAGTGTACTACACTCTACAATGGCTCTACTTGGCTCTACTTGACTCTACTACACTTTACCGTGGCTCTACCTAGCTCTCCTTGACTCTACTACACTCTACTATGTCTCTGCTTGGCTCTACTTGACTCTACTACACTCTAGCATGCCTCTACTTGGCTCTATACTTGACTCTACTACACTCTAGAATGGTTCTACTTGGCTCTATGTGACTCTACTACACTCTACCGTGGCTCTACATGGCCCTACTTGACTCTACTATACTCTACAATGACTCTACTTGACTGTACTTCACTCTACTTCAATCTACAGTTGTTCTACTTAGCTCTACTTGACTGTATTGCACTCTACCGTGGCTATACCTGACTCTACTACACTGTACAATGGGTCTACTTGTCTCTACTTGAATCTACTACACTCTACCACAGCTCTACTTGGCTCTACTTGACTCTACCACACTCAATTGTACGTGACTCTGCTGCAGTCTACAATGGCTCTACTTGGCTCTACTTGACTCTACTACACACTACCATGTCTCTACTTGGTTCAACTTGATGCTACAGTACTACACTCTACAATGGCTCTACTTTGTTCTACTTGACTCTACTACACCCCAACATGGTTATCTTTGGCTCTACTTGACTCTACTACACTCTACAATAGCTCTACTTGGCTCTAGTTGACTCTACTACATTCTACCATGGCTCCACTTGGATCTACTTGAGTGTACTACATTCTACAATTGCTCTATTTGGCTCTACTTGACTCTACTACATTTTACCGTGGCTCTACCTAGCTCTCCTTGACTCTACTACATTCTACTATGTCTCTGCTTGGCTCTACTTGACTCTACTACACTCTAGCATGCCTCTACTAGGCTCTACTTGATTCTACTACACTCTAGAATGGTTCTACTTGGCTCTATGTGACTCTACTACACTCTATCGTGACTCTACATGGCCCTACTTGACTCTACTATACTCTACAATGACACTACTTGACTGTACTTCACTCTACTTCAATCTACAGTCGTTCTACTTGGCTCTACTTGACTGTATTGCACTCTACCGTGGCTATACCTGACTCTACTACACTGTACAATGGGTCTACTTGTCTCTACTTGAATCTACTACACTCTACCACAGCTCTACTTGGCTCTACTTGACTCTACCACACTCAATTGTACGTGACTCTGCTGCAGTCTACAATGGCTCTACTTGGCTCTACTTGACTCTACTACACACTACCATGTCTCTACTTGGCTCTATGTGACTCTACTACACTCTATCGTGACTCTACATGGCCCTACTTGACTCTACTATACTCTACAATGACACTACTTGACTGTACTTCACTCTACTTCAATCTACAGTCGTTCTACTTGGCTCTACTTGACTGTATTGCACTCTACCATGGCTATACCTGACTCTACTACACTGTACAATGGCTCTACTTGTCTCTACTTGAATCTACTACACTCTACCACAGCTCTACTTGGCTCTACTTGACTCTACCACACTCTACTATAGCTATACGTGGCTCTACTAGACTCTTCAATTACTCTACATGGTTCTACACTCTACTACAGCTCTGCTTGGCTCTACTTGACTCTATAGATACTACACTCTACCATGGCTCTACTTGACTCTACTACACTCTACAATGGCTCTACGTGACTGTAGTACACTCTAGAATGGGTCTACTTGGTTGTACGTGACTCTACTGCAGTGTACCATGGCTCTACTTGGTTCTACTTGCATCTACTACACTGTACTACAGCTCTACTTGACTCTACGTGACTCTACTACACTCTACAATGCCTCTACTTGGCTCTACTTGACTCTACTACACTCTACATTGGCTCTACTCTCTACTTGACTCTACTTGACTCTACTACACTATAGAATGGTTCTACTTGGCTCTACGTGACTCTTCTACACTCTACTGTGGCTCTACATGGCTCTACTTGACTCTACTATACTCTACAATGACTGTACTTGACTGTACTTCACTCTACTTCAATCTACAGTCGTTCTACTTGGCTCAACTTGACTGTATTGCACTCTACAATGGCTCCATCTGACTCTACTACACTGTACAATGTCTCTACTTGTCTCTACTTGAATCTACTACATTCTACCACAGCTCTACTTGGCTCTAGTTGACTCTACTACATTCTACCATGGCTCTACTTGGCTCTACTGGAGTGTACTACACTCTACAATGGCTCTACTTGGCTCTACTTGACTCTACTACACTTTACCGTGGCTCTACCTAGCTCTCCTTGACTCTACTACACTCTACTATGTCTCTGCTTGGCTCTAATTGACTCTACTACACTCTAGCATGCCTCTACTTGGCTCTACTTGACTCTACTACACACTAGAATGGTTCTACTTGGCTCTATGTGACTCTACTACACTATACTATAGATCTACTTGGCTCTACTGTACTTTTCAATGGCTCTACTTGGTTCTACTTGACTCTACTACAGTCTACAATTGCTCTATTTGGCTCCATATGGCTCTGCTATACCCAACCGTGGCTCTACTTGACTCTACTTGACTCAACTATACTCTACAATACCTCTACTTGACTCTACTACACTCTACTGTACTGTACCACTTCTCTACTTTGTTCTAATTGCCTCTACTACACTCTACCGCAGCTCTGCTTGGCTCTACTTGACTCTACTACACTCTACCTTGGCTCTAGTTGGCTCTACTTGACTCTACTACACTCTACTTGACTGTAGTACACTCTAGAATGGATCTACTTGCTTGTACTTGACTCTACTGCACTCTATCTTGGCTCTACTTGGCTCTACTTCCGTCTACTACACTCTACTACAGCTCTACTTGGCTCTACGTGACTCTACTGCACTCTACCATGGCTCTACTTGGCTCTACTTGACTCTACTACATGCTACAATGGCTCTACTTGGCTCTACTTGACTCTACTACACTCTACTTGACTGTAGTACACTCTAGAATGGATCTACTTGCTTGTACTTGACTCTACTAGACTCTACCATGGCTGTACCTGGCTCTCCTTGACTGTACCACACACTACCATGGCTCTGCATGGTTGTACTTGACTCTACTGCACTCTACCATGGCTCTACTTGGCTCTATTTGCATCTACTACACTCTACAATGGTTCTACTTGACTGTAGTACACTCTACAATGAATCTACTTGGTTATACGTGACTCTACTGCACTCTACCATTGCTCTACTTAACTCTACTTGCATCTACTACACTCTACTACAGCTCTACTTAGCTCTACGTGACTCTACTACACTCTACCATGGCTCTACTTGGCTCTACTTGACTCTACTTCACCCTACAATGGCTCTACTTGGCTGTACTTGACTCTACTAGACTCTACCATGGCTGTACCTGGCTCTCCTTGACTGAACCGCACACTACCATGGCTCTGCATGGTTGTACTTGACTCTACTACACTCTACCATGGCTCTACTTGGTTCAACTTGACTCTACTACACTCTACAATGGCTCTACTTGGCTCTACTTGACTCTACTACACTCTACCATGGCTCTACTTGGGTCTACTCGACTCTACTACACACTACAATAGCTCTACTTGGCTCTACTTGACTCTACTACATTCTACCATGGCTCTACTTGACTCTAGTACACTCTACAATGGCTCTACTTGGCTCTACTTGACTCTACTACACTCTACCATGGCTCTACTTGGCTCTACTTGACTCTGCTAGACTCTACCATACCTGTACCTGGCTCTCCTTGACTCTACTACACTCTACCATGGATCTACTTGGCTCTACTTGACTCAACTGCACTCTACCATGGCTCTACTTGGCTCTACTTGCATCTACTAGACTCTACTACAGCTCTGCTTGGCTCTACTTGACTCTACTGTACTGTACCATGGCTCTACTTGGCTCTACTTGACTCTACTACACTCTACAATGGCTCTACTTGGCTCTACTTGACTGTAGTACAGTCTAGAATGGATCTATACTTGCTTGTACTTGACTCTACTTCACTCTACCATGGCTCTACTTGGCTCTACTTGCATCTACTACACTCTACTACAGCTCTACTTGGCTCTACGTGACTCTATTACACTCTATCATGGTTCTACTTGGCTCTACTTGACTCTACTTCACCGTAGAATGGCTCTACTTGGCTCTACTTGACTCTACTAGACTCTACCATGGCTGTACCTGGTTCTCCTTGACTGTACTGCACACTACCATGGCTCTGCATGGTTGTACTTGACTCTACTGCACTCTACCAAGGCTCTACTTGGCTCTACTTGGCTCTACTTAACTCTACTTCACCCTACAAAGGCTCTACTTGGTTGTACGTGACTCTGCTAGTCTACAATGGCTCTGCTTGGCTCTACTTGACTCTACTACACTCTAGAATACCTCTACTTGGCTCTACTTGACTCTACTACACTCTAGAATGGTTCTACTTGGTTCTATGTGACTCTACTACACACTACCGTGGCTCTACATGGCTCTACTTGACTCTACTATACTCTACAATGACTCTACTTGACTGTACTTCACTCTACTTTAATCTACAGTCGTTCTACTTGGCTCTACTTGACTGTATTGCACTCTACCATGGCTCTACCTGACTCTACTACACTGTACAATGACTCTACTTGTCTCTACTTGAATCTACTACATTCTACCACAGCTCTACTTGGCTCTACTTGACTCTATTCCACTCTACCATGGCTCTACTTGGCTCTACTTGACTCTACTTCACCCTAGCATGGCTCTCCTTGGCTCTGCTTGACTCTACTAGACTCTATCATGGCTGTACCTGGTTCTCCTTGACTGTACTGCACACTACCATGGCTCTGCATGGTTGTACTTGACTCTACTGCACTCTACCATGGCTCTACTTGGCTCTACTTGGCTCTACTTAACTCTACTTCACCCTACAAAGGCTCTACTTGGTTCAACTTGACTCTACTGTACTACACTCTACAATGGCTCTACTTGGTTCTACTTGACTCTACTACACCCCAACATGGTTCTACTTGGCTCTACTTGACTCTACTACACTCTACAATAGCTCTACTTGGCTCTAGTTCACTCTACTACATTCTACCATGGCTCTACTTGGCTCTACTTGAGTGTACTACACTCTACAATGGCTCTACTTGGCTCTACTTGACTCTACTACACTTTACCGTGGCTCTACCTAGCTCTCCTTGACTCTACTACACTCTACTATGTCTCTGCTTGGCTCTACTTGACTCTACTACACTCTAGCATGCCTCTACTTGGCTCTATACTTGACTCTACTACACTCTAGAATGGTTCTACTTGGCTCTATGTGACTCTACTACACTCTACCGTGGCTCTACATGGCCCTACTTGACTCTACTATACTCTACAATGACTCTACTTGACTGTACTTCACTCTACTTCAATCTACAGTTG
This sequence comes from Agelas oroides, assembly GCA_949130485.1. Lineage (NCBI taxonomy): Eukaryota > Metazoa > Porifera > Demospongiae > Agelasida > Agelasidae > Agelas > Agelas oroides. The sequence continues at coordinate 5,605,788 of OX422200.1, forward strand.
TTCTACTTAGCTCTACTTGACTGTATTGCACTCTACCGTGGCTATACCTGACTCTACTACACTGTACAATGGGTCTACTTGTCTCTACTTGAATCTACTACACTCTACCACAGCTCTACTTGGCTCTACTTGACTCTACCACACTCAATTGTACGTGACTCTGCTGCAGTCTACAATGGCTCTACTTGGCTCTACTTGACTCTACTACACACTACCATGTCTCTACTTGGCTCTATGTGACTCTACTACACTCTATCGTGACTCTACATGGCCCTACTTGACTCTACTATACTCTACAATGACACTACTTGACTGTACTTCACTCTACTTCAATCTACAGTCGTTCTACTTGGCTCTACTTGACTGTATTGCACTCTACCATGGCTATACCTGACTCTACTACACTGTACAATGGCTCTACTTGTCTCTACTTGAATCTACTACACTCTACCACAGCTCTACTTGGCTCTACTTGACTCTACCACACTCTACTATAGCTATACGTGGCTCTACTAGACTCTTCAATTACTCTACATGGTTCTACACTCTACTACAGCTCTGCTTGGCTCTACTTGACTCTATAGATACTACACTCTACCATGGCTCTACTTGACTCTACTACACTCTACAATGGCTCTACGTGACTGTAGTACACTCTAGAATGGGTCTACTTGGTTGTACGTGACTCTACTGCAGTGTACCATGGCTCTACTTGGTTCTACTTGCATCTACTACACTGTACTACAGCTCTACTTGACTCTACGTGACTCTACTACACTCTACAATGCCTCTACTTGGCTCTACTTGACTCTACTACACTCTACATTGGCTCTACTCTCTACTTGACTCTACTTGACTCTACTACACTATAGAATGGTTCTACTTGGCTCTACGTGACTCTTCTACACTCTACTGTGGCTCTACATGGCTCTACTTGACTCTACTATACTCTACAATGACTGTACTTGACTGTACTTCACTCTACTTCAATCTACAGTCGTTCTACTTGGCTCAACTTGACTGTATTGCACTCTACAATGGCTCCATCTGACTCTACTACACTGTACAATGTCTCTACTTGTCTCTACTTGAATCTACTACATTCTACCACAGCTCTACTTGGCTCTAGTTGACTCTACTACATTCTACCATGGCTCTACTTGGCTCTACTGGAGTGTACTACACTCTACAATGGCTCTACTTGGCTCTACTTGACTCTACTACACTTTACCGTGGCTCTACCTAGCTCTCCTTGACTCTACTACACTCTACTATGTCTCTGCTTGGCTCTAATTGACTCTACTACACTCTAGCATGCCTCTACTTGGCTCTACTTGACTCTACTACACTCTAGAATGGTTCTACTTGGCTCTATGTGACTCTACTACACTATACTATAGATCTACTTGGCTCTACTGTACTTTTCAATGGCTCTACTTGGTTCTACTTGACTCTACTACAGTCTACAATTGCTCTATTTGGCTCCATATGGCTCTGCTATACCCAACCGTGGCTCTACTTGACTCTACTTGACTCAACTATACTCTACAATACCTCTACTTGACTCTACTACACTCTACTGTACTGTACCACTTCTCTACTTTGTTCTAATTGCCTCTACTACACTCTACCGCAGCTCTGCTTGGCTCTACTTGACTCTACTACACTCTACCTTGGCTCTAGTTGGCTCTACTTGACTCTACTACACTCTACTTGACTGTAGTACACTCTAGAATGGATCTACTTGCTTGTACTTGACTCTACTGCACTCTATCTTGGCTCTACTTGGCTCTACTTCCGTCTACTACACTCTACTACAGCTCTACTTGGCTCTACGTGACTCTACTGCACTCTACCATGGCTCTACTTGGCTCTACTTGACTCTACTACATGCTACAATGGCTCTACTTGGCTCTACTTGACTCTACTACACTCTACTTGACTGTAGTACACTCTAGAATGGATCTACTTGCTTGTACTTGACTCTACTAGACTCTACCATGGCTGTACCTGGCTCTCCTTGACTGTACCACACACTACCATGGCTCTGCATGGTTGTACTTGACTCTACTGCACTCTACCATGGCTCTACTTGGCTCTATTTGCATCTACTACACTCTACAATGGTTCTACTTGACTGTAGTACACTCTACAATGAATCTACTTGGTTATACGTGACTCTACTGCACTCTACCATTGCTCTACTTAACTCTACTTGCATCTACTACACTCTACTACAGCTCTACTTAGCTCTACGTGACTCTACTACACTCTACCATGGCTCTACTTGGCTCTACTTGACTCTACTTCACCCTACAATGGCTCTACTTGGCTGTACTTGACTCTACTAGACTCTACCATGGCTGTACCTGGCTCTCCTTGACTGAACCGCACACTACCATGGCTCTGCATGGTTGTACTTGACTCTACTACACTCTACCATGGCTCTACTTGGTTCAACTTGACTCTACTACACTCTACAATGGCTCTACTTGGCTCTACTTGACTCTACTACACTCTACCATGGCTCTACTTGGGTCTACTCGACTCTACTACACACTACAATAGCTCTACTTGGCTCTACTTGACTCTACTACATTCTACCATGGCTCTACTTGACTCTAGTACACTCTACAATGGCTCTACTTGGCTCTACTTGACTCTACTACACTCTACCATGGCTCTACTTGGCTCTACTTGACTCTGCTAGACTCTACCATACCTGTACCTGGCTCTCCTTGACTCTACTACACTCTACCATGGATCTACTTGGCTCTACTTGACTCAACTGCACTCTACCATGGCTCTACTTGGCTCTACTTGCATCTACTAGACTCTACTACAGCTCTGCTTGGCTCTACTTGACTCTACTGTACTGTACCATGGCTCTACTTGGCTCTACTTGACTCTACTACACTCTACAATGGCTCTACTTGGCTCTACTTGACTGTAGTACAGTCTAGAATGGATCTATACTTGCTTGTACTTGACTCTACTTCACTCTACCATGGCTCTACTTGGCTCTACTTGCATCTACTACACTCTACTACAGCTCTACTTGGCTCTACGTGACTCTATTACACTCTATCATGGTTCTACTTGGCTCTACTTGACTCTACTTCACCGTAGAATGGCTCTACTTGGCTCTACTTGACTCTACTAGACTCTACCATGGCTGTACCTGGTTCTCCTTGACTGTACTGCACACTACCATGGCTCTGCATGGTTGTACTTGACTCTACTGCACTCTACCAAGGCTCTACTTGGCTCTACTTGGCTCTACTTAACTCTACTTCACCCTACAAAGGCTCTACTTGGTTGTACGTGACTCTGCTAGTCTACAATGGCTCTGCTTGGCTCTACTTGACTCTACTACACTCTAGAATGCCTCTACTTGGCTCGACTTGACTCTACTACACTCTAGAATGGTTCTACTTGGTTCTATGTGACTCTACTACACACTACCGTGGCTCTACATGGCTCTACTTGACTCTACTATACTCTACAATGACTCTACTTGACTGTACTTCACTCTACTTTAATCTACAGTCGTTCTACTTGGCTCTACTTGACTGTATTGCACTCTACCATGGCTCTACCTGACTCTACTACACTGTACAATGACTCTACTTGTCTCTACTTGAATCTACTACATTCTACCACAGCTCTACTTGGCTCTACTTGACTCTATTCCACTCTACCATGGCTCTACTTGGCTCTACTTGACTCTACTTCACCCTAGCATGGCTCTCCTTGGCTCTGCTTGACTCTACTAGACTCTATCATGGCTGTACCTGGTTCTCCTTGACTGTACTGCACACTACCATGGCTCTGCATGGTTGTACTTGACTCTACTGCACTCTACCATGACTCTACTTGGCTCTACTTGGCTCTACTTAACTCTACTTCACCCTACAAAGGCTCTACTAGCTTGGTTCAACTTGACTCTACTGTACTACACTCTACAATGGCTCTACTTGGTTCTACTTGACTCTACTACACCCCAACATGGTTCTACTTGGCTCTACTTGACTCTACTACACTCTACAATAGCTCTACTTGGCTCTAGTTCACTCTACTACATTCTACCATGGCTCTACTTGGCTCTACTTGAGTGTACTACACTCTACAATGGCTCTACTTGGCTCTACTTGACTCTACTACACTTTACCGTGGCTCTACCTGGCTCTCCTTGACTCTACTACACTCTACTATGTCTCTGCTTGGCTCTACTTGACTCTACTACACTCTAGCATGCCTCTACTTGGCTCTATACTTGACTCTACTACACTCTAGAATGGTTCTACTTGGCTCTATGTGACTCTACTACACTCTACCGTGGCTCTACATGGCCCTACTTGACTCTACTACACTCTACAATGACTCTACTTGACTGTACTTCACTCTACTTCAATCTACAGTTGTTCTACTTGGCTCTACTTGACTGTATTGCATGCACTCTACCGTGGCTATACCTGACTCTACTACACTGTACAATGGGTCTACTTGTCTCTACTTGAATCTACTACACTCTACCACAGCTCTACTTGGCTCTACTTGACTCTACCACACTCAATTGTACGTGACTCTGCTACAGTCTACAATGGCTCTACTTGGCTCTACTTGACTCTACTACACACTACCATGTCTCTACTTGGTTCAACTTGATGCTACAGTACTACACTCTACAATGGCTCTACTTTGTTCTACTTGACTCTGCTACACCCCAACATGGTTATCCTTGGCTCTACTTGACTCTACTACACTCTACAATAGCTCTACTTGGCTCTAGTTGACTCTACTACATTCTACCATGGCTCCACTTGGATCTACTTGAGTGTACTACATTCTACAATTGCTCTATTTGGCTCTACTTGACTCTACTACATTTTACCGTGGCTCTACCTAGCTCTCCTTGACTCTACTACATTCTACTATGTCTCTGCTTGGCTCTACTTGACTCTACTACACTCTAGCATGCCTCTACTAGGCTCTACTTGATTCTACTACACTCTAGAATGGTTCTACTTGGCTCTATGTGACTCTACTACACTCTATCGTGACTCTACATGGCCCTACTTGACTCTACTATACTCTACAATGACACTACTTGACTGTACTTCACTCTACTTCAATCTACAGTCGTTCTACTTGGCTCTACTTGACTGTATTGCACTCTACCATGGCTATACCTGACTCTACTACACTGTACAATGGCTCTACTTGTCTCTACTTGAATCTACTACACTCTACCACAGCTCTACTTGGCTCTACTTGACTCTACCACACTCTACTATAGCTATACGTGGCTCTACTAGACTCTTCAATTACTCTACATGGTTCTACACTCTACTACAGCTCTGCTTGGCTCTACTTGACTCTATAGATACTACACTCTACCATGGCTCTACTTGACTCTACTACACTCTACAATGGCTCTACGTGACTGTAGTACACTCTAGAATGGGTCTACTTGGTTGTACGTGACTCTACTGCAGTGTACCATGGCTCTTGGTTCTACTTGCATCTACTACACTGTACTACAGCTCTACTTGACTCTACGTGACTCTACTACACTCTACAATGCCTCTACTTGGCTCTACTTGACTCTACTACACTCTACATTGGCTCTACTCTCTACTTGACTCTACTTGACTCTACTACACTATAGAATGGTTCTACTTGGCTCTACGTGACTCTTCTACACTCTACTGTGGCTCTACATGGCTCTACTTGACTCTACTATACTCTACAATGACTGTACTTGACTGTACTTCACTCTACTTCAATCTACAGTCGTTCTACTTGGCTCTACTTGACTGTATTGCACTCTACAATGGCTCCATCTGACTCTACTACACTGTACAATGTCTCTACTTGTCTCTACTTGAATCTACTACATTCTACCACAGCTCTACTTGGCTCTACTTCACTCTCTTACACTCTACCATGGCTCTACTTGGCTCTACTTCACTCTACTTCACCCTAGAATGGCTCTACTTGGCTCTACTTGACTCTACTAGACTCTACCATGGCTTTACCTGGTTCTCCTTGACTGTACTGCACACTACCATGGCTCTGCATGGTTGTACTTGACTCTACTGCACTCTACCATGGCTCTACTTGACTCTACTTGGCTCTACTTAACTCTACTGCACCCTACAAAGGCTCTACTTGGTTGTACGTGACTCTGCTACAGTCTACAATGGCTCTACTTGGCTCTACTTGACTCTACTACACACTACCATGTCTCTATACTTGGTTCAACTTGACTCTACAGTACTACACTCTACAATGGCTCTACTTGGTTCTACTTGACTCTACTACAACCCAACATGGCTCTACTTGGCTCTACTTGACTCTACTACACTCTACAATAGCTCTACTTGGCTCTACTTGACTCTACTACATTCTACCATGGCTATACTTGGCTCTACTTGAGTGTACTACACTCTACAATGGCTCTACTTGGTTCTACTTGAGTCTACTACATTTTACCGTGGCTCTACCTAGCTCTCCTTGACTCTACTACACTCTACTATGTCTCTGCTTGGCTGTACTTGACTCTATTTCACTCTAGCATGCCTCTACTTGGCTCTACTTGACTCTACTACACTCTAGAATGGTTCTACTTGGCTCTATGTGACTCTACTACACTCTACCGTGGCTCTACATGGCTCTACTTGACTCTACTATACTCTACAATGACTCTACATGACTGTACTTCACTCTACTTCAATCTACAGTCGTTCTACTTGGCTCTACTTGACTGTATTGCACTCTACCATGGCTCTACCTGACTCTACTACACTGTACAATGGCTCTACTTGTCTCTACTTGAATCTACTACACTCTACCACAGCTCTACTTGGCTCTACTTGACTCTACTACACTCTACTATCGCTATACTTGGCTGTACTAGACTCTTCAATTGCTCTACATGGTTCTACACTCTACTACAGCTCTGCTTGGCTCTACTTGACTCTATAGATACTACACTCTACCATGGCTCTACTTGACTCTACTACACTCTGCAATGGCTCTACGTGACTGTAGTACACACTAGAATGGGTTTACTTGGTTGTACGTGACTCTACTGCAGTCTACCATGGCTCTACTTGGTTCTACTTGCATCTACTACACTCTACTACAGCTGTACTGAATCTACGTGACTCTACTACACTCTACCATGGATCTACTTGGCTCTACTTGACTCCACTACACTCTACAATGCCTCTACTTGGCTCTACTTGACTCTACTACACTCTACATAGGCTCTACTCTCCACTTGACTCTACTTGACTCTACTACACTATAGAATGGTTCTACTTGGCTCTACGTGACTCTTCTACTCTCTACCGTGGCTCTATACATGGCTCTACTTGACTCTACTATACTCTACAATGACTCTACTTGACTGTACTTCACACTACTTCAATCTACAGTCGTTCTACTTGGCTCTACTTGACTGTATTGCACTCTACAATGGCTCTATCTGACTCTACTACACTGTACAATGGCTCTACTTGTCTCTACGTGACTCTACTACACTATACTACAGCTCTACTTGGCTCTATACTATACACTTCAATGGCTCTACTTGAATCTACCACAGCTCTACTTGGCTCTACTTGACTCTACTACACTCTACTATAGCTATACATGGCTCTACTAGACTCTTCAATTGCTCTATATGATTCTACACTCTACTACAGCTCTGATTGGCTCTACTTGACTCTATAGATACTACACTCTACTATGGCTCTACTTGACTCTACTACACTCTACAATGGCTCTACTTGACTGTAGTACACTCTAGAATGGATCTACTTGGTTGTACGTGACTCTAATGCAGTCTACCATGGCTCTACTTGGTTCTACTACACTCTACTACAGCTCTATTTGGCTCTATACATGACTCTACTACAGTCTACCATGGCTCTACTTGGCTCTACTTGACTCTACTACACTCTACAACGGCTCTACTTGGCTCTACTTGACTCTACTAGACTCTACCATGCCTGTACCTGGCTGTCCTTGACTGTACTACACTCTACAATGGCTCTACATGGCTGTACTTGACTCTACTGAACTCTACCATGGCTCTACTTGGCTCTACTTGCATGTACTACACTCTACTACAGGTCTACTTGACTCTACTTGACTCTACTTCACTCTACCATGGTTCTACTTGCCTCTACTTGCATCTACCAAACTCTTCTACAGGTGCACTTGTCTCTACTTGACTCTACTACACTCTACCATGGCTTTACTTGGCTTTACTTGACACTACTACACTCTACAGTGGCTCTAATTGGCTCTACTTGATTCTACTACATTCTACTGTGGCTCTACATGGCTCTACTTGTCTCTACTATAGTGTACAATGACTCTACTTGACTCTACTTCACTCTACAGTCACTCTACTTGGGTCTACTTGACTCTAGGACACTCTACCATGACTCTACCTTGCTCTGCTTGACTCTACTACACTCTCCCATAGCTCTACTTCGCTCTACTTGACTCTACTACAATCTACAATGGCTGTACATGGCTCTAATTTACTCTACTACACTCAACCATAGCTCTACTTGGCTCTAGTTGACTCTCCTACATTCTACCATTCCTGCACCTGGCTCTCCTTGACCCTATACTACACTCTGCTATGGCTCTACTTGGATCATCTTGACTATACTACACTCTACCGTGGCTCTACATGGCTCTATTTGACTCTACTACAGTCTACCATCGCTCTGCATGGCTCTACCTGACTGTACTACACTCTACCTTGACTCTACTTGACTCAATTTGACTCTACTACACTCTACAGTTGGCTCTACTTGGCTCTACTTGACTCTACTACACTTTACTATGGCTCTACTTGGATCTACTTCACTCTACTACACTCTACCATGCCTCTACTTGGCTCTACTTGACTCTACTGTACTCTACAACAGCTCTACTTGGCTCCACTAGACTGGCTTTACTTGCCTCTGCTTTACTCTACTACACTCTACCATGGCTCTACTTGGCTCTACTTGACTCTACTACACTCTACAATGGCTCTACTTGGCTCTACTTCACTCTACTAAACCCTATCATGACCCTACACGTCTCTACTTGACTCTACTACACTCTACAATGGCTCTACTTGGCTCTACGTGACTCTACTACGTTCACTCTACCGTGGCTCTCCATGGCTCTACTTGACTCTACTATATTCTACAATGACTCTACTTGACTCTACTTTACTCTACTTCAATCTACAATCGTTCTACTTGGCTCTACTTGATTCTACTGCACTCTACCATGGCTCTACCTGGTTCTCCTTGACTCTACTACACTCTACTATTGCTCTACTTGGATATACTTGACTCTACTACACTCTACCATGGCTCTACTTGGCTCTACTTGCCTCTACTACACTATACTACAGCTCTACGTGGCTCTACTGTACTCTTTCATGGCTTTACTTGGCTCTACTTGACTCTCTACTTGGCTCTACTTGACTCTACTACACACTACCATGACTCTACTTGGTTCAACTTTACTCAACAGTACTACACTCTACAATGGCTCTACTTGGTTCTACTTGACTCTACTACAGTCTACAATGGCTCTCCTTGGCTCTACTTGACTCTACTACATTCTACCATGGCTCTACTTGGCTCTACTTGGGTGTACTTCACTCTACAATGGCTCTACTTGGCTCTACTTGAGTCTACAACACTTTACCGTGGCTCTACCTGGCTCTCCTTGACTCTACTACACTCTACTATGTCTCTGCTTGGCTCTACTTGACTCTACTACACTCTAGCATGCCGCTACTTGGCTCTACTTGACTCTACTACACTCTAGAATGGTTCTACTTGGCTCTATGTGACTCTACTACACTCTACCGTGGCTCTACATGGCCCTACTTGACTCTACTACACTCTACAATGACTCTACTTGACTGTACTTCACTCTACTTCAATCTACAGTCGTTCTACTTGGCTCTACTTGACTGTATTGCACTCTACCATGGCTCTACCTGACTCTACTACACTGTACAGTGGCTCTACTTGTCTCTACTTGAATCTACTACACTCTACCACAGCCCTACTTGGCTCTACTTGACTCTACTACACTCTACTATAGCTATACTTGGCTCTACTAGACTCTTGAATTGCTCTACATGGTTCTACACTCTACTACAGCTCTACTTGACTCTACTTGACTCTATAGATACTACACTCTACCATGGCTCTACTTGACTCTACTACACTCTACAATGGCTCTACTTGACTGTAGTACACTCTAGAATGGATCTACTTGGTTGTACGTGACTCTACTGCAGTCTATCATGGCTCTACTTGGTTCTACTTGCATCTACTACACTGTACTACAGCTCTACTTGACTCTATGTGACTCTACCACACTCTACCATGGCTCTACTTGGCTCTACTTGACTCTACTACACTCTACAATGCCTCTACTTGGCTCTACTTGACTCTACTACACTCTACATTGGCTCTACTCTCTACTTGACTCTACTACACGCTATCATGGCTCTACTTGGTTCTACTTCACTCTACTACACTCTACAATGGCCCTATACTTAGCTCTACTTGACTCTACTACACTCTACCATGACTCTACCTGGCTCTACTTGACTCTACTAGACTCTACAATGGCTCTACTATGCTCTACTTGACTCTACTACACGCTACCATGGCTCTACTTGGTTCTACTTGACTCTACTACACTCTACAATGGCTCTATACTTGGCTCTACTTGACTCTACTACACTCTACCATGACTCTACCTGGCTCTACTTGACTCTACTAGACTCTACAATGGCTCTACTTTGCTCTACGTGACTCTACTACACTCTACCATGGCTCGATTTGACTCTACTTGACTCTAGTATACTCTACAACGACTCTATACTTCACTCTACTTCACTCTACAGTCGCTCTATTTGGCTCTACTTGAGTCTACTACACTCTACCATTGCTCTACTTGGGTCTACTTGACTCTACTACACTCTACATTGGCTCTACTTGACTGTAGTACACTCTAGAATGAATCTACTTGGTTGTACGAGACTCAACTACACTCTACCATGGCTCTACTTAGTTCTACTACACTCTACTACAGCTCTATTTGGCTCTATATACATGACTCTACTACACTCTACCATGGCTCTACTTGGCTCTACTTGACTCTACTACACTCTACAATGGCTCTACTTGACTGTAGTACAGTCTAGAATGGATCTATACTTGCTTGTACTTGACTCTACTGCACTCTACCATGGCTCTACTTCGCTCTACTTGCATCTACTACACTCTACTACAGCTCTACTTGCCTCTACGTGACTCTATTACACTCTACCATGGCTCTACTTGGCTCTACTTGACTCTACTTCACCCTACAATAGCTCTACTTGGCTCTACTTGACTCTACTAGACTCTACCATGGCTGTACCTGGTTCTCCTTGACAGTGCTGCACACTACCATGGCTCTGCATGGTTGTACTTGACTCTACTGCACTCTACCAAGGCTCTACTTGGCTCTACTTGCCTCTACTACACTCTACTGCAGGTCTACTGGGCTCTACTTAAGTCTACTTCACCCTACAAAGACTCTACTTGGTTGTACGTGACTCTACTACAGTCTACAATGGCTCTACTTGGCTCTACTTGACTCTACTACACACTACCATGACTCTACTTGGTTCAACTTGACTCTACAGTACTACACTCTACAATGGTTCTACTTGGTTCTACTTGACTCTACTACACCCCAACATGGCTCTACTTGGCTCTTCTTGACTCTACTACACTCTACAATAGCTCTACTTGGCTCTACTTGACTCTACTACATACTACCATGGCTCTACTTGGCTCTACTTGAGTGTACTACACTCTACAATGGCTCTACTTGGCTCTACTTGAGTCTACTACACTTTACCGTGGCTCAACCTGGCTCGCCTTGACTCTACTACACTCTACTATGTCTCTGCTGGGCTCTACTTGATTCTACTACACTCTAGCATGCCTCTCCTTGGGTCTACTTGACTCTACTACACTCTAGAATGGTTCTACTTGGGTTTATGTGACTCTACTACACTCTACCGTGGCTCTATACATTGCTCTACTTGACTCTACTATACTCTACAATCACTCTACTTGACTGTACTTCACTCTACTTCAATCTACAGTCATTCTACTTGGCTCTACTTGACTGTATTGCACTCTACCATGGCTCTACCTGACTCTACTACACTGTACAATGGCTCTACTTGTCTCTACTTGAATCTACTACACTCTACCACAGCTCTACTTGGCTATACTTGACTCTACTACACTCTACTATAGCTATACTTGGCTCTACTAGACTCTTCAATTGCTCTATATGGTTCTACACTCTACTACAGCTCTGCTTGGCTCTACTTGACTCTATAGATACTACACTCTACCATGGCTCTACTTGACTCTACTACACTGTACAATGGCCCTACGTGACTGTAGTACACTCTAGAATGGATCTACTTGGTTGTACGTGACTCTACTGCAGTCTATCATGGCTCTACTTGGTTCTACTTGCATCTACTACACTCTACTACAGCTCTACTTGACTCTACGTGACTCTACCACACTCTACCATGGCTCTACTTGGCTCTACTTGACTCTACTACACTCTAGAATGGTTCTACTTGGCTCTACATGACTCTTCTACACTCTACTGTGGCTCTATACATAGCTCTACTTGACTCTACTATACTCTACAATGATTCTAATTGACTGTAATCTACAGTCGTTCTACTTCGCTCTACTTGACTGTATTGCACTCTACCATGGCTCTATCTGACTCTACTACACTGTACAATGGCTCTACTTGTCTCTACTTGAATCTACTACACTCTACCACAGCTCTACTTGGCTCTACTTGACTCTACTACACTCTACTATAGCTATACTTCGCTGTACTAGACTCTTGAATTGTTCTACATGGTTCTACACACTACTACAGCTCTGCTTGGCTCTACTTGACTCTATAGATATTACACTCTACCATGGCTCTACTTGACTCTACTACACTCTACAATGGCTCTATGTGACTGTAGTACACTCTAGAATGGATCTACTTGGTTGTACGTGACTCTACTGCAGTCTATTAATGGCTCTACTTGGTTCTACTTGCATCCACTACACTCTACTACAGCTCTACTTGACTGTACGTCACTCTACCACACTCTACCATGGCTCTACTTGGTTCTACTTGACTCTACTACACTCTACAATGCCTCTACTTGGCTCTACTTTACTCTACTACACTCTACATTGGCTCTACTCTCTACTTGACTCTACTACACGCTACCATGGCTCTACTTGGTTCTACTTGACTCTACTACACTCTACAATGGCCCTATACTTGGCTCTACTTGACTCTACTACACTCTACCATGACTCTGCCTTGCTCTACTTGACTCTACTAGACTCTACAATGGCTCTACTTTGCTCTACTTGACTCTACTACACGCTACCATGGCTCTACTTGGTTCTACTTCACTCTACTACACTCTACAATGGCTCTATACTTGGCTCTACTTGACTCAACTACACTCTACCATGACTCTACGTGGCTCTACTTGACTCTACTAGACTCTACAATGGCTCTACTTTGCTCTACGTGACTCTACTACACTCTACCATGGCTCGATTTGACTCTACTTGACTCTACTATACACTACAATGACTCTACTTGACTGTACTTCACTCTACTTCAATGTACAGTCGTTCTACTGGGTTCTACTTGACTCTATACAGCACTCTACCATGGCTCTACCTGGCTCTCCTTCACTCTACTACACTCTACTATGGATCTACTTGGATCTACTTGACTCTACTACACTCTACCATGGCTCTACTTTTGGTTCTACTTGACTCTACTACACTCTACAATGGCTCTACTTGGCTCTACTTGACTCTACTACACTCTACCATGACTCTACTTGACACTCCTACTACACTCTACAATGGCTCAACTTGGCACTACGAGACTCTACTACACTCTACGATGGCTCGACATGATTCTACTTGACTCTACTATACTCTACAATGACTCGACTGTACTTCGCTCTACTTCAACCTACTGTCGTTCTACTTGGCTCTACTTGACTCTACTGCACTCTACCGTGGCTCTACCTGGCTCTCCTTGACTCTACTACACTCTACTATGGCTCTACTTGGATCTACTTAACTCTACTACACTCTACCTTGGCTGTACTTGTCTCTACTTGACTCTACTACACTATACTACAGCTCTACTTGGCTGTACTATACTCTTCAATTGCTCTAGTTGACTGTACTTGACTCTACCACACACTACCACGGCTCTACTAGGCTCTACTTGACTCTACTACACTCTACTACAGCTCTACTTGGTTCTACTAGACTGTTCAATGGCTCTACTTGACTCTACTACACTATACTACAGCTCTACTTTTCTCTACTATACTCTTCAATGGCTCTAGTTGCCTCTACTTGACTCTACTACACTCTACCATGGCTCTACTTGGTTCTACTTCACTCTACTACACTCTACAATGGCTCTACTTGGCTCTACGTGACTCTACTACACTCTAGCTACCATGGCTCGACATGACTCTACGTGACACTATTATACTCTACTTCAATCTACAGTCGTTCTACTTGGTTCTAGTTGACTCTACTGCACTCTACCATGCATGGCTCTACCTGGCTCTCCTTGCCTCTACTACACTCTACTATGGCTCTACTTGGATCTACTTGACTCTACTACACTCTACCATGGCTCTACGTGGCTCTACTATACTCTTCAATGTCCCTAGTTGGCTGTGCTTGACTCTACTGTACACTACCACGGCTCTACTTGGCTCTATACTTGACTCTACTATACTCTACAATGACTCTACTTGACTGTACTTCACTCTACTTCAGTCTATAGTCGTTCTACTTGGCTCTACTTGACTGTATTGCACTCTACCATGGCTCTACCTGACTCTACTACACTGTACAATGGCTCTACTTGTCTCTACTTGAATCTACTACACTCTACCACAGCTCTACTTGGCTCTACTTGACTCTACTACACTCTACTATAGCTATACTTGGCTCTACTACACTCTTCAATTGCTCTACATGGTTCTACACTCTACTACAGCTCTGCTTGGCTCTACTTGACTCTATTGATGCTACACTCTACCATGGCTCTACTTGACTCTACTACACGCTACAATGGCTCTACTTCACTGTAGTACACTCTAGAATGGATCTACTTGGTTGTATGTGACTGTACTGCACTCTACCATGGCTCTACTTGGTTCTACTTGCATCTACTACACTCTACTACAGCTCTACTTGACTCTACGTGACTCTACTACACTCTACCATGGCTCTACTTGGCTCTACTTGACTCTAGTACACTCTACAATGGCTCTACTTGGCTCTACTTGATTCTACTTCACTCTACAACGGCTCTACTTGGCTCTACTTGACTGTACTAGACTCTACAATGGCTCTACTTGGCTGTACTTGACTCTACTAGACTCTACCATGGCTCTACTTGGATCTACTTGCATGTACTACACTCGATCATGGTTCTACTTGGCTCTACTTGACCCTTCTTCACTCTACCGTGGCTCAACTTCGCTCTACTACACTCTACCATGGCTGTACTTGGCCATACTTGACTCTACTACACTCTACAATTGCTCTACTTGGCTCTATACTTGACTCCACTACACTCTAACGTGGGTCTACTAGGCTCTACTTGACTACTACACTCTACATTGGCTCTACTCTCTACTTGTCTACCATGGCTCTACTTGGCTCTACTTGCATGTACTACACTCGATCATGGTTCTACTTGGCTCTACTTGGACCCTACTTCACTCTACCATGGCTCAACTTCGCTCTACTACACTCTACCATGGCTCTACTTGGTTCTACTTGACTCTACTACACTCTAGAATGGTTCTACTTGGCTCTACGTGACTCTACTACACTCTACCGTGACTCTATACATGGCTATACTTGACTCTACTATACTCTACAATGACTCTACTTGACTGTACTTCACTCTACTTCAATCTACAGTCGTTCTACTTGGCTCTACTTGACTGTATTGCACTCTACCATGGATCTACCTGACCCTACTACACTGTACAATGGCTCTACTTGTCTCTACTTCAATCTACTACACTCTACCACAGCTCTACTTGGCTCTACTTGACTCTACTACACTCTACTATAGCTCTATTTGGTTCTACTAGACTCTTCAATGGCTCTACTTGGCTCTACTTGACTCTACTACACTATTCTACAGCTCTACTTTTC
Source organism: Agelas oroides (assembly GCA_949130485.1). NCBI lineage: Eukaryota > Metazoa > Porifera > Demospongiae > Agelasida > Agelasidae > Agelas > Agelas oroides. Next base: position 5,622,155 of record OX422200.1, read on the forward strand.
TCTACTATACTCTTCAATGGCTCTAGTTGCCTCTACTTGACTCTACAACACTCTGCCATGGCTATACTTGGTTCTACTTGACTGTACTACACTCTACAATGTCTCTACTTGGCTCTACGTGACTCTACTACACTCTAGCTACCATGGCTCGACATGACTCTACGTGACTCTACTATACTCTACTTCAATCTACAGTCGTTCTACTTGGTTCTAGTTGACTCTACTGCACTCTACCATGCATGGCTCTACCTGGTTCTCCTTGACTCTACTACACTCTACTATGGCTCTACTTGGATCTACTTGACTCTACTACACTCTACCATGGCTCTACGTGGCTCTACTATACTCTTCAATGTCTCTAGTTGGCTGTACTTGACTCTACTGCACACTACTACGGCTCTACTTTGCTCTACTTGACTCTACTACACTCTACTACAGCTCTATTTGGCTCTACGTGACTCTACTACACTCTACCATGGCTCTACTTGGCTCTACGTGACTCTACTACACTCTACCATGACAGTACTTGGCTCTACTTGACTCTACTACACTCTACTACAGCTCTACTTGGCTCTACTAGACTCTTCAACGGCTCTACTTGATTCTACTTGGCTCTACTACAGTCTACAATTGCTCTATTTGGCTCTACTTGGATCTGCTATACCCAACCGTGACTCTACTTGGCTCTACTTAACTCAACTATACTACAATGGCTCTACTTGACTCTACTACACTCTACTGTACTGTACCACTGCTCTACTTTGTTCTAATTGCCTCTACTACACTCTACCACAGCTCTGCTTGGCTCTACTTGACTCTACTACACTCTACCATGGCTCTATACTTGACTCTACTACACTCTACAATGGCTCTACTTGACTGTAGTACACTCTAGATTGGATCTACTTGGTTGAACGTGAATCTACTACACTCTACAATGACTCTACTTGGCTTTACTTGACTCTACTAGACTGTACCATGCCTGCACCTGGCTCTCCTTGACTGTTCTATGTACACTCTACAATGGCTCTACTTGGCTGTAGTTGACTCTACTGCACTCTATCATGGCTCTACTTGGCTCTACTTGCATGTACTACACTCTGCTACAGGTCTACTTGGCTCTACTTGACTCTACTTCACTCTACCATGGCTCTACTTGGCTCTACGTGACTCTAGTAAAATCTACAATGGCTCTGCTTGGTTCTACTTGACTCTGCTACACTCTATCATGGCTCTACTTGGCTCTACTTGACCCTACTACAATCTGCAATGGCTCTAGTTGGCTCTACTTGACTCTACTACACTCTACCATGGCTCTACTTGACTCTACTTGATTCTACTACACTCTACAATGGCTCTACTTGGCTTTACTTTACTCTACTACACTCTACCATCGCTCTGCATGGCTCTACCTGACTGTAATACACTCTACCATGGCTCTACTTGGCTCTACTTGGCTCTTCTTGACTCTACTACACTCAACCATGACTCTACTTTACTCTACTACACTCTACAATGGCTCTACGTGGCTCTACTTGACTCTACTACACTATACTACAGCTCTACTTTTCTCTACTATACTCTTCAATGGCTCTAGTTGCCTCTACTTGACTCTACTACACTCTACCATGGCTCTGCATGGCTCTACCTGACTCTACTATACTCTACCATGGCTCTACTTGGCTCTACTTGTCTCTACTACACTCTACAATGGCTCTACTTCGCTCTACTTGATTCTAATACACTCAACCATGACTCTACTTTACTCTATTACACTCTACAATGGCTCTACTTGGCTCTACTTGACTCTACTACACTATACTACAGCTCTACTTTTCTCTACTATACTCTTCAATGGCTCTAGTTGCCTCTACTTGACTCTACTACACTCTACCATGGCTCTACTTGGTTCTACTTGGCTCTACAATGTCTCTAGTTAGCTGTACTTGACTCTACTGCACACTACTACGACTCTACTTGGCTCTACTTGACTCTACTACACTCTACTACAACTCTCTTTGGCTCTACGTGACTCTACTACACTCTACCATGGCTCTACTTGGCTCTACGTGACTCTACTACACTCTACCATGACAATACTTGGCTCTACTTGACTCTACTACACTCTACTACAGCTCTACTTGGCTGTACTAGAGTCTTCAATGGCTCTACTTGATTCTACTTGGCTCTACTACAGTCTACAATTGCTCTATTTGGCTCTACTTGGATCTGCTATACCCAACCGTGACTCTACTTGGCTCTACTTAACTCAACTATACTACAATGGCTCTACTTGACTCTACTACACTCTACTGTACTGTACCACTGCTCTACTTTGATCCAATTGCCTCTACTACACTCTACCACAGCTCTACTTGGCTCTACTTGACTCTACTACACTCTACCATGGCTCTATACTTGACTCTACTTCACTGTACAATGGGTCTACTTGACTGTAGTACACTCTAGAATAGATCTACTTGGTTGTACGTGACTCTACAGCACTCTACCATGGCTCTACTTGGCTCTACTTGCATCTACTACACTCTACTACTGCTCTACTTGGCTCTACATGACTCTACTACACTCTACCACGGCTCTACTTGGCTCTATACTTGACTCTACTATACTCTACAATGACTCTACTTGACTGTACTTCACTCTACTTCAATCTATAGTCGTTCTACTTGGCTCTACTTGACTGTATTGCACTCTACCATGGCTCTACCTGACTCTACTACATTGTACAATGGCTCTACTTGTCTCTACTTGAATCTACTACACTCTACCACAGCTCTACTCGGCTCTACTTGACTCTACTACACTCTACTATAGCTATACTTGGCTCTACTACACTCTTCAATTGCTCTACATGGTTCTACACTCTACTACAGCTCTGCTTGGCTCTACTTGACTCTATTGATGCTACACTCTACCATGGCTCTACTTGACTCTACTACACGCTACAATGGCTCTACTTCACTGTAGTACACTCTAGAATGAATCTACTTGGTTGTATGTGACTGTACTGCACTCTACCATGGCTCTACTTGGTTCTACTTGCATCTACTACACTCTACTACAGCTCTACTTGACTCTACGTGACTCTACTACACTCTACCATGGCTCTACTTGGCTCTACTTGACTCTAGTACACTCTACAATGGCTCTACTTGGCTCTACTTGATTCTACTTCACTCTACAACGGCTCTACTTGGCTCTACTTGACTGTACTAGACTCTACAATGGCTCTACTTGGCTGTACTTGACTCTACTAGACTCTACCATGGCTCTACTTGGATCTACTTGCATGTACTACACTCGATCATGGTTCTACTTGGCTCTACTTGACCCTACTTCACTCTACCGTGGCTCAACTTCGCTCTACTACACTCTACCATGGCTGTACTTGGCTCTACTTGACTCTACTACACTCTACAATTGCTCTACTTGGCTCTATACTTGACTCCACTACACTCTAACGTGGGTCTACTAGGCTCTACTTGACTACTACACTCTACATTGGCTCTACTCTCTACTTGACTCTACTTGACTCTACTACACTCTAGCATGCCTCTACTTGGCTCTACTTGACTCTACTACACTCTAGAATGGTTCTACTTGGCTCTACGTGACTCTACTACACTCTACCGTGACTCTATACATGGCTATACTTGACTCTACTATACTCTACAATGACTCTACTTGACTGTACTTCACTCTACTTCAATCTACAGTCGTTCTACTTGGCTCTACTTGACTGTATTGCACTCTACCATGGATCTACCTGACCCTACTACACTGTACAATGGCTCTACTTGTCTCTACTTCAATCTACTACACTCTACCACAGCTCTACTTGGCTCTACTTGACTCTACTACACTCTACTATAGCTCTATTTGGTTCTACTAGACTCTTCAATGGCTCTACTTGGCTCTACTTGACTCTACTACACTATTCTACAGCTCTACTTTTCTCTACTATACTCTTCAATGGCTCTAGTTGCCTCTACTTGACTCTACAACACTCTGCCATGGCTATACTTGGTTCTACTTGACTCTACTACACTCTACAATGTCTCTACTTGGCTCTACGTGACTCTACTACACTCTAGCTACCATGGCTCGACATGACTCTACGTGACTCTACTATACTCTACTTCAATCTACAGTCGTTCTACTTGGTTCTAGTTGACTCTACTGCACTCTACCATGCATGGCTCTACCTGGCTCTCCTTGACTCTACTACACTCTACTATGGCTCTACTTGGATCTACTTGACTCTACTACACTCTACCATGGCTCTACGTGGCTCTACTATACTCTTTAATGTCTCTAGTTGGCTGTACTTGACTCTACTGCACACTACTACGGCTCTACTTTGCTCTACTTGACTCTACTACACTCTACTACAGCTCTATTTGGCTCTACGTGACTCTACTACACTCTACCATGGCTCTACTTGGCTCTACGTGACTCTACTACACTCTACCATGACAGTACTTGGCTCTACTTGACTCTACTACACTCTACTACAGCTCTACTTGGCTCTACTAGACTCTTCAATGGCTCTACTTGATTCTACTTGGCTCTACTACAGTCTACAATTGCTCTATTTGGCTCTACTTGGATCTGCTATACCCAACCGTGACTCTACTTGGCTCTACTTAACTCAACTATACTACAATGGCTCTACTTGACTCTACTACACTCTACTGTACTGTACCACTGCTCTACTTTGTTCTAATTGCCTCTACTACACTCTACCACAGCTCTGCTTGGCTCTACTTGACTCTACTACACTCTACCATGGCTCTATACTTGACTCTACTACACTCTACAATGGCTCTACTTGACTGTAATACACTCTAGAATGGATCTACTTGGTTGAACGTGACTCTACTACACTCTACAATGACTCTACTTGGCTTTACTTGACTCTACTAGACTGTACCATGCCTGCACCTGGCTCTCCTTGACTGTTCTATGTACACTCTACAATGGCTCTACTTGGCTGTAGTTGACTCTACTGCACTCTATCATGGCTCTACTTGGCTCTACTTGCATGTACTACACTCTGCTACAGGTCTACTTGGCTCTACTTGACTCTACTTCACTCTACCATGGCTCTACTTGGCTCTATGTGACTCTAGTAAACTCTACAATGGCTCTGCTTGGTTCTACTTGACTCTGCTACACTCTATCATGGCTCTACTTGGCTCTACTTGACCCTACTACAATCTGCAATGGCTCTAGTTGGCTCTACTTGACTCTACTACACTCTACCATGGCTCTACTTGACTCTACTTGATTCTACTACACTCTACAATGGCTCTACTTGGCTTTACTTTACTCTACTACACTCTACCATCGCTCTGCATGGCTCTACCTGACTGTAATACACTCTACCATGGCTCTACTTGGCTCTACTTGGCTCTTCTTGACTCTACTACACTCAACCATGACTCTACTTTACTCTACTACACTCTACAATGGCTCTACTTGGCTCTACTTGACTCTACTACACTATACTACAGCTCTACTTTTCTCTACTATACTCTTCAATGGCTCTAGTTGCCTCTACTTGACTCTACTACACTCTACCATGGCTCTGCATGGCTCTACCTGACTCTACTATACTCTACCATGGCTCTACTTGGCTCTACTTGTCTCTACTACACTCTACAATGGCTCTACTTCGGTCTACTTGATTCTAATACACTCAACCATGACTCTACTTTACTCTATTACACTCTACAATGGCTCTACTTGGCTCTACTTGGCTCTACTTGACTCTACTACACTATACTACAGCTCTACTTTTCTCTACTATACTCTTCAATGGCTCTAGTTGCCTCTACTTGACTGTACTACACTCTGCCATGGCTCTACTTGGTTCTACTTGGCTCTACTTGGTTCTACTTGACTCTATTACACTCTACAATGGCTCTACTTGGCTCTACGTGCCTCTACTACACTCTAGCTACCATGGCTCGACATGACTCTACGTGACTCTAGTATACTCCACTTCAATCTACAGTCGTTCTACTTGGTTCTAGTTGACTCTACTGCACTCTACCATGCATGGCTCTACCTGGCTTTCCTTGACTCTACTACACTCTACTATGGCTCTACTTGGATCTACTTGACTCTACTACACTCTACCATGGCTCTACGTGGCTCTACTATACTCTTTGATGTCTCTAGTTGGCTGTACTTGGCTCTACTGCACACTACTACGGCTCTACTTTGCTCTACTTGACTCTACTACACTCTACTACAGCTCTATTTGGCTCTACGTGACTCTACTACACTCTACCATGGCTCTACTTGGCTCTACGTGACTCTACTACACTCTACCATGACAGTACTTGGCTCTACTTGACTCTACTACACTCTACTACAGCTCTACTTGGCTCTACTAGACTCTTCAATGGCTCTACTTGATTCTACTTGGCTCTACTACAGTCTACAATTGCTCTATTTGGCTCTACTTGGATCTGCTATACCCAACCGTGACTCTACTTGGCTCTACTTAACTCAACTATACTACAATGGCTCTACTTGACTCTACTACACTCTACTGTACTGTACCACTGCTCTACTTTGTTCTAATTGCCTCTACTACACTCTACCACAGCTCTGCTTGGCTCTACTTGACTCTACTACACTCTACCATGGCTCTATACTTGACTCTACTACACTCTACAATGGCTCTACTTGACTGTAGTACACTCTAGAATGGATCTACTTGGTTGAACGTGACTCTACTACACTCTACAATGACTCTACTTGGCTTTACTTGACTCTACTAGACTGTACCATGCCTGCACCTGGCTCTCCTTGACTGTTCTATGTACACTCTACAATGGCTCTACTTGGCTGTAGTTGACTCTACTGCACTCTATCATGGCTCTACTTGGCTCTACTTGCATGTACTACACTCTGCTACAGGTCTACTTGGCTCTACTTGACTCTACTTCACTCTACCATGGCTCTACTTGGCTCTACGTGACTCTAGTAAAATCTACAATGGCTCTGCTTGGTTCTACTTGACTCTGCTACACTCTATCATGGCTCTACTTGGCTCTACTTGACCCTACTACAATCTGCAATGGCTCTAGTTGGCTCTACTTGACTCTACTACACTCTACCATGGCTCTACTTGACTCTACTTGATTCTACTACACTCTACAATGGCTCTACTTGGCTTTACTTTACTCTACTACACTCTACCATCGCTCTGCATGGCTCTACCTGACTGTAATACACTCTACCATGGCTCTACTTGGCTCTACTTGGCTCTTCTTGACTCTACTACACTCAACCATGACTCTACTTTACTCTACTACACTCTACAATGGCTCTACGTGGCTCTACTTGACTCTACTACACTATACTACAGCTCTACTTTTCTCTACTATACTCTTCAATGGCTCTAGTTGCCTCTACTTGACTCTACTACACTCTACTATGGCTCTGCATGGCTCTACCTGACTCTACTACACTCTACCATGGCTCTACTTGGCTCTACTTGGGTCTACTACACTCTACAATGGCTCTACTTGGCTCTACTTGACTCTACTACACTCAACCATGACTCTACTTTACTCTACTACACTCTACAATGGCTCTACTTGACTCTACTTGACTCTACTACACTATACTACAGCACTACTTTTCGCTTCTATACTCTTCAATGGCTCTAGTTGCCTCTACGTGACTCTACTACACTCTACCATGGCTCTACTTGGTTCTACTTGGCTCTACTTGGTTCTACTTGACTCTACTACACTCTACAATGGCTCTACTTGGCTCTACGTGACTCTACTACACTCTAGCTACCATGGCTTCACATGACTCTACGTGACTCTACTATACTCTACTTCAATCTACAGTCGTTCTACTTGGTTCTAGTTGACTCTACTGCACTCTACCATGCATGGCTCTACCAGGCTCTCCTTGACCCAACTACACTCTACTATGGCTCTACTTGGATCTACTTGACTCTATAGATACTACACTCTACCATGGCTCTACTTGACTCTACTACACTCTACAATGCCTCTACTTGGCTCTACTTTACTCTACTACACTCTACATTGGCTCTACTCTCTACTTGACTCTACTACACGCTACCATGGCTCTACTTGGTTCTACTTGACTCTACTACACTCTACAATGGCCCTATACTTGGCTCTACTTGACTCTACTACACTCTACCATGACTCTACCTAGCTCTGCTTGACTCTACTAGACTCTAAAATGGCTCTACTTTGCTCTACTTCACTCTACTACACCCTACCATGGCTCTACTTGGTTCTACTTGACTCTACTACACTCTACAATGGCTCTATACTTGGCTCTACTTGACTCTACTACACTCTACCATGACTCTACGTGGCTCTACTTCACTCTACTAGACTCTACAATGGCTCTACTTGGCTCTACGTGACTCTACTACACTCTAGCTACCATGGCTCGACATGACTCTACGTGACTCTACGTGACTCTACTTCAATCTACAGTCGTTCTACTTGGTTCTAGTTGACTCTACTGCACTCTACCATGCATGGCTCTACCTGGCTCTCCTTGACTCTACTACACTCTACTATGGCTCTACTTGGATCTACTTGACTCTACTACACTCTACCATGGCTTTACGTGGCTCTACTTGACTCTACTACACTCTACTACAGCTCTACTTGGCTCTACTAGACTCTTCAATGGCTCTACTTGATTCTACTTGGCTCTACTACAGTCTACAATTGCTCTATTTGGCTCTACTTGGATCTGCTATACCCAACCGTGACTCTACTTTGCTCTACTTAACTCAACTATAGTACAATGATCCTACTTGACTCTACTACACTCTACTGTACTGTACGACTGCTCTACTTTGTTCTAATTGCCTCTACTACACTCTACCACAGCTCTGCTTGGCTCTACTTGACTCTACTACACCCTACCATGGCTCTATACTTGACTCTACTACACTCTACAATGGCTCTACTTGACTGTAGTACACTCTAGAATGGATCTACTTGGTTGTACGTGACTCTACTGCACTCTACCATGGCTCTACTTGGCTCTACTTGCATCTACTACACTCTACTACTGCTCTACTTGGCTGTACATGACTCTACTACACTCTATAGCTCTACTTGACTCTAGTACATTCTACTACAGCTCTACGTGGCTCTACTAGACTCTTCAATGGCTCTACTTGATTCTACTTGGCTCTACTACAGTCTACAATTGCTCTATTTGGCTCTACTTGGATCTGCTATACCCAACCGTGACTCTACTTGGCTCTACTTAACTCAACTATACTACAATGGCTCTACTTGACTCTACTACACTCTACTGTACTGTACCACTGCTCTACTTTGTTCTAATTGCCTCTACTACACTCTACCACAGCTCTGCTTGGCTCTACTTGACTCTACTACACTCTACCATGGCTCTATACTTGACTCTACTACACTCTACAATGGCTCTACTTGACTGTAGTACACTCTAGAATGGATCTACTTGGTTGAACGTGACTCTACTACACTCTACAATGACTCTACTTGGCTTTACTTGACTCTACTAGACTGTACCATGCCTGCACCTGGCTCTCCTTGACTGTTCTATGTACACTCTACAATGGCTCTACTTGGCTGTAGTTGACTCTACTGCACTCTATCATGGCTCTACTTGGCTCTACTTGCATGTACTACACTCTGCTACAGGTCTACTTGGCTCTACTTGACCCTACTTCACTCTACCATGGCTCTACTTGGCTCTACGTGACTCTAGTAAACTCTACAATGGCTCTACTTGGCTTTACTTTACTCTACTACAATCTACCATCGCTCTGCATGGCTCTACCTGACTGTAATACACTCTACCATGGCTCTACTTGGCTCTACTTGGCTCTACTACACTCTACAATGGCTCTACTTGGCTCTACTTGACTCTACTACACTCAACCATGACTCTACTTTACTCTACTACACTCTACAATGGCTCTACTTGGCTCTACTTGATTCCACTACAATATACTACAGCTCTACTTTTCTCTACTATACTCTTCAATCGCTCTAGTTGCCTCTATTTGACTCTACTACACTCTACCATGGCTCTACTTGGTTCTACTTGGCTCTACTTGGTTCTACTTGACTCTACTTCACTCTACAATGGCTCTACTTGGCTCTACGTGACTCTACTACACTCTAGCTAACATGGCTCGACATGACTCTACGTGACTCTACTATACTCTACTTCAATCTACAGTCGTTCTACTTGGTTCTAGTTGACTCTACTGCACTCTACCATGCATGGCTCTACCTGGCTCTCCTTGACCCAACTACACTCTACTATGGCTCTACTTGGATCTACTTGACTCTATAGATACTACACTCTACCATGGCTCTACTTGACTCTACTACACTCTACAATGCCTCTACTTGGCTCTACTTTACTCTACTACACTCTACATTGGCTCTACTCTCTACTTGACTCTACTACACGCTACCATGGCTCTACTTGGTTCTACTTGACTCTACTACACTCTACAATGGCCCTATACTTGGCTCTACTTGACTCTACTACACTCTACCATGACTCTACCTAGCTCTGCTTGACTCTACTAGACTCTAAAATGGCTCTACTTTGCTCTACTTCACTCTACTACACCCTACCATGGCTCTACTTGGTTCTACTTGACTCTACTACACTCTACAATGGCTCTATACTTGGCTCTACTTGACTCTACTACACTCTACCATGACTCTACGTGGCTCTACTTCACTCTACTAGACTCTACAATGGCTCTACTTGGCTCTACGTGACTCTACTACACTCTAGCTACCATGGCTCGACATGACTCTACGTGACTCTACGTGACTCTACTTCAATCTACAGTCGTTCTACTTGGTTCTAGTTGACTCTACTGCACTCTACCATGCATGGCTCTACCTGGCTCTCCTTGACTCTACTACACTCTACTATGGCTCTACTTGGATCTACTTGACTCTACTACACTCTACCATGGCTTTACGTGGCTCTACTTGACTCTACTACACTCTACTACAGCTCTACTTGGCTCTACTAGACTCTTCAATGGCTCTACTTGATTCTACTTGGCTCTACTACAGTCTACAATTGCTCTATTTGGCTCTACTTGGATCTGCTATACCCAACCGTGACTCTACTTTGCTCTACTTAACTCAACTATAGTACAATGGTCCTACTTGACTCTACTACACTCTACTGTACTGTACGACTGCTCTACTTTGTTCTAATTGCCTCTACTACACTCTACCACAGCTCTGCTTGGCTCTACTTGACTCTACTACACCCTACCATGGCTCTATACTTGACTCTACTACACTCTACAATGGCTCTACTTGACTGTAGTACACTCTAGAATGGATCTACTTGGTTGTACGTGACTCTACTGCACTCTACCATGGCTCTACTTGGCTCTACTTGCATCTACTACACTCTACTACTGCTCTACTTGGCTGTACATGACTCTACTACACTCTATAGCTCTACTTGACTCTAGTACATTCTACTACAGCTCTACTTGGCTCTACTAGACTCTTCAATGGCTCTACTTGATTCTACTTGGCTCTACTACAGTCTACAATTGCTCTATTTGGCTCTACTTGGATCTGCTATACCCAACCGTGACTCTACTTGGCTCTACTTAACTCAACTATACTACAATGGCTCTACTTGACTCTACTACACTCTACTGTACTGTACCACTGCTCTACTTTGTTCTAATTGCCTCTACTACACTCTACCACAGCTCTGCTTGGCTCTACTTGACTCTACTACACTCTACCATGGCTCTATACTTGACTCTACTACACTCTACAATGGCTCTACTTGACTGTAGTACACTCTAGAATGGATCTACTTGGTTGAACGTGACTCTACTACACTCTACAATGACTCTACTTGGCTTTACTTGACTCTACTAGACTGTACCATGCCTGCACCTGGCTCTCCTTGACTGTTCTATGTACACTCTACAATGGCTCTACTTGGCTGTAGTTGACTCTACTGCACTCTATCATGGCTCTACTTGGCTCTACTTGCATGTACTACACTCTGCTACAGGTCTACTTGGCTCTACTTGACCCTACTTCACTCTACCATGGCTCTACTTGGCTCTACGTGACTCTAGTAAACTCTACAATGGCTCTACTTGGCTTTACTTTACTCTACTACAATCTACCATCGCTCTGCATGGCTCTACCTGACTGTAATACACTCTACCATGGCTCTACTTGGCTCTACTTGGCTCTACTACACTCTACAATGGCTCTACTTGGCTCTACTTGACTCTACTACACTCAACCATGACTCTACTTTACTCTACTACACTCTACAATGGCTCTACTTGGCTCTACTTGATTCCACTACAATATACTACAGCTCTACTTTTCTCTACTATACTCTTCAATCGCTCTAGTTGCCTCTATTTGACTCTACTACACTCTACCATGGCTCTACTTGGTTCTACTTGGCTCTACTTGGTTCTACTTGACTCTACTTCACTCTACAATGGCTCTACTTGGCTCTACGTGACTCTACTACACTCTAGCTAACATGGCTCGACATGACTCTACGTGACTCTACTATACTCTACTTCAATCTACAGTCGTTCTACTTGGTTCTAGTTGACTCTACTGCACTCTACCATGCATTGCTCTACCTGGCTCTCCTTGACTCTATTACACTCTACTATGGCTCTACTTGGATCTAGTTGACTCTACTACACTCTACCATGGCTCTACGTGGCTCTACTATACTCTTCAATGTCTCTAGTTGGCTGTACTTGACTCTACTGCACACTACTACGGCTCTACTTGGCTCTACTTGACTGTACTACACTCTACTACAGCTCTATTTGGCTCTACGTGACTCTACTACACTCTAGCATCGCTCTACTTGGCTCTACGTGACTCTACTACACTCTACCATGACAGTACTTGGCTCTACTTGACTCTACTTCACTCTACTACAGCTCTACTTGGCTCTACTAGACACTTCAATGGCTCTACTTGATTCTACTTGGCTCTACTACAGTCTACAATTGCTCTATTTGGCTCACTTGGATCTGCTATACCCAACCGTGACTATACTTCGCTCTACTTAACTCAAGTATACTACAATGGTTCTATTTGACTCTACTACACTCTACTGTACTGTACCACTGCTCTACTTTGTTCTAATTGCCTCTACTACACTCTACCACAGCTCTGCTTGGCTCTATACTTGACTCTACTACACTCTACAATGGCTCTACTTGACTGTAGTACACTCTAGAATGGATCTACTTGGTTGTACGTGACTCTACTGCACTCTACCATGTCTCTACTTGGCTCTACTTGCATCTACTACACTCTACTACTGCTCTACTTGGCTCTACATGACTCTACTACACTCTACCATGGCTCTACTTGGGTCTATACTTGACTCTACTGCACTCTACAATGACTCTACTTGGCTTTACTTGACTCTACTAGACTGTACCATGCCTGCACCTGGCTCTCCTTGACTGTTCTATGTACACTCTAGAATGGCTCTACTTGGCTGTAGTTGACTCTACTGCACTCTATCATGGCTCTACTTGGCTCTACTTGCACGTACTACACTCTCCTACAGGTCTACTTGGTTCTACTTGACTCTACTTCACTCTACCATGGCTCTACTTGGCTCTACGTGACTCTACTAAACTCTACAATGGCTCTACTTGGTTCTACTTGACTCTGCTACACTCTATCATGGCTCTACTTGGCTCTACTTGACCCTACTACAATCTTCAATGGCTCTAGTTGGCTCTACTTGACTCTACTTCACTCTACCATGGCTCCACTTGGCTCTACGTGATTCTACTACACTCTACAATGGCTCTACTTGGCTTTACTTTACTCTACTACACTCTACCATCGCTGTGCATGGCTCTACCTGACTGTAATACACTCTATCATGACTCTATTTGACTCAATTTGACTTTACTACACTCTACAACGGCTCTACTTGGCTCTACTTGACTCTACTGCACTCTACTACAGCTCTACTTGGCTCTACTATACTCTTCAATGGCTCTACATGGATCTACTTGACTCTATAGTACTACACTCTACCATGGCTCTACTTGACTCTACTGCACTCTATATTGGCTCTACTCTCTACTTGACTCTACTTGATTCTACTACACTCTTGTATGCCTCTACTTGGCTCTACTTCACTCTACTACACTCTAGAATGGTTCTACTTGGCTCTACATGACTCTTCTACACTCTACCGTGGCTCTATACATGGCTCTACTTGACTCTACTATACTCTACAATGATTCTACTTGACTGTACTTCACTCTACTTCAATCTACAGTCATTCTACTTAGCTCTACTTGACTGTATTGCAGTCTACCATGGCTCTATCTGACTCTACTACACTGTACAATGGCTCTACTTGTCTCTACTTGAATCTACTACACTCTACCACAGCTCTACTTGGCTCTACTTGACTCTACTACACTCTACTATAGCTATACTTGGCTCTACTAGACTCTTGGATTGCTCTACATGGTTCTACACACTACTACAGCTCTGCTTGGCTCTACTTGACTCTATAGATACTACACTCTACCATGGCTCTACTTGACTCTACTACACTCTACAATGCCTCTACTTGGCTCTACTTTACTCTACAACACTCTACATTGGCTCTACTCTCTACTTGACTCTACTACACGCTACCATGGCTCTACTTGGTTCTACTTGACTCTACTACACTCTACAATGGCCCTATACTTGGCTCTACTTGACTCTACTACACTCTACCATGACTCTACCTGGCTCTACTTGACTCTACTAGACACTACAATGGCTCTAGTTTGCTCTACTTGACTCTACTACACGCTACCATAGCTCTACTTGGTTCTACTTGACTCTACTACACTCTACAATGGCTCTATACTTGGCTCTACTTGACTCTACTACACTCTACCATGACTCTACGTGGCTCTACTTGACTCTACTAGACTCTACAATGGCTCTACTTGGCCCTACGTGACTCTACTACACTCTAGCTACCATGACTCGACATGACTCTACGTGACTCTACTATACTCTACTTCAATCTACAGTCGTTCTACTTGGTTCTAGTTGACTCTACTGCACTCTACCATGCATGGCTCTACCTGGCTCTCCTTGACTCTACTACACTCTACTATGGCTCTACTTGGATCTACTTGACTCTACTACACTCTACCATGGCTCTACGTGGCTCTACTATACTCTTCAATGTCTCTAGTTGGCTGTACTTGACTCTCCTGCACACTACTACGGCTCTACTTGGCTCTACTTGACTCTACTACACTCTACAACAGCTCTATTTGGCTCTACGTGACTCTACTACACACTACCATGGCTCTACTTGGCTCTACGTGACTCTACTACACTCTACCATGACAGTACTTGGCTCTACTTGACTCTACTACACTCTACTACAGCTCCACTTGATTCTACTTGGCTCTACTACACTCTACAATTGCTCTATTTGGCTCTACTTGGATCTGCTATACCCAGTCGTGACTCTACTTGGCTCTACTTAACTCAACTATACTACAATGGTTCTATTTGACTCTACTACACTCTACTGTACTGTACCACTGCTCTACTTTGTTCTAATTGCCTCTACTACACTCTACCACAGCTCTGCTTGGCTCTACTTGACTCTACTACACTCTACCATGGCTCTATACTTGACTCTACTACACTCTACAATGGCTCTACTTGACTGTAGTACACTCTAGAATGGATCTACTTGGTTGTACGTGACTCTACTGCACTCTACCATGGCTCTACTTGGCTCTACTTGCATCTACTACACTCTACTACTGCTCTACTTGGCTCTACATGACTCTACTACACTCTACCACGGCTCTACTTGGCTCTATACTTGACTCTACTACACTCTACAATGACTCTACTTGGCTTTACTTGACTCTACTAGACTGTACCATGCCTGCACCTGGCTCTCCTTGACTGTTCTATGTGCACTCTACAATGGCTCTACTTGGCTGTAGTTGACTCTACTGCACTCTATCATGGCTCTACTTGGCTCTACTTGCATGTACTACACTCTGCTACAGGTCTACTTGGCTCTACTTGACTCTACTTCACTCTACCATGGCTCTACTTGGCTCTACGTGACTCTAGTAAACTCTACAATGGCTCTACTTGGTTCTACTTGACTCTGCTACACTCCATCATGGCTCTACTTGGCTCTACTTGACCCTACTACAATCTGCAATGGCTCTAGTTGGCTCTACTTGACTCTACTACACTCTACCATGGCTCTACTTGTCTCTACGTGATTCTACTACACTCTACAATGGCTCTACTTGGCTTTACTTTACTCTACTACACTCTACCATCGCTGTGCATGGCTCTACCTGACTCTATTACACTCTATCATGACTCTACTTGACTCAATTTGACTTTACTACACTCTAGAACGGCTCTACTTGGCTCTACTTGACTCTACTGTACTCTACTACATCTCTCCTTGGCTCTACTATACTCTTCAATGGCTCTACTTGGCTCTACTTGACTCTATAGTATACTACACTCTACCATGGCTCTACTTGACTCTACTGCACTCTATATTGGCTCTACTCTCTACTTGACTCTACTTGACTCTAACACACTCTAGTATACCTCTACTTGGCTCTACTTCACTCTACTACACTCTAGAATGGTTCTACTTGGCTCTACATGACTCTTCTACACTATACCGTGGCTCTATACATGGCTCTACTTGACTCTACTATACTCTACAATGATTCTACTTCACTGTACTTCACTCTACTTCAATCTACAGTCGTTCTACGTTGCTCTACTTGACTGTATTGCAGTCTACCATGGCTCTATCTCACTCTACTACACTGTACAATGGCTCTACTTGTCTCTACTTGAATCTACTACACTCTACCACAGCTCAACTTGGCTCTACTTGACTCTACTACACTCTACTATAGCTATACTTGGCTCTTCTAGACTCTTGAATTGCTCTACATGGTTCTACACACTACTACATCTCTGCTTGGCTCTACTTGACTCTATAGATACTACACTCTACCATGGCTCTACTTGACTCTACTACACTCTACAATGGCTCTATGTGACTGTAGTACACTCTAGAATGGATCTACTTGTTTGTACGTCAATCTACTGCAGTTTATCATGGCTCTACTTGGTTCTACTTGCATCTACTACACTCTACTACAGCTCTACTTGACTGTGCGTGACTCTACCACACTCTACCATGGCTCTACTTGGCTCTACTTGACTCTACTACACTCTGCAATGCCTCTACTTGACTCCACTTTACTCTACTACACTCTACATTGGCTCTATACTTGGCTCTACTTGACTCTACTACACTCTACCATGAGTCTACGTGGCTCTACTTGACTCTACTAGACACTACAATGGCTCTACTTTGCTCTACGTGACTCTACTACACTCTACCATGGCTAGATTTGACTCTACTTGACTCTACTATACTCTACAATGACTCTACTTGACTGTACTTCACTCTACTTCAATCTACAGTCGTTCTGCTTGGTTCTACTTGACTCTATACCGCACTCTACCATGGCTCTACCTGGCTCTCCTTGACTCTACTACACTCTACTATGGATCTACTTGGATCTACTTGACTCTACTACACTCTACCATGGCTCTACTTTTGGTTCTACTTGACTCTACTACACTCTATGATGACTCTACTTGGCTCTACTTGACTCTACTACACTCTACCATGACTCTACTTGACACTCCTACTACACTCTACAATGGCTCAACTTGGCACTACGAGATTCTACTACACTCTACGATGGCTCGACATGATTCTACTTGACTCTACTATACTCTACAATGACTCGACTGTACTTCGCTCTACTTCAACCTACAGTCGTTCTACTTGGCTCTACTTGACTCTACTGCACTCTACCGTGGCTCTACCTGGCTCTCCTTGACTCTACTACACTCTACTATGGCTCTACTTGGATCTACTTAACTTTACTACACTCTACCTTGGCTGTACTTGTCTCTACTTGACTCTACTACACTATACTTCAGCTCTACTAGGCTGTACTATACTCTTCAATGGCTCTAGTTGACTGTACTTGACTCTACCACACACTACCACGGCTCTACTAGGCTCTACTTGACTCTACTACACTCTACTACAGCTCTACTTGGTTCTACTAGACTCTTCAATGGCTCTACTTGGCTCTACTTGACTCTACTACACTATACTACAGCTCTACTTTTCTCTACTATACCCTTCAATGGCTCTAGTTTCCTCTACTTGACTCTACTACACTCTACCATGTCTCTACTTGGCTCTACTTCACTCTACTACACTCTACAATGGCTCTACTTGGCTCTACGTGACTCTACTACACTCTAGCTACCATGGCTCGACATGACTCTACGTGACACTATTATACTCTACTTCAATCTACAGTCGTTCTACTTGGTTCTAGTTGACTCTACTGCACTCTACCATGCATGGCTCTACCTGGCTCTCCTTGACTCTACTACACTCTACTATGGCTCTACTTGGATCTACTTGACTCTACTACACTCTACCATGGCTCTACGTGGCTCTACTATACTCTTCAATGTCCCTAGTTGGCTGTGCTTGACTCTACTGTACACTACCACGGCTCTACTTGACTCTACTTGACTCTACTACACTCTACTACAGCTGTATTTGGCTCTACGTGACTCTACTACACTCTACCATGGCTCTACTTGGCTCTACGTGACTCTACTACACACTACTATGACAGTACTTGGCTCTACTTGACTCTACTACACTCTACTACAGCTCTACTTGTCTGTACTAGACTCTTCAATGGCTCTACTTGATTCTACTTGGCTCTACTACAGTCTACAATTACTCTATTTGGCTCTACTTGGATCCGCTATACGCAACCGTGACTCTACTTGGCTCTACTTAACTCAACTATACTACAATGGCTCTACTTGACTCTACTACACTCTACTGTACTGTACCACTGCTCTACTTTGTTCTAATTGCCTCTACTACACTCTACCACAGCTCTCCTTGGCTCTACTTGACTCTACTACACTCTACCATGGCTCTATACTTGACTCTACTTCACTCTACAATGACTCTACTTGACTGTAGTACACTCTAGAATGGATCTACTTGGTTGTATGTGACTCTACTGCACTCTACCATGGCTCTACTTGGCTCTACTTGCATCTACTACACTCTACTACTGCTCTACTTGGCTCTACATGACTCTACTACACTCTACGACGGCTCTAATTGGCTCTATACTTGACTCTACTACTCTCTACAATGACTCTACTTGGCTTTACTTGACTCTACTATGCTCTACAATGACTTTACTTGACTGTATTTCACTCTACTTCAATCTATAGTCGTTCTACTTCGCTCTACTTGACTGTATTGCACTCTACCATGGCTCTACCTGACTCTACTACACTGTACAATGGCTCTACTTGTCTCTACTTGAATCTACTACACTCTACCACAGCTCTACTTGGCTGTACTTGACTCTACTACACTCTACTATAGCTATACTTGGCTCTACTAGACTCTTCAATTGCTCTACATGGTTCTACACTCTACTACAGCTCTGCTTGGCTCTACTTGACTCTATAGATACTACACTCTACCATGGCTCTACTTGACTCTACTACACTGTACAATGGCTCTACTTGACTGTAGTACACTCTAGAATGGATCTACTTGGTTGTATGTGACTGTACTGCACTCTACCATGGCTCTACTTGGTTCTACTTGCATCTACTACACTCTACTACAGCTCTACTTGACTCTACGTGACTCTACTACACTCTACCATGGCTCTACTTGGCTCTACTTGATTCTAGTACACTCTACAATGGCTCTACTCTGCTCTACTTGATTCTACTACACACTACAACGGCTCTACTTGGCTCTACTTGACTCTACTAGACTCTACCATGGCTCTACTTGGCTGTACTTGACTCTACTAGACTCTACCATGGCTCTACTTGGCTCTACTTGACCCTACTTCACTCTACCATGGCTCAACTTCGCTCTACTACACTCTACCATGGCTCTACTTGGCTCTACTTGACTCTACTACACTCTACAATTGCTCTACTTGGCTCTATACTTGACTCCACTACACTCTAACATGGGTCTACTTGGCTCTACTTGACTCTAATACACTCTACAATGCCTCTACTTGACTCTACTTGACTACTACACTCTACATTGGCTCTACTCTCTACTTGACTCTACTTGACTCTACTACACTCTAGCATGCCTCATCTTGGCTCTACTTGACTCTACTACACTCTAGAATGGTTCTACTTGGCTCTACGTGACTCTACTACACTCTACCGTGACTCTATACATGGCTCTACTTGACTCTACTATACTCTACAATGACTCTACTTGACTGTACTTCACACTACTTCAATCTACAGTCGTTCTACTTGGCTCTACTTGACTGTATTCCACTCTACCATGGATCTACCTGACTCTACTACACTGTACAATGGCTCTACTTGTCTCTACTTGACTCTACTACACTATACTACAGCTCTACTTGGCTCTATACTATACACTTCAATGGCTCTACTTGAATCTACTACACTCTACCACAGCTCTACTTGGCTCTACTGGACTCTACTACACTCTACTATAGCTAAACTTGGCTCTACTAGACTCTTCAATTGCTCTACATGGTTCTACACTCTACTATACAGCTCTGCTTTGCTCTACTTGACTCTATAGATACTACACTCTACCATGGCTCTACTTGACTCTACTACACTCTACATTGGCTCTACTTGACTGTAGTACACTCTTGAATGGATCTACTTGGTTGTACGTGATTCTACTGCGCACTACCATGGCTCTACTTGGTTCTACTTGCATCTACTACACTCTACTACAGCACTACTTGACTCTACGTGACTCTACTACACTCTACTACAGCACTACTTGACTCTACGTGACTCTACTACACTATACTACAGCTCTACTTGGCACTATACTATACACTTCAATGGCTCTACTTGAATCTACTACACTCTACTACAGCTCTACTTGGCTCTACTTGACTCTACTACACTCTACTATAGCTATACTTGGCTCTACTAGACTCTTCAATTGCTCTACATGGTTCTACACTCTACTACAGCTCTGCTTGGCTCTACTTGACTCTTGAGATACTACACTCTACCATGGCTCTACTTGACTCTACTACACTCTACAATGGCTCTACGTGACTGTAGTACACTATAGAATGGATCTACTTGTTGTACGTGACTCTACTGCACTCTACTGTGGCTCTACTTGGTTCTACTTGCATCTACTACACTCTACTACAGCTCTACTTGACTCTACGTGACTCTACTACACTCTACCATGGCTCTACTTGGTTCTACTTGACTCTAGTACACTGTACAATGGCTCTACTTGACTATACTTGACTCTACTACACACTACAACGGCTCTACTTGGATCTACTTGACTCTACTAGACTCTACCATGGCTCTACTTGGCTGTACGTGACTCTACTACACTCTACCATGACTCTACTTGGCTCTACTTGCATGTACTACACTCGATCATGGTTCTACTTGGCTCTACTTGGACCCTACTTCACTCTACCATGGCTCAACTTCGCTCTACTACACTCTACCATGGCTCTACTTGGCTCTACTTGACTCTACTACACTCTACAATGGATCTACTTGGCTCTACTTGACTCTACTACACTCTACCACCGCTCTGCATGGCTCTATCTGACTGTACAACACTCTACCTTGACTGTATACTTGACTCAATTTGACTCTACTACACACTACAGTCGCTCTACTTGAGTCTTCTACACTCTACTATGGCTCTACTTGGATCTACGTGACTCTACTACACTCTACCATGGCTCTACATGGCTCTACTTGATTCTACTGCACTCTACTACAGCTCTACTTGGTTCTACTATACTCTTCAATGGCTCTACTTGCCTCTACTTGTCTCTACTACACGCTACCATGGCTCTACTTGGTTCTACTTGACTCTACTACACTCTACAATGGCTCTACTTTGTTCTACGTGACTCTACTACACTCTACCATGGCTCGATTTGACTCTACTTGACTCTACTATACTCTACAATGACTCTACTTGACTGTACTTCACTCAACTTCAATCTACAGTCGTTCTACTTGGTTGCACTTGACTCTATACCACACTCTACCTGGCTCTCCTTGACTCTACTACACTCTACTATGGATCTACTTGGATCTACGTGACTCTACTACACTCTACCATGGCTCTACTTGGCTCTACTTAACTCAACTATACTACAATGGCTCTACTTGACTCTACTACACTCTACTGTACGGTAGCACTGCTCTACTTTGTTCTAATTGCCTCTACTACACTCTACCACAGCTCTGCTTGGCTCTACTTGACTCTACTACACTCTACCATGGCTCTATACTTGACTCTACTTCACTCTACAATGGCTCTACTTGACTGTAGTACACTCTAGAATGGATCTACTTGGTTGTACGTGACTCTACTGCACTCTACCATGGCTCTACTTGGCTCTACTTGCATCTACTACACTCTACTACTGCTCTACTTGGCTCTACATGACTCTACTACACTCTACCACGGCTCTACTTGGCTCTATACTTGACTCTACTACACTCTACAATGACTCTACTTGGCTTTACTTGACTCTACTATACTCTACAATGACTCTACTTGACTGTATTTCACTCTACTTCAATCTATAGTCGTTCTACTTGGCTCTACTTGACTGTATTGCACTCTACCATGGCTCTACCTGACTCTACTACACTGTACAATGGCTCTACTTGTCTCTACTTGAACCTACTACACTCTACCACAGCTCTACTTGGCTCTACTTCACTCTACTACACTCTACTATAGCTATACTTGGCTCTACTAGACTCTTCAATTGCTCTACATGGTTCTACACTCTACTACAGTTCTGCTTGGCTCCACTTGACTCTATAGATACTACACTCTACCATGGCTCTACTTGAGTCTACTACACTCTACAATGGCTCTGCTTGACTGTAGTACACTCTAGAATGGATCTACTTGGTTGTACGTGACTGTACTGCACTCTACCATGCCTCTACTTGGTTCTACTTGCATCTACTACACTCTACTACAGCTCTACTTGACTCTACGTGGCTCTACTACACTCTACCATGGCTCTACTTTGCTCTACTTGACTCTAGTACACTCTACAATGGCTCTACTTGGCTCTACTTGATTCTACAACACACTTCAACGGCTCTATAGCTACTTGGCTCTACTTGAATCTACTAGACTCTACCATGGCTCTACTTGGCTGTACTTGACTCTACTAGACTCTACCATGGCTCTACTTGGCTCTACTTGAATCTACTACACTCTACCACAGCTCTACTTGGCTCTATACTTGACTCTACTACACTCTACAATGACTCTACTTGGCTTTACTTGACTCTACTAGACTGTACCATGCCTGCACCTGGCTCTCCTTGACTGTTCTATGTACACTCTACAATGGCTCTACTTGGCTGTAGTTGACTCTACTGCACTCTATCATGGCTCTACTTGGCTCTACTTGCATGTACTACACTCTGCTACAGGTCTACTTGGCTCTACTTGACTCTACTTTACTCTAACATGGCTCTACTTGGCTCTACGTGACTCTAGTAAACTCTACAATGGCTGTACTTGGTTCTACTTGACTCTGCTACACTCTATCATGGCTCTACTTGGCTCTACTTTACCCTACTACAATCTGCAATGGCTCTAGTTGGCTCTATTTGACTCTACTACACTCTACCATGGCTCTACTTGGCTCTACTTGATTCTACTACACTCTACAATGGCTCTACTTGGCTTTACTTTCCTCTACTACACTCTACCATCGCTCTGCATGGCTCTACCTGACTGTAATACACTCTACCATGGCTCTACTTGGCTCTACTTGGCTCTACTACACTCTACAATGGTTCTACTTGGCTCTACTTGACTCTACAACACTATACTACAGCTCTACTTTTCTCTACTATACTCTTCAATGGCTCTAGTTGCCTCTACTTGACTCTACTACACTCTACCATGGCTCTACTTGGTTCATACTTGACTGTACTACACTCTACAATGGCTCTACTTGGCTCTACTTGACCCTACTACAATCTGCAATGGCTCTAGTTGGCTCTACTTGACTCTACTACACTCTACCACGGCTCTACTTGATTCTACTACACTCTACAATGGCTCTACTTGGCATTACTTTACTCTACTACACTCTACCATCGCTCTGCATGGTTCTACCTGACTGTAATACACTCTACCATGGCTCTACTTGGCTCTACTTGGCTCTACTACACTCTACAATGGCTCTACTTGGCTCTACTTGACTCTACTACACTCAACCATGACTCTACTTTACTCTACTACACTCTACAATGGCTCTACTTGGCTCTACTTGACTCTACTACACTATACTACAGCTCTACTTTTCTCTACTATACTATTCAATGGCTCTAGTTGCCTCTACTTGATTCTACTACACTCTACCATGGCTCTGCATGGCTCTACCTGACTCTACTACACTCTATAATGGCTCTACTTGGCTCTACTTGGCTCTACTTGACTCTACTACACTCAACCATGACTCTACTTTACTCTACTACACTCTACAATGGCTCTACTTGGCTCTACTTGACTCCACTACACTATACTACAGCTCTACTTTTCTCTACTATACTCTTCAATGGCTCTAGTTGCCTCTATGTGACTCTACTACACTCTACCATGGCTCTACTTGGTTCTACTTGGCTCTACTTGGTTCTACTTGACTCTACTTCACTCTCCAATGGCTCTACTTGGCTCTACGTGACTCTACTACACTCTAGCTACCGTGCATGGCTCGACATGACTCTACGTGACTCTACTATACTCTACTTCAATCTACAGTCGTTCTACTTGGTTCTAGTTGACTCTACTGCACTCTACCATGCATGGCTCTGCCTGGCTCTGCCTGGCTCTCCTGGACTCTACTACACTCTACTATGGCTCTACTTGGATCTACTTGACTCTACTACACTCTATACCATGGCTCTACGTGGCTCTACTATACTCTTCAATGTCTCTAGTTGGCTGTACTTGACTCTACTGCACACTACTACGGCTCTACTTGGCTCTACTTGACTCTACTACACTCTACTACAGCTCTATTTGGCTCTACTACACTCTACTACACTCTAGCATGGCTCTACTTTTCTCTACGTGACTCTACTACACTCTACCATGACAGTACTTGGCTCTACTTGACTCTACTACACTCTACTACAGCTCTACTTGGCTCTACTAGACTCTTCAATGGCTCTAATTGATTCTACTTGGCTCTACTACAGTCTACAATTGCTCTATTTGGCTCTACTTGGATCTGCTATACCCAACCGTGACTCTACTTGGCGGTACTTAACTCAACTATACTACAATGGTTCTACTTGACTCTACTACACTCTACTGTACTGTACCACTGCTCTACTTTGTTCTAATTGCCTCTACTACACTCTACCACAGCTCTGCTTGGCTCTACTTGACTCTACTACACTCTACCATGGCTCTATACTTGACTCTACTACACTCTACAATGGTTCTACTTGACCGTAATACACTCAAGAATGGATCTACTTAGTTGTACGTGACTCTACTGCACTCTACCATGTCTCTACTTGGCTCTACTTGCATCTACTACACTCTACTACTGCTCTACTTGGCTCTACATGACTCTACTACACTCTACCACGGCTCTACTTGGCTCTATACTTGACTCTACTACACTCTACAATGACTCTACTTGGCTTTACTTGACTCTACTAGACTGTACCATGCCTGCACCTGGCTCTCCTTGACTGTTCTATGTACACTCTACAATGGCTCTACTTGGCTGTAGTTGACTCTACTGCACTCTATCATGGCTCTACTTGGCTCTACTTGCTTGTACTACACTCTGCTTCAGGTCTACTTGGCTCTACTTGACCCTACTTCACTCTATCATGGCTCTACTTGACTCTACGTGACTCTAGTAAACTCTACAATGGCTCTACTTGGCTTTACTTTACTCTACTACAATCTACCATTGCTGTGCATGGCTCTACCTGACTGTAATACACTCTATCATGACTCTACTTGACTCAATTTGACTTTACTACACTCTACAACGGCTCTACTTGGCTCTACTTGACTCTACTGCACTCTACTACGGCTCTACTTGGCTCTACTATACTCTTCAATGGCTCTACTTGGCTCTACTTGACTCTATAGTACTACACTCTACCATGGCTCTACTTGACTCTACTGCACTCTATCATGGCTCTACTTCGCTCTACTTGCATGTACTACACTCGATCATGGTTCTACTTGGCTCTACTTGACCCTACTTCACTCTACCATGGGAGTTGAAAGGGACCGAAACCCGTGGTCATGCGAGGACCGTAAAGGGTACTCCCCTGAAGACCAGTATTTTTATTTTTTTTGAGCATATACCAAAAACAGTATAACTAACCGCCCCATCCATTTGAGCCATAAATACCCCACCCATTTAAGTCATAAATGCCACAACCATTTAAGCCATAAATGCCCCACCCATTTAAGCCATAAAATGCCCCATCCATTTAAGCCATAAATGCCCCATCCCCATCTCCCATTATGTTTTAACTTCACACTTTATGTATGTGTGAAATACTGAACATCGATGTGCCAGCGGTGTTGGTGCTCCCCCACTCAACACACAACTCGCTCTACTACACTCTACCATGGCTCTACTTGGCTCTACTTGACTCTACTACACTCTACAATTGCTCTACTTGGCTCTATACTTGACTCCACTACACTCTAACATGGGTCTACTTGGCTCTACTTGACTCTACTACACTCTACAATGCCTCTACTTGGCTCTACTTGACTACTACACTCTACATTGGCTCTACTCTCTACTTGACTCTACTTGACTCTACTACACTCTAGCATGCCTCTACTTGGCTCTACTTGACTCTACTACACTCTAGAATGGTTCTACTTGGCTCTGCATGACTCTACTACACTCTACCGTGGCTCTATACATGTCTCTACTTCACTCTACTATACTCTACAATGACTCTACTTGACTGTACTTCACTCTACTTCAATCTACAGTCGTTCTACTTGGCTCTACTTGACTGTATTGCACTCTACCATGGCTCTACCTGACTCTACTACACTGTACAATGGCTGTACTTGTCTCTACTTGACTCTACTACACTATTTACTACAGCCCTACTTGGCTCTATACTATACTCTTCAATGGCTCTACTTGTCTCTACTTGAATCTACTACACTCTACTATAGATATACTTGGCTCTACTAGACTCTTCAATTGCCCTACATGGTTCTACAATCTACTACAGCCCTGCTTGTCTCTACTTGACTCTATAAATACTACACTCTACCATGGCTCTACTTGACTCTACTACACTCTACAATGGCTCTACTTGACTGTAGTACACTCTAGAATGGATCTACTTGGTTGTACGTGACTCTACTGCACTCTACCATGGCTCTACTTGGTTCTACTTGCATCTACTACACTCTACTACAGCTCTACTTGGCTCTACATGACTCTACTACCCTCTACCATGGCTCTACTTGGTTCAACTTGACTCTACTACAGTCTACCATGGCTCTACTTGGCTCTACTTGACTCTACTTCACTCTACAGTGGCTCTACTTGGTTCAACTTGACTCTACTACAGTCTACCATGGCTCTACTTGCCTCTACTTGACTCTACTTCACTCTACAGTGGCTCTACTTGGGTCTACTTGACTCTATTACACTCTACCATCGCTGTGCATGGCTCTATCTGACTGTACTACACTCTACCTTGACTGTATACTTGACTCTTCTACACTCTACTATGGCTCTACTTGTCTCTACTTGAATCTGCTACACTCTACCACAGCTCTACTTGGCTTTACTTGACTCTACTAGACTGTACCATGCCTGCACCTGGCTCTCCTTGACTGTTCTATGTACACTCTACAATTGCTCTACTTGGCTGTAGTTGACTCTACTGCACTCTATCATGACTCTACTTGGCTCTACTTGCATGTACTACACTCTGCTACAGGTCTACTTGGCTCTACTTGACTCTACTTCACTCTACCATGGCTCTACTTGGCTCTACGTGACTCTACTAAACTCTACAATGGCTCTACTTGGTTCTACTTGACTCTGCTACACTCTATCATCGCTCTACTTGGCTCTACTTGACCCTACTACAATCTGCAATGGCTCTAGTTGGCTCTACTTGCCTCTACTACACTCTACCATGACTCTACCTGGCTCTACTTGACTCTACTAGACTCTACAATGGCTCTACTTTGCTCTACTTGAATCTACTACACGCTACCATGGCTCTAATTGGTTCTACTTGACTCTACTACACTCTACAATGGCTCTATACTTGGCTCTACTTGACTCTACTACACTCTACCATGACTCTACCTGGCTCTACTTGACTCTACTAGACTCTACAATGGCTCTACTTTGCTCTACGTGACTCTACTACACTCTACCATGGCTCGATACGACTCTACTTGACTCTATACTATACTCTACAATGACTGTACTTCACTGTACTTTACTCTACTTCAATCTACAGTCGTTCTACTTGGTTCTACTTGACTCTATACGGCACTCTACCATGGCTCCACCTGGCTCTCCTTGACTCTACTACAGTATACTATGGATCTACTTGGATGTACTTGACTCTACTACACTCTACCATGCATGGCTCTACTTGGCTCTACTTGACTGTACTGCACTCTACAATGGCTCTATACTTGGCTCTACTTGACTCTACTACACTCTACCATGACTCTACCTGGATCTACTTGACTCTACTAGACTCTACAATGGCTCTACTTTGCTCTACGTGACTCTACTACACTCTACCTTGGCTTGATACGACTCTACTTGACTCTATTATACTCTACAATGACTCTACTTGACTGTACTTCACTCCACTTCAATCTATAGTCGTTCTACTTGGTTCTACTTGACTCTATATATATATTGCAGTCTACCATGGCTCTACCTGGCTCTCCTTGACTCTACTACACTCTACTATGGATCTACTTGACTCTACTGCACTATACTACAGCTCTACTTGGCTCTACTATACTCTTCAATGGCTCTAGTTGCCTCTACATGTACTTGACTCTACTACGCTCTACCATGGCTCTACTTGGCTCTACTTGGCTCTACTTGACTCTACTACACTCAACCATGACTCTACTTTACTCTACTACACTCTACAATGGCTCTACTTGGCTCTACTTGACTCTACTACACTATACTACAGCTCTACTTTTCTCTACTATACTCTTCAATGGCTCTAGTTGCCTCTACTTGACTCTACTACACTCTACTATGGCTCTACTTGGATCTACTTGACTCTACTACACTCTACAATGGCTCAACTTAGCACTACGAGACTCTACTACACTCTACGATGGCTCGACATGATTCTACTTGACTCTACTTTATTCTACAATGACTCGACTGTACTTCGCTCTACTTCAACCTACTGTCGTTCTACTTGGCTCTACTTGACTCTACTGCACTCTACCGTGGCTCTACCTGGCTCTCCTTGACTCTACTACACTCTACTATGGCTCTACTTGGATCTACTTAACTCTACTACACTCTACCTTGGCTGTACTTGTCTCTACTTGACTCTACTACACTATACTATACAGCTCTACTTGGCTGTACTATACTCTTCAATGGCTCTAGTTGACTGTACGTGACTCTACCACACACTACCACGGCTCTACTAGGCTCTACTTGACTCTACTACACTCTACTACAGCTCTACTTGGTTCTACTAGACTCTTCAATGGCTCTACTTGGCTCTACTTGACTCTACTACACTATACTACAGCTCTACTTTTCTCTACTATACTCTTCAATGGCTCTAGTTGCCTCTACTTGACTCTACTACACTCTACCATGGCTCTACTTGGTTCTACTTGACTCTACTACACTCTACAATGGCTCTACTTGGCTCTACGTGACTCTACTACACTCTAGCTACCATGGCTCAACATGACTCTACGTGACACTATTATACTCTACTTCAATCTACAGTCGTTCTACTTGGTTCTGGTGGACTCTACTGCACTCTACCATGCATGGCTCTACCTGGCTCTCCTTGACTCTACTACACTCTACTATGGCTCTACTTGATCTACTTAACTCTACTACACTCTACCTTGGCTGTACTTGTCTCTACTTGACTCTACTACACTATACTACAGCTCTACTTGGCTGTACTATACTCTTCAATGGCTCTAGTTGACTGTACTTGACTCTACCACACACTACCACGGCTCTACTAGGCTCTACTTGACTCTACTACACTCTACTACAGCTCTACTTGGTTGTACTATACTCTTCAACGGCTCTACTTGCCTCTACTTGTCTCTACTACACGCTACCATGGCTCTACTTGGTTCTACTTGACTCTACTACACTCTACATTGGCTCTACTCTCTACTTGACTCTACTTGACTCTACTACACTCTACAATGCCTCTTCTTGGCTCTACTTGCATCTACTACACTCTACTACTGCTCTACTTGGCTCTACATGACTCTACTACACTCTACCACGGCTCTACTTGGCTCTATACTTGACTCTACTACACTCTACAATGACTCTACTTGGCTTTACTTGACTCTACTAGACTGTACCATGCCTGCACCTGGCTCTCCTTGACTGTTCTATGTACACTCTACAATTGCTCTACTTGGCTGTAGTTGACTCTACTGCACTCTATCATGACTCTACTTGGCTCTACTTGCATGTACTACACTCTGCTACAGGTCTACTTGGTTCTACTTGACTCTACTTCACTCTACCATGGCTCTACTTGGCTCTACGTGACTCTACTAAACTCTACAATGGCTCTACTTGGTTCTACTTGACTCTGCTACACTCTATCATCGCTCTACTTGGCTCTACTTGACCCTACTACAATCTGCAATGGCTCTAGTTGGCTCTACTTGCCTCTACTACACTCTACCATGACTCTACCTGGCTCTACTTGACTCTACTAGACTCTACAATGGCTCTACTTTGCTCTACTTGAATCTACTACACGCTACCATGGCTCTAATTGGTTCTACTTGACTCTACTACACTCTACAATGGCTCTATACTTGGCTCTACTTGACTCTACTACACTCTACCATGACTCTACCTGGCTCTACTTGACTCTACTAGACTCTACAATGGCTCTACTTTGCTCTACGTGACTCTACTACACTCTACCATGGCTCGATACGACTCTACTTGACTCTATACTATACTCTACAATGACTGTACTTGACTGTACTTCACTCTACTTCAATCTACAGTCGTTCTACTTGGTTCTACTTGACTCTATACGGCACTCTACCATGGCTCCACCTGGCTCTCCTTGACTCTACTACAGTATACTATGGATCTACTTGGATGTACTTGACTCTACTACACTCTACCATGCATGGCTCTACTTGGCTCTACTTGACTGTACTGCACTCTACAATGGCTCTATACTTGGCTCTACTTGACTCTACTACACTCTACCATGACTCTACCTGGATCTACTTGACTCTACTAGACTCTACAATGGCTCTACTTTGCTCTACGTGACTCTACTACACTCTACCTTGGCTTGATATGACTCTACTTGACTCTACTATACTCAGTGGCGTAGCTAGAAGCTGACAGTTGGTAGGGCACAAGTACAGACTGGGAACGAGACATGTACTTGGGTAGGCGTGGTTTGTAGACACATGTCTGTCGTACTCAGTAGACGAAGAGAAGCCCAGCGTGCCTGGCGGTTGCTCGAATGAAGCTACGTACGACGGTACGTACAGCACTGTTACACTGGCGGTTGTGTAGCTCCAGTAAGTGAGAAAGCCGGACGGTAGGGCTCCAGTTGGTAGGGCACTTGCAGCAGTTGGTAGGGCCTAGGCCCTACCAGGCCCTACCTTAGCTACGCCACTGACTATACTCTACAATGACTCTACTTGACTGTACTTCACTCCACTTCAATCTACAGTCGTTCTACTACGTTCTACTTGACTCTATATATATACTGCAGTCTACCATGGCTCTACCTGGCTCTCCTCGACTCTACTACACTCTACTATGTATCTACTTGACTCTACTGCACTATACTACAGCTCTACTTGGCTCTACTATACTCTTCAATGGCTCTAGTTGCCTCTACTTGACTCTACTACGCTCTACCATGGCTCTACTTGGCTCTACTTGGCTCTACTTGACTCTACTACACTCAACCATGACTCTACTTTACTCTACTACACTCTACAATGGCTCTACTTGGCCTACTTGACTCTACTACACTAAACTACAGCTCTACTTTTCTCTACTATACTCTTCAATGGCTCTAGTTGCCTCTACTTGACTCTACTACACTCTACTATGGCTCTACTTGGATCTACTTGACTCTACTACACTCTACAATGGCTCAACTTGGCACTACGAGACTCTACTACACTCTACGATGGCTCGACATGATTCTACTTGACTCTACTTTATTCTACAATGACTCGACTGTACTTCGCTCTACTTCAACCTACAGTCGTTCTACTTGGCTCTACTTGACTCTACTGCACTCTACCGTGGCTCTACCTGGCATGGCTCTATCTGACTGTACTACACTCTACCTTGACTGTATACTTGACTCTTCTACACTCTACTATGGCTCTACTTCGATCTGCGTGACTCTACTACACTCTACCATGGCTCTACACGGCTCTACTGCACTCTACTACAGCTCTACTTGGTTCTACTACACTCTACCATGGCTCTACTTGGTTCTACTTGACTCTACTACACTCTACAATGGCTCTACTTGGCTCTACGTGACTCTACTACACTCTAGCTACCATGGCTCGACATGACTCTACGTGACACTATTATACTCTACTTCAATCTACAGTCGTTCTACTTGGTTCTAGTGGACTCTACTGCACTCTACCATGCATGGCTCTACCTGGCTCTCCTTGACCCAACTACACTCTGCTATGGCTCTACTTGGATCTACTTGACTCTACCACACTCTACCTTGGCTGTACTTGTCTCTACTTGACTCTACTACACTATACTACAGCTCTACTTGGCTGTACTATACTCTTCAATGGCTCTAGTTGACTGTACTTGACTCTACCACACACTACCACGGCTCTACTAGGCTCTACTTGACTCTACTACACTCTACTACAGCTCTACTTGGTTCTACTAGACTCTTCAATGGCTCTACTTGGCTCTACTTGACTCTACTACACTATACTACAGCTCTACTTTTCTCTACTATACTCTTCAATGGCTCTACTAGCCTCTACTTCACTCTACTACACTCTACCATGGCCCTACGTGGCTCTACTATACTCTTCAATGTCCCTAGTTGGCTGTGCTTGACTCTACTGTACAATACCACGGCTCTACTTGGCTCTACTTGACTCTACTACACTCTACTACAGCTCTATTTGGCTCTACGTGACTTTACTACACTCTACCATGGCTCTACTTGGCTCTACGTGACTCTACTACACTCTACCCAGTGGCGTAGCCAGAGTTCAGCGATTACCGGGGCACTTGGTGGGCGTGGCCACGTGCCATCACAAGGTGAACTTTGACCCCGACTTTGCTTTGAGACCGCGTAGCACGCATTTGGGGATCATATTTGTTGCTGAAGTTGACGGGCAAAGAAGCTAAAAATCGTAGATAAGCGGCATTGGCAGCTTTATTCTACATGACATAATTCTATATAGAGCAATGCTGTTGCGGTTTAGGGTAAGTTGACCTCGCATGATCAGGCCCGGCGGAAGCAAAATTTCATTGGTCCGGCTTACTGGCACTTGTACGCGAGTGCGTGCGTTAGCACGTAGAATGTAACCTAGAGGGGTCTGGTGGCATGCTCCCCCAGGGGAAATTTTTAAAAATTTGATTCTCTGAGATGGCTTCTGAGGCCATTTTTGGCGACGAACGCTGCAGCCAGGACCGAACTATGCTATTCGCGCAGCTGCGGCAAGCGACGAACGCTACAGCTATAGGGCCGAACTATCCTACATTAGTCTGGCATCGCCGTCACTTAGCTTGCAGGCGACAAGCACGCATATTTCCAGCCTGCACGAGCATATGGCCGCTCGAAAAATCTTGGAAAGTCTCAAAAATTGGTCCGGCCATGGCCTGAGCAACCGGACGGCTCCGCCGGCCCTGATGATTTACCAGGGCACCCAGAAATTCACCAGGGCCTGGGCCCGTATGGGCCCAGGTGTAGCTACGCCACTGACTCTACCATGACAGTACTTGGCTCTACTTGACTCTACTACACTCTACTACAGCTCTACTTGGCTCTACTAGACTCTTCAATGGCTCTACTTGATTCTACTTGGCTCTACTACAGTCTACAATTGCTCTATTTGTCTCTACTTGGATCTGCTATACCCAACAGTGACTCTACTTGGCTCTACTTAACTCAACTATACTACAATGGCTCTACTTGACTCTACTACACTCTACTGTACTGTACCACTGCTCTACTTTGTTCCAATTGCCTCTACTACACTCTACCACAGCTCTGCTTGGCTCTACTTGACTCTACTACACTCTACCATGGCTCTATACTTGACTCTACTTCACTCTACAATGGCTCTACTTGACTGCGTAGTACACTCTAGAATGGATCTACTTGGTTGTACGTGACTCTACTGCACTCTACCATGGTTCTACTTGGCTCTACTTGCATCTACTACACTCTATTACTGCTCTACTTGGCTCTACATGACTCTACTACACTCTACCATGGCTCTACTTGGCTCTATACTTGACTCTACTACCCTCTACAATGACTCTACTTGGCTTTACTTGACTCTACTATACTCTACAATGACTCTTCTTGACTGTACTTCACTCTACTTCAATCTATAGTTGTTCTACTTGGCTCTACTTGACTGTATTGCACTCTACCATGGCTCTACCTGACTCTACTACACTGTACAATGGCTCTACTTGGGTCTACTTGACTCTATTACACTCTACCATCGCTGTGCATGGCTCTATCTGACTGTACTACACTCTACTATAGCTATACTTGGCTCTACTAGACTCTTCAATTGCTCTACATGGTTCTACACTCTACTACAGCTCTGCTTTGCTCCACTTGACTCTATAAATACTACACTCTACCATGGCTCTACTTGACTCTACTACACTCTACCATGGCTCTACTTGACTCTACTACACTCTACCATGGCTCTACTTGAAGTCTACTACACTCTACAATGGCTCTACTTGACTGTAGTACACTCTAGAGTGGATCTACTTGGTTGTATGTGACTGTACTGCACTCTACCATGGCTCTACTTGGTTCTACTTGCATCTACTACACTCTACTACAGCTCTAGGTGACTCTACGTGACTCTACTACACTCTACCATGGCTCTACTTGGCTCTACTTGACTCTAGTACACTCTACAATGCCTCTACTTGGCTCTACTTGATTCTACTACACACTACAACGGCTCTACTTGGCTCTACTTGACTCTACTAGACTCTACCATGGCTCTACTTGGCTGTACTTGACTCTACTAGACTCTACCATGGCTCTACTTGGCTCTACTTGCATGTACTACACTCGATCATGGTTCTACTTGGCTGTACTTGACCCTACTACACTCTACCATGGCTCTATACATGTCTCTACTTCACTCTACAATACTCTACAATGACTCTACTTGACTGTACTTCACTCTACTTCAATCTACAGTCGTTCTACTTGGCTCTACTTGACTGTATTGCACTCTACCATGGCTCTACCTGACTCTACTACACTGTACAATGGCTGTACTTGTCTCTACTTGAATCTGCTACACTCTACCACAGCTCTACTTGGCTTTACTTGACTCTACTAGACTGTACCATGCCTGCACCTGGCTCTCCTTGACTGTTCTATGTACACTCTACAATTGCTCTACTTGGCTGTAGTTGACTCTACTGCACTCTATCATGACTCTACTTGGCTCTACTTGCATGTACTACACTCTGCTACAGGTCTACTTGGCTCTACTTGACTCTACTTCACTCTACCATGGCTCTACTTGGCTCTACGTGACTCTACTAAACTCTACAATGGCTCTACTTGGTTCTACTTGACTCTGCTACACTCTATCATCGCTCTACTTGGCTCTACTTGACCCTACTACAATCTGCAATGGCTCTAGTTGGCTCTACTTGCCTCTACTACACTCTACCATGACTCTACCTGGCTCTACTTGACTCTACTAGACTCTACAATGGCTCTACTTTGCTCTACTTGAATCTACTACACGCTACCATGGCTCTAATTGGTTCTACTTGACTCTACTACACTCTACAATGGCTCTATACTTGGCTCTACTTGACTCTACTACACTCTACCATGACTCTACCTGGCTCTACTTGACTCTACTAGACTCTACAATGGCTCTACTTTGCTCTACGTGACTCTACTACACTCTACCATGGCTCGATACGACTCTACTTGACTCTATACTATACTCTACAATGACTGTACTTCACTGTACTTCACTCTACTTCAATCTACAGTCGTTCTACTTGGTTCTACTTGACTCTATACGGCACTCTACCATGGCTCCACCTGGCTCTCCTTGACTCTACTACAGTATACTATGGATCTACTTGGATGTACTTGACTCTACTACACTCTACCATGCATGGCTCTACTTGGCTCTACTTGACTGTACTGCACTCTACAATGGCTCTATACTTGGCTCTACTTGACTCTACTACACTCTACCATGACTCTACCTGGATCTACTTGACTCTACTAGACTCTACAATGGCTCTACTTTGCTCTACGTGACTCTACTACACTCTACCTTGGCTTGATACGACTCTACTTGACTCTATTATACTCTACAATGACTCTACTTGACTGTACTTCACTCCACTTCAATCTATAGTCGTTCTACTTGGTTCTACTTGACTCTATATATATATTGCAGTCTACCATGGCTCTACCTGGCTCTCCTTGACTCTACTACACTCTACTATGGATCTACTTGACTCTACTGCACTATACTACAGCTCTACTTGGCTCTACTATACTCTTCAATGGCTCTAGTTGCCTCTACATGTACTTGACTCTACTACGCTCTACCATGGCTCTACTTGGCTCTACTTGGCTCTACTTGACTCTACTACACTCAACCATGACTCTACTTTACTCTACTACACTCTACAATGGCTCTACTTGGCTCTACTTGACTCTACTACACTATACTACAGCTCTACTTTTCTCTACTATACTCTTCAATGGCTCTAGTTGCCTCTACTTGACTCTACTACACTCTACTATGGCTCTACTTGGATCTACTTGACTCTACTACACTCTACAATGGCTCAACTTAGCACTACGAGACTCTACTACACTCTACGATGGCTCGACATGATTCTACTTGACTCTACTTTATTCTACAATGACTCGACTGTACTTCGCTCTACTTCAACCTACTGTCGTTCTACTTGGCTCTACTTGACTCTACTGCACTCTACCGTGGCTCTACCTGGCTCTCCTTGACTCTACTACACTCTACTATGGCTCTACTTGGATCTACTTAACTCTACTACACTCTACCTTGGCTGTACTTGTCTCTACTTGACTCTACTACACTATACTATACAGCTCTACTTGGCTGTACTATACTCTTCAATGGCTCTAGTTGACTGTACGTGACTCTACCACACACTACCACGGCTCTACTAGGCTCTACTTGACTCTACTACACTCTACTACAGCTCTACTTGGTTCTACTAGACTCTTCAATGGCTCTACTTGGCTCTACTTGACTCTACTACACTATACTACAGCTCTACTTTTCTCTACTATACTCTTCAATGGCTCTAGTTGCCTCTACTTGACTCTACTACACTCTACCATGGCTCTACTTGGTTCTACTTGACTCTACTACACTCTACAATGGCTCTACTTGGCTCTACGTGACTCTACTACACTCTAGCTACCATGGCTCAACATGACTCTACGTGACACTATTATACTCTACTTCAATCTACAGTCGTTCTACTTGGTTCTGGTGGACTCTACTGCACTCTACCATGCATGGCTCTACCTGGCTCTCCTTGACTCTACTACACTCTACTATGGCTCTACTTGATCTACTTAACTCTACTACACTCTACCTTGGCTGTACTTGTCTCTACTTGACTCTACTACACTATACTACAGCTCTACTTGGCTGTACTATACTCTTCAATGGCTCTAGTTGACTGTACTTGACTCTACCACACACTACCACGGCTCTACTAGGCTCTACTTGACTCTACTACACTCTACTACAGCTCTACTTGGTTGTACTATACTCTTCAACGGCTCTACTTGCCTCTACTTGTCTCTACTACACGCTACCATGGCTCTACTTGGTTCTACTTGACTCTACTACACTCTACATTGGCTCTACTCTCTACTTGACTCTACTTGACTCTACTACACTCTACAATGCCTCTTCTTGGCTCTACTTGCATCTACTACACTCTACTACTGCTCTACTTGGCTCTACATGACTCTACTACACTCTACCACGGCTCTACTTGGCTCTATACTTGACTCTACTACACTCTACAATGACTCTACTTGGCTTTACTTGACTCTACTAGACTGTACCATGCCTGCACCTGGCTCTCCTTGACTGTTCTATGTACACTCTACAATTGCTCTACTTGGCTGTAGTTGACTCTACTGCACTCTATCATGACTCTACTTGGCTCTACTTGCATGTACTACACTCTGCTACAGGTCTACTTGGTTCTACTTGACTCTACTTCACTCTACCATGGCTCTACTTGGCTCTACGTGACTCTACTAAACTCTACAATGGCTCTACTTGGTTCTACTTGACTCTGCTACACTCTATCATCGCTCTACTTGGCTCTACTTGACCCTACTACAATCTGCAATGGCTCTAGTTGGCTCTACTTGCCTCTACTACACTCTACCATGACTCTACCTGGCTCTACTTGACTCTACTAGACTCTACAATGGCTCTACTTTGCTCTACTTGAATCTACTACACGCTACCATGGCTCTAATTGGTTCTACTTGACTCTACTACACTCTACAATGGCTCTATACTTGGCTCTACTTGACTCTACTACACTCTACCATGACTCTACCTGGCTCTACTTGACTCTACTAGACTCTACAATGGCTCTACTTTGCTCTACGTGACTCTACTACACTCTACCATGGCTCGATACGACTCTACTTGACTCTATACTATACTCTACAATGACTGTACTTGACTGTACTTCACTCTACTTCAATCTACAGTCGTTCTACTTGGTTCTACTTGACTCTATACGGCACTCTACCATGGCTCCACCTGGCTCTCCTTGACTCTACTACAGTATACTATGGATCTACTTGGATGTACTTGACTCTACTACACTCTACCATGCATGCCTCTACTTGGCTCTACTTGACTGTACTGCACTCTACAATGGCTCTATACTTGGCTCTACTTGACTCTACTACACTCTACCATGACTCTACCTGGATCTACTTGACTCTACTAGACTCTACAATGGCTCTACTTTGCTCTACGTGACTCTACTACACTCTACCTTGGCTTGATATGACTCTACTTGACTCTACTATACTCAGTGGCGTAGCTAGAAGCTGACAGTTGGTAGGGCACAAGTACAGACTGGGAACGAGACATGTACTTGGGTAGGCGTGGTTTGTAGACACATGTCTGTCGTACTCAGTAGACGAAGAGAAGCCCAGCGTGCCTGGCGGTTGCTCGAATGAAGCTACGTACGACGGTACGTACAGCACTGTTACACTGGCGGTTGTGTAGCTCCAGTAAGTGAGAAAGCCGGACGGTAGGGCTCCAGTTGGTAGGGCACTTGCAGCAGTTGGTAGGGCCTAGGCCCTACCAGGCCCTACCTTAGCTACGCCACTGACTATACTCTACAATGACTCTACTTGACTGTACTTCACTCCACTTCAATCTACAGTCGTTCTACTACGTTCTACTTGACTCTATATATATACTGCAGTCTACCATGGCTCTACCTGGCTCTCCTCGACTCTACTACACTCTACTATGTATCTACTTGACTCTACTGCACTATACTACAGCTCTACTTGGCTCTACTATACTCTTCAATGGCTCTAGTTGCCTCTACTTGACTCTACTACGCTCTACCATGGCTCTACTTGGCTCTACTTGGCTCTACTTGACTCTACTACACTCAACCATGACTCTACTTTACTCTACTACACTCTACAATGGCTCTACTTGGCCTACTTGACTCTACTACACTAAACTACAGCTCTACTTTTCTCTACTATACTCTTCAATGGCTCTAGTTGCCTCTACTTGACTCTACTACACTCTACTATGGCTCTACTTGGATCTACTTGACTCTACTACACTCTACAATGGCTCAACTTGGCACTACGAGACTCTACTACACTCTACGATGGCTCGACATGATTCTACTTGACTCTACTTTATTCTACAATGACTCGACTGTACTTCGCTCTACTTCAACCTACAGTCGTTCTACTTGGCTCTACTTGACTCTACTGCACTCTACCGTGGCTCTACCTGGCATGGCTCTATCTGACTGTACTACACTCTACCTTGACTGTATACTTGACTCTTCTACACTCTACTATGGCTCTACTTCGATCTGCGTGACTCTACTACACTCTACCATGGCTCTATACACGGCTCTACTGCACTCTACTACAGCTCTACTTGGTTCTACTACACTCTACCATGGCTCTACTTGGTTCTACTTGACTCTACTACACTCTACAATGGCTCTACTTGGCTCTACGTGACTCTACTACACTCTAGCTACCATGGCTCGACATGACTCTACGTGACACTATTATACTCTACTTCAATCTACAGTCGTTCTACTTGGTTCTAGTGGACTCTACTGCACTCTACCATGCATGGCTCTACCTGGCTCTCCTTGACCCAACTACACTCTGCTATGGCTCTACTTGGATCTACTTGACTCTACCACACTCTACCTTGGCTGTACTTGTCTCTACTTGACTCTACTACACTATACTACAGCTCTACTTGGCTGTACTATACTCTTCAATGGCTCTAGTTGACTGTACTTGACTCTACCACACACTACCACGGCTCTACTAGGCTCTACTTGACTCTACTACACTCTACTACAGCTCTACTTGGTTCTACTAGACTCTTCAATGGCTCTACTTGGCTCTACTTGACTCTACTACACTATACTACAGCTCTACTTTTCTCTACTATACTCTTCAATGGCTCTACTAGCCTCTACTTCACTCTACTACACTCTACCATGGCCCTACGTGGCTCTACTATACTCTTCAATGTCCCTAGTTGGCTGTGCTTGACTCTACTGTACAATACCACGGCTCTACTTGGCTCTACTTGACTCTACTACACTCTACTACAGCTCTATTTGGCTCTACGTGACTTTACTACACTCTACCATGGCTCTACTTGGCTCTACGTGACTCTACTACACTCTACCCAGTGGCGTAGCCAGAGTTCAGCGATTACCGGGGCACTTGGTGGGCGTGGCCACGTGCCATCACAAGGTGAACTTTGACCCCGACTTTGCTTTGAGACCGCGTAGCACGCATTTGGGGATCATATTTGTTGCTGAAGTTGACGGGCAAAGAAGCTAAAAATCGTAGATAAGCGGCATTGGCAGCTTTATTCTACATGACATAATTCTATATAGAGCAATGCTGTTGCGGTTTAGGGTAAGTTGACCTCGCATGATCAGGCCCGGCGGAAGCAAAATTTCATTGGTCCGGCTTACTGGCACTTGTACGCGAGTGCGTGCGTTAGCACGTAGAATGTAACCTAGAGGGGTCTGGTGGCATGCTCCCCCAGGGGAAATTTTTAAAAATTTGATTCTCTGAGATGGCTTCTGAGGCCATTTTTGGCGACGAACGCTGCAGCCAGGACCGAACTATGCTATTCGCGCAGCTGCGGCAAGCGACGAACGCTACAGCTATAGGGCCGAACTATCCTACATTAGTCTGGCATCGCCGTCACTTAGCTTGCAGGCGACAAGCACGCATATTTCCAGCCTGCACGAGCATATGGCCGCTCGAAAAATCTTGGAAAGTCTCAAAAATTGGTCCGGCCATGGCCTGAGCAACCGGACGGCTCCGCCGGCCCTGATGATTTACCAGGGCACCCAGAAATTCACCAGGGCCTGGGCCCGTATGGGCCCAGGTGTAGCTACGCCACTGACTCTACCATGACAGTACTTGGCTCTACTTGACTCTACTACACTCTACTACAGCTCTACTTGGCTCTACTAGACTCTTCAATGGCTCTACTTGATTCTACTTGGCTCTACTACAGTCTACAATTGCTCTATTTGTCTCTACTTGGATCTGCTATACCCAACAGTGACTCTACTTGGCTCTACTTAACTCAACTATACTACAATGGCTCTACTTGACTCTACTACACTCTACTGTACTGTACCACTGCTCTACTTTGTTCCAATTGCCTCTACTACACTCTACCACAGCTCTGCTTGGCTCTACTTGACTCTACTACACTCTACCATGGCTCTATACTTGACTCTACTTCACTCTACAATGGCTCTACTTGACTGCGTAGTACACTCTAGAATGGATCTACTTGGTTGTACGTGACTCTACTGCACTCTACCATGGTTCTACTTGGCTCTACTTGCATCTACTACACTCTATTACTGCTCTACTTGGCTCTACATGACTCTACTACACTCTACCATGGCTCTACTTGGCTCTATACTTGACTCTACTACCCTCTACAATGACTCTACTTGGCTTTACTTGACTCTACTATACTCTACAATGACTCTTCTTGACTGTACTTCACTCTACTTCAATCTATAGTTGTTCTACTTGG
Organism: Agelas oroides; assembly: GCA_949130485.1. Lineage (NCBI taxonomy): Eukaryota > Metazoa > Porifera > Demospongiae > Agelasida > Agelasidae > Agelas > Agelas oroides. Next base: position 5,665,346 of record OX422200.1, read on the forward strand.
CTCTACTTGACTGTATTGCACTCTACCATGGCTCTACCTGACTCTACTACACTGTACAATGGCTCTACTTGGGTCTACTTGACTCTATTACACTCTACCATCGCTGTGCATGGCTCTATCTGACTGTACTACACTCTACTATAGCTATACTTGGCTCTACTAGACTCTTCAATTGCTCTACATGGTTCTACACTCTACTACAGCTCTGCTTTGCTCCACTTGACTCTATAAATACTACACTCTACCATGGCTCTACTTGACTCTACTACACTCTACCATGGCTCTACTTGACTCTACTACACTCTACCATGGCTCTACTTGAAGTCTACTACACTCTACAATGGCTCTACTTGACTGTAGTACACTCTAGAGTGGATCTACTTGGTTGTATGTGACTGTACTGCACTCTACCATGGCTCTACTTGGTTCTACTTGCATCTACTACACTCTACTACAGCTCTAGGTGACTCTACGTGACTCTACTACACTCTACCATGGCTCTACTTGGCTCTACTTGACTCTAGTACACTCTACAATGCCTCTACTTGGCTCTACTTGATTCTACTACACACTACAACGGCTCTACTTGGCTCTACTTGACTCTACTAGACTCTACCATGGCTCTACTTGGCTGTACTTGACTCTACTAGACTCTACCATGGCTCTACTTGGCTCTACTTGCATGTACTACACTCGATCATGGTTCTACTTGGCTGTACTTGACCCTACTACACTCTACCATGGCTCTATACATGTCTCTACTTCACTCTACAATACTCTACAATGACTCTACTTGACTGTACTTCACTCTACTTCAATCTACAGTCGTTCTACTTGGCTCTACTTGACTGTATTGCACTCTACCATGGCTCTACCTGACTCTACTACACTGTACAATGGCTGTACTTGTCTCTACTTGAATCTGCTACACTCTACCACAGCTCTACTTGGCTCTCCTTGACTCTACTACACTCTACTATAGATATACTTGGCTCTACTAGATTCTTCAATTGCTCTACATGTTTCTACACTCTACTACAGCCCTGCTTGTCTCTACTTGACTCTATAAATACTACACTCTACCATGGCTCTACTTGACTCTACTACACTCTACAATGGCTCTACTTGACTGTAGTACACTCTAGAATGGATCTACTTGGTTGTACGTGACTCTACTGCACTCTACCATGGCTCTACTTGGTTCTACTTGCATCTACTACACTCTACTACAGCTCTACTTGGCTCTACATGACTCTACTACCCTCTACCATGGCTCTACTTGGTTCAACTTGACTCTACTACAGTCTACCATGGCTCTACTTGGCTCTACTTGACTCTACTTCACTCTACAGTGGCTCTACTTGGGTCTACTTGACTCTATTACACTCTACCATCGCTCTGCATGGCTCTATCTGACTGTACTACACTCTACCTTGACTGTATACTTGTCTCAATTTGACTCTACTACACTCTACAGTCGCTCTACTTGACTCTTCTACACACTACTATGGCTCTACTTCGATCTGCGTGACTCTACTACACTCTACCATGGCTCTACACGGCTCTACTGCACTCTACTACAGCTCTACTTGGTTCTACTATACTCTTCAACGGCTCTACTTGCCTCTACTTGTCTCTACTACACGCTACCATGGCTCTACTTGGTTCTACTTGACTCTACTACACTCTACAATGGACCTATACTTGGCTCTACTTGACTCTACTACACTCTACCATGACTCTACCTGGCTCTACTTGACTCTACTAGACTCTACAATGGCTCTACTTTGCTCTACTTGAATCTACTACACGCTACCATGGCTCTAATTGGTTCTACTTGACTCTACTACACTCTACAATGGCTCTATACTTGGCTCTACTTGACTCTACTACACTCTACCATGACTCTACCTGGCTCTACTTGACTCTACTAGACTCTACAATGGCTCTACTTTGCTCTACGTGACTCTACTACACTCTACCATGGCTCGATACGACTCTACTTGACTCTATACTATACTCAACAATGACTGTACTTGACTGTACTTCACTCTACTTCAATCTACAGTCGTTCTACTTGGTTCTACTTGACTCTATACGGCACTCTACCATGGCTCCACCTGGCTCTCCTTGACTCTACTACAGTATACTATGGATCTACTTGGATGTACTTGACTCTACTACACTCTACCATGCATGGCTCTACTTGGCTCTACTTGACTGTACTGTACTCTACAATGGCTCTATACTTGGCTCTACTTGACTCTACTACACTCTACCATGAACAATCAACGAACCACATCTCCCTTATAAAACAGGCCTAGATGTTATGCAAAGTCACCCGCTGCGCAGGACGCGTTTCGGCCAATACCAGGCCTCATCAGCTGCGCTGGGGTGACCGGGAGATGGGGACTGCTATCTCATGCACAGAATGCAGTCAGGTGGCTGGCCTTATTCAAAAGTCGGTAGAGACTCCTCGAAAGCACCGTCTCTTCGCGCAGCTGTTCTTCGTGCAGCTGTCTTTCGTTCGAAGGTCTTACGTAGCGATTGATCGTCACGTGTTATTTTGCGTGCGCGCGCGCGCATACAGAGGCACTGGAGGTACCGGAAGTATTGTTAATAAGGCACAAGGCAAACAGTGTAAGGCAAACAGTGCGTGTTTAAAGGCTGTGTGTGCATAAATGTGCCAAGCCAAGTAAATTGCATGTTCAGGCTGCGTTAAACAGTAGCTATGGCAATGCATTCAGTAATAATGTTTTTCAGGCACCTCCCGTACTTCTGTAAAGTCCTGGGGTAGCGATGCACAAAGGTCTTGTAGGTGCTACAGAGTTTTTGGTATACGTATCCCTGTCTAAGTAATCTGGTTGTGAGTAGTTTAGATCTGTAAACAAAATCTTGGTAATTACAACATATCCTCAAATATCGAACTAACTGTGAAATTACTACTCCGTATGCTGGTTTTGAGGGTATGTTGCTATCCATGTGTGGAAAATTGACTATTGAAAAGTTGAAGGCATCCCTCTTATCATACAAGTCTGTGCAAAACTTACCATTCAGGACATTAATGTTAAGATCCAGGTAGGAACAGCTGTCATGGCTCTCTGTAGTTTTCTTAAGCTCTAATTCTGGGGGGTAAATTTGGCCTATGCATGCTTGAAAATCAGGGTTGTTAAGTGTAAGCAAGTCATCAATATATCTGCAAGTATTACTAAATTTAGCTGCTACAGAGAGGTCAGTCCGGATTAGGGATTTCATAAACTCAAATTCATAGGAGAAAAGAAATAGATCCGCAACTAATGGAGCACAATCAGTACCCATAGGGATGCCAATTGTTTGTTGGTAGACAGCTGATCCTATCTGGATGTATATGTTATCTATCAAGAAATTGAACATCTCAACTAACTGGTTCACCGTTAAGTTACGGGTATTAGCTACAGGTCTGGAAGTCCAGTAAGCATAATCTTTTCCTAAGGCCATGTGGGAGGCATCTCTAGTATTGTATGCATTTCTAATTAACTCTTCCATGCGTGTTTTGAGCTGACTATGGGGGATGTTAGTATAGAGTGTACTGAAATCAAAGCTATCCAATGCTCTTGCGTGTCTCAACTTTTCTAGGGTGTTAGTCACTTCAGTGGAGTTGTTAATGACCCAAAAACAGTTTACCCCGGTTCTTCTTTCTATACCATTGCATGACTCTACCTGGATCTACTTGACTGTACTAGACTCTACAATGGCTCTACTTTGCTCTACGTGACTCTACTACACTCTACCTTGGCTTGATATGACTCTACTTGACTCTACTATACTCTACAATGACTCTACTTGACTGTACTTCACTCCACTTCAATCTACAGTCGTTCTACTTGGTTCTACTTGACTCTATATATATACTGCAGTCTACCATGTCTCTACCTGGCTCTCCTCGACTCTACTACACTCTACTATGGATCTACTTGACTCTACTGCACTATACTACAGCTCTACTTGGCTCTACTATACACTTCAATGGCTCTAGTTGCCTCTACTTGACTCTACTACGCTCTACCATGGCTCTACTTGGCTCTACTTGGCTCTACTACACTCTACAATGGCTCTACTTGGCTCTACTTGACTCTACTACACTCAACCATAACTCTATGTTGCTCTACTACACTCTACAATGGCTCTACTTGGCTCTACTTGACTCTACTACACTATACTATGGCTCTACTTGGATCTACTTGACTCTACTACACTCTACAATGGCTCAACTTGGCACTACGAGACTCTACTACACTCTACGATGGCTCGACATGATTCTACTTGACTCTACTATATTCTACAATGACTCGACTGTACTTCGCTCTACTTCAACCTACAGTCGTTCTACTTGGCTCTACTTGACTCTACTGCACTCTACCGTGGCTCTACCTTGCTCTCCTTGACTCTACTACACTCTACTATGGCTCTACTTGTATCTACTTAACTCTACTACACTCTACCTTGGCTGTACTTGTCTCTACTTGACTCTACTACACTATACTACAGCTCTACTTGGCTGTACTATACTCTTCAATGGCTCTAGTTGACTGTACTTGACCCTACCACACACTACCACGGCTCTACTAGGCTCTACTTGACTCTACTACACTCTACTACAGCTCTACTTGGTTCTACTAGACTCTTCAATGGCTCTACTTGGCTCTACTTGACTCTACTACACTATACTACAGCTCTACTTTTCTCTACTATACCCTTCAATGGCTCTAGTTGCCTCTACTTGACTCTACTACACTCTACCATGGCTCTACTTGGTTCTACTTGACTCTACTACACTCTACAATGGCTCTACTTGGCTCTACGTGACTCTACTACACTCTAGCTACCATGGCTCGACATGACTCTACGTGACACTATTATACTCTACTTCAATCTACAGTCGTTCTACTTGGTTCTAGTTGACTCTACTGCACTCTACCATGCATGGCTCTACCTGGCTCTCCTTGAACCAACTACACTCTACTATGGCTCTACTTGGATCTACTTGACTCTACTACACTCTACAATGGCTCTACGTGGCTCTACTATACTCTTCAATGTCCCTAGTTGGCTGTGCTTGACTCTACTGTACAATACCACGGCTCTACTTGGCTCTACTTGACTCTACTACACTCTACTACAGCTCTATTTGGCTCTACGTGACTTTACTACACTCTACCATGGCTCTACTTGGCTCTACGTGACTCTACTACACTCTACCATGACAGTACTTGGCTCTACTTGACTCTACTACACTCTACTACAGCTCTACTTGGCTCTACTAGACTCTTCAATGGCTCTACTTGATTCTACTTGGCTCTACTTCAGTCTACAATTGCTCTATTTGGCTCTACTTGGATCTGCTATACCCAACCGTGACTCTACTTGGCTCTACTTAACTCAACTATACTACAATGGCTCTACTTGACTCTACTACACTCTACTGTACTGTACCACTGCTCTACTTTGTTCTAATTGCCTCTACTACACTCTACCACAGCTCTGCTTGGCTCTACTTGACTCTACCACACTCTACCATGGCTCTATACTTGACTCTACTTCACTCTACAATGGCTCTACTTGACTGTAGTACACTCTAGAATGGATCTACTTGGTTGTACGTGACTCTACTGCACTCTACCATGGCTCTACTTGGCTCTACTTGCATCTACTACACTCTACTACTGCTCTACTTGGCTCTACATGACTCTACTACACTCTACCACGGCTCTACTTGGCTCTATACTTGACTCTACTACCCTCTACAATGACTCTACTTGGCTTTACTTGACTCTACTATACTCTACAATGACTCTACTTGACTGTACTTCACTCTACTTCAAGCTATAGTCTTTCTACTTGGCTCTACTTGACTGTATTGCACTCTACCATGGCTCTACCTGACTCTACTACACTGTACAATGGCTCTACTTGTCTCTACTTGAATCTACTACACTCTACCACAGCTCTACTTGGCTCTACTTGACTCTACTAGACTCTACCATGGCTCTACTTGGCTCTACTTGCATGTACTACACTTGATCATGGTTCTACTTGGCTGTACTTGACCCTACTTCACTCTACCATGGCTCAACTTCACTCTACTAGACTCTACCATGGCTCTACTTGGCTCTACTTGACTCTACTACACTCTACAATTGCTCTACTTGGCTGTATACTTGACTCCACTACACTCTAACATGGGTCTACTTGGCTCTACTTGACTCTAATACACTCTACAATGCCTGTACTTGGCTCTACTTTACTACTACACTCTACATTGGCTTTACTCTCTACTTGACTCTACTTGACTCTACTACACTCTAGCATGCCTCTACTTGGCTCTACTTGACTCTACTACACTCTAGAATGGCTCTACTTGGCTCTACGTGACTCTACTACACTCTACCGTGACTCTATACATGGTTCTAGTTGACTCTACTACACTCTACAATGGCTCTACTTGGCTCTACTTGACTCTACTACACTCAACCATAACTCTATGTTGCTCTACTACACTCTACAATGGCTCTACTTGGCTCTACTTGACTCTACTACACTATACTATGGCTCTACTTGGATCTACTTGACTCTACTACACTCTACAATGGCTCAACTTGGCACTACGAGACTCTACTACACTCTACGATGGCTCGACATGATTCTACTTGACTCTACTATATTCTACAATGACTCGACTGTACTTCGCTCTACTTCAACCTACAGTCGTTCTACTTGGCTCTACTTGACTCTACTGCACTCTACCGTGGCTCTACCTTGCTCTCCTTGACTCTACTACACTCTACTATGGCTCTACTTGTATCTACTTAACTCTACTACACTCTACCTTGGCTGTACTTGTCTCTACTTGAATCTACTACACTATACTACAGCTCTACTTGGCTGTACTATACTCTTCAATGGCTCTAGTTGACTGTACTTGACCCTACCACACACTACCACGGCTCTACTAGGCTCTACTTGACTCTACTACACTCTACTACAGCTCTACTTGGTTCTACTAGACTCTTCAATGGCTCTACTTGGCTCTACTTGACTCTACTACACTATACTACAGCTCTACTTTTCTCTACTATACCCTTCAATGGCTCTAGTTGCCTCTACTTGACTCTACTACACTCTACCATGGCTCTACTTGGTTCTACTTGACTCTACTACACTCTACAATGGCTCTACTTGGCTCTACGTGACTCTACAACACTCTAGCTACCATGGCTCGACATGACTCTACGTGACACTATTATACTCTACTTCAATCTACAGTCGTTCTACTTGGTTCTAGTTGACTCTACTGCACTCTACCATGCATGGCTCTACCTGGCTCTCCTTGAACCAACTACACTCTACTATGGCTCTACTTGGATCTACTTGACTCTACTACACTCTACAATGGCTCTACGTGGCTCTACTATACTCTTCAATGTCCCTAGTTGGCTGTGCTTGACTCTACTGTACAATACCACGGCTCTACTTGGCTCTACTTGACTCTACTACACTCTACTACAGCTCTATTTGGCTCTACGTGACTTTACTACACTCTACCATGGCTCTACTTGGCTCTACGTGAATCTACTACACTCTACTGTACTGTACCACTGCTCTACTTTGTTCTAATTGCCTCTACTACACTCTACCACAGCTCTGCTTGGCTCTACTTGACTCTACCACACTCTACCATGGCTCTATACTTGACTCTACTTCACTCTACAATGGCTCTACTTGACTGTAGTACACTCTAGAATGGATCTACTTGGTTGTACGTGACTCTACTACACTCTACCATGGCTCTACTTGGCTCTACTTGCATCTACTACACTCTACTACTGCTCTACTTGGCTCTACATGACTCTACTACACTCTACCATGGCTCTACGTGGCTCTATATTCTTGACTCTATTACCCTCTACAATGACTCTACTTGGCTTTACTTGACTCTACTATACTCTACAATGACTCTACTTGACTGTACTTCACTCTACTTCAAGCTATAGTCTTTCTACTTGGCTCTACTTGACTGTATTGCACTCTACCATGGCTCTACCTGACTCTACTACACTGTACAATGGCTCTACTTGTCTCTACTTGAATCTACTACACTCTACCACAGCTCTACTTGGCTCTACTTGACTCTACTACACTCTACTATAGCTATACTTGGCTCTACTAGACTCTTCAATTGCTCTACATGGTTCTACACTCTACTACAGTTCTGCTTGGCTCCACTTGACTCTATAGATACTACACTCTACCATGGCTCTACTTGAGTCTACTACACTCTACAATGGCTCTGCTTGTCTGTAGTACACTCTAGAATGGATCTACTTGGTTGTATGTGACTGTACTGCACTCTACCATGGCTCTACTTGGTTCTACTTGCATCTACTACACTCTACTACAGCTCTAGGTGACTCTACGTGACCCTAGTACACTCTACAATGGCTCTACTTGGCTCTACTTGACTCTACTAGACTCTACCATGGCTCTACTTGGCTGCACTTGACTCTACTAGACTCTACCATGGCTCTACTTGGCTCTACTTGCATGTACTACACTTGATCATGGTTCTACTTGGCTGTACTTGACCCTACTTCACTCTACCATGGCTCAACTTCACTCTACTACACTCTACCATGGCTCTACTTGGCTCTACTTGACTCTACTACACTCTACAATTGCTCTACTTGGCTGTATACTTGACTCCACTACACTCTAACATGGGTCTACTTGGCTCTACTTGACTCTAATACACTCTACAATGCCTGTACTTGGCTCTACTTTACTACTACACTCTACATTGGCTTTACTCTCTACTTGACTCTACTTGACTCTACTACACTCTAGCATGCCTCTACTTGGCTCTACTTGACTCTACTACACTCTAGAATGGTTCTACTTGGCTCTACGTGACTCTACTACACTCTACCGTGACTCTATACATGGTTCTAGTTGACTCTACTACACTCTACAATGGCTCTACTTGGCTCTACTTGACTCTACTACACTCAACCATAACTCTATGTTGCTCTACTACACTCTACAATGGCTCTACTTGGCTCTACTTGACTCTACTACACTATACTATGGCTCTACTTGGATCTACTTGACTCTACTACACTCTACAATGGCTCAACTTGGCACTACGAGACTCTACTACACTCTACGATGGCTCGACATGATTCTACTTGACTCTACTATATTCTACAATGACTCGACTGTACTTCGCTCTACTTCAACCTACAGTCGTTCTACTTGGCTCTACTTGACTCTACTGCACTCTACCGTGGCTCTACCTTGCTCTCCTTGACTCTACTACACTCTACTATGGCTCTACTTGTATCTACTTAACTCTACTACACTCTACCTTGGCTGTACTTGTCTCTACTTGACTCTACTACACTATACTACAGCTCTACTTGGCTGTACTATACTCTTCAATGGCTCTAGTTGACTGTACTTGACCCTACCACACACTACCACGGCTCTACTAGGCTCTACTTGACTCTACTACACTCTACTACAGCTCTACTTGGTTCTACTAGACTCTTCAATGGCTCTACTTGGCTCTACTTGACTCTACTACACTATACTACAGCTCTACTTTTCTCTACTATACCCTTCAATGGCTCTAGTTGCCTCTACTTGACTCTACTACACTCTACCATGGCTCTACTTGGTTCTACTTGACTCTACTACACTCTACAATCGCTCTACTTGGCTCTACGTGACTCTACTACACTCTAGCTACCATGGCTCGACATGACTCTACGTGACACTATTATACTCTACTTCAATCTACAGTCGTTCTACTTGGTTCTAGTTGACTCTACTGCACTCTACCATGCATGGCTCTACCTGGCTCTCCTTGAACCAACTACACTCTACTATGGCTCTACTTGGATCTACTTGACTCTACTACACTCTACAATGGCTCTACGTGGTTCTACTATACTCTTCAATGTCCCTAGTTGGCTGTGCTTGACTCTACTGTACAATACCACGGCTCTACTTGGCTCTACTTGACTCTACTACACTCTACTACAGCTCTATTTGGCTCTACGTGACTTTACTACACTCTACCATGGCTCTACTTGGCTCTACGTGACTCTACTACACTTTACCATGACAGTACTTGGCTCTACTTGACTCTACTACACTCTACTACAGCTCTACTTGGCTCTACTAGACTCTTCAATGGCTCTACTTGATTCTACTTGGCTCTACTGCAGTCTACAATTGCTCTATTTGGCTCTACTTGGATCTGCTATACCCAACCGTGACTCTACTTGGCTCTACTTAACTCAACTATACTACAATGGCTCTACTTGACTCTACTACACTCTACTGTACTGTACCACTGCTCTACTTTGTTCTAATTGCCTCTACTACACTCTACCACAGCTCTGCTTGGCTCTACTTGACTCTACCACACTCTACTATGGCTCTATACTTGACTCTACTACACTCTACAATGGCTCTACTTGACTGTAGTACACTCTAGAATGGATCTACTTGGTTGTACGTGACTCTACTACACTCTACCATGGCTCTACTTGGCTCTATTTGCATCTACTACACTCTACTACTGCTCTACTTGGCTCTACATGACTCTACTACACTCTACCACGGCTCTACTTGGCTCTATATACTTGACTCTACTACCCTCTACAATGACTCTACTTGGCTTTACTTGACTCTACTATACTCTACAATGACTCTACTTGACTGTACTTCACTCTACTTCAAGCTATAGTCTTTCTACTTGGCTCTACTTGACTGTATTGCACTCTACCATGGCTCTACCTGACTCTACTACACTGTACAATGGCTCTACTTGTCTCTACTTGAATCTACTACACTCTACCACAGCTCTACTTTGCTCTACTTGACTCTACTACACTCTACTTTAGCTATACTTGACTCTACTAGACTCTTCAATTGCTCTACATGGTTCTACACTCTACTACAGATCTGCTTGGCTCTACTTCACTCTATAGATACTACACTCTACCATGGCTCTACTTGACTCTACTACACACTACAATGGCTCAACCTGACTGTAGTACACTCTAGAATGGATCTACTTGGTCGTACGTGATTCTACTGCACTCTACCATGGCACTACTTGGTTCTACTTGCATCTACTACACTCTACTACAGCTCTACTTGACTCTACGTGACTCTACTACACTCTACCATGGCTCTACTTGGTTCTACTTGACTCTAGTACACTCTACAATGGCTCTACTTGGCTATACTTGACTCTACTGCACACTACAACGGCTCTACTTGGATCTACTTGACTCTACTAGACTCTACCATGGCTCTACTTGGCTGTACGTGACTCTACTAGAGTCTACCATGGCTCTACTTGGCTCTACTTGCATGTACTACACTCGATCATGGTTCTACTTGGCTCTACTTGGACCCTACTTCACTCTACCATGGCTCAACTTCGCTCTACTACACTCTACCATGGCTCTACTTGGCTCTACTTGACTCTACTACACTCTACAATGGATCTACTTGGCTCTACTTGACTCTACTACACCTTACCATTGCTCTGCATTGCTCTATCTGACTGTACAACACTCTACCTTGACTGTATACTTGACTCAATTTGACTCTACTACACACTACAGTCGCTCTAATTGACACTTCTACACTCTACAATGGCTCTACTTGGATCAACGTGACTCTACTACACTCTACCATGGCTGTACATGGCTCTACTTGATTCTACTGCACTCTACTACAGCTCTACTTGGTTCTACTATACTCTTCAATGGCTCTACTTGCCTCTACTTGTCTCTACTACACGCTACCATGGCTCTACTGGGTTCTACTTGACTCTACTACACTCTACAATGGCTCTACTTTGCTCTACGTGACTCTACTACACTCTACCATGGCTCGATTTGACTCTACTTGACTCTACTATACTCTACAATGACTCTACTTGACTGTACTTCACTCCACTTCAATCTACAGTCGTTCTACTTGGTTCCACTTGACTCTATACCGCACTCTACCATGGCTCTACCTGGCTCTCCTTGACTCTACTACACTCTACTATGGATCTACTTGGTTCTACTTGACTCTACTACACTCTACAATGGCTCTAAATGGCTCTACGTGACTCTACTACACTCTACCATGACTGTACTTGACTCTACTACAGTCTACAATGGCTCTACTTGGCTGTACGTGACTCTACTACACTCTACAATGGCTCGACATGATTCTATTTGACTCTATTCTACTCTACAATGACTCAACTGTACTTCGCTCTACTTCAACCTACAGTCGTTCTACTTGGCTCTACTTAACTGTACTGCACTCTACCATGGGTCTACCTGACTCTCCTTGACTCTACTACACTCTACTATGGCTCTACTTGGATCTACTTGACTCTACTACACTCTACTTTGGCTGTACTTGTCTCTACTTGACACTACTACACTATACTACAGCTCTACTTGGCTGTACTATACTCTTCAATGGCTCTAGTTGGCTGTACTTGACTCTTCCACCCACTACCACGGCTCTACTAGGCTCTACTTGTCTCTACTACGCTCTACTACAGCTCTATTTGGTTCTACTAGACTCTTCAATGGCTCTACTTGGCTCTACTTGACTCTACTACACTATACTACAGCTCTACTTTTCTCTACCATACTCTTCAATGGCTCTAGTTGCCTCTACTTGACTCTACTACACTCTACCATGGCTCTACTTGGTTCTACTTGACTCTACTACACTGTACAATGGCTCTACTTGGCTCTACGTGACTCTACTACACTCTAGCTACCATGGCTCGACATGACTCTACATGACTCTACTATACTCTGCTTCAATCTACAGTCGTTCTACTTGGTTCTAGTCGACTCTACTGCACTCTAACATGCATGGCTCTACCTGGCTCTCCTTGACTCTACTACACTCTACTATGGCTCTACTTGGATCTACTTGCCTCTACTACACTCTACCATGGCTCTACGTGGCTCTACTATACTCTTCAATGTCTCTAGTTGGCTGTACTTGACTCTACTGCACACTACTATGGCTCTACTTGGCTCTACTTGACTCTACTACACTCTACTACAGCTCTATTTGGCTCTACGTGACTCTACTACACTCTACCATGGCTCTACTTGGCTCTACGTGACTCTACTACACTCTACCATGACAGTACTTGGCTCTACTTGACTCTACTACACTCTACTACAGCTCTACTTGGCTCTACTAGACTCTTCAATGGCTCTACTTGATTCTACTTGGCTCTACTGCAGTCTACAATATTGCTCTATTTGGCTCTACTTGGATCTGCTATACCCAACCGTGACTCTACTTGGTTCTACTTAACTCAACTATACTACAATGGCTCTACTTGACTCTACTACACTCTACTGTACTGTACCACTGCTCTACTTTGTTCTAATTGCCTCTACTACACTCTACCACAGCTCTGCTTGGCTCTACTTGACTCTACTACACTCTACCATGGCTCTATACTTGACTCTACTACACTCTACAATGACTCCACTTGACTGTAGTACACTCTAGAATGGATCTACTTGGTTGAACGTGACTCTACTACACTCTACAATGAATCTACTTGGCTTTACTTGACTCTACTAGACTGTACCATGCCTGCACCTTGCTCTCCTTGACTGTTCTATGTACACTCTACAATGGCTCTACTTGGCTGTAGTTGACTCTACTGCACTCTATCATAGCTCTACTTGGCTCTACTTGCATGTACTACACTCTGCTACAGGTCTACTTGGCTGTACTTGACTCTACTTCACTCTACCATGGCTCTACTTGGCTCTACGTGACTCTACTCAACTCTACAATGGCTCTACTTGATTCTACTTGACTCTGCTACACTCTATCATGGATCTACTTGGCTCTTCTTGACACTACTACACACTGCAATGGCTCTAGTTGGTTCTACTTGACTCTACTACACTCTACCATGGCTCTACTTGGCTCTACATGATTCAACTACACTCTACAATGGCTCTACTTCGCTTTACTTTACTCTACTACACTCTACCATCGCTCTGCATGGCTCTACCTGGCTGTAATACACTCTACCATGGGTCTACTTGGCTCTACTTGGCTCTACTACACTCTACAATGGCTCTACTTGGCTCTACTTGACTCTACTACACTCAACCATGACTCTACTTTACTCTACTACACTCTACAATGGCTCTACTTGGCTCTACTTAACTCTACTACACTATACTACAGCTCTACTTTTCTCTACTATACTCTTGAATGGCTCTAGTTGCCTCTACTTGACTCTACTACACTCTACCATGGCTCTGCATGGCTCTACCTGACTCTACTACACTCTACCATGGCTCTACTTGGCTCTACTTGGCTCTACTCGGCTCTACTTGGCTCTACTACACTCTACAATGGGTCTACTAGGCTCTACTTGACTCTACTACACTCAACCATGACTCTACTTTACCCTACTACACTCTACAATGGCTCTACTTGGCTCTACATGACTCTACTACACTATACTACAGCTCTACTTTTCTCTACTATACTCTTCAATCGCTCTAGTTGCCTCTACTTGACTCTACTACACTCTGCCATGGCTCTACTTGGTTCTACTTGGCTCTACTTGGTTCTACTTGACTCTACTACACTCTACAATGGCTCTACTTAGCTCTATGTGACCCTACTACACTCTAGCTACCATGGCTCGACATGACTCTACGTGACTCTACTATACTCTACTTCAATCTACAGTCGTTCTACTTGGTTCTAGTTGACTCTACTGCACTCTACCATGCATGGCTCTATCTCGCTCTCCTTGACTCTACTGCACACTACTACGGCTCTACTTGGCTCTACTTGACTCTACTACACTCTACTACAGCTCTATTTGGCTCTATGTGACTCTACTACACTCTACCATGGCTCTACTTGGCTGTACGTGACTCTACTACACTCTACCATGACAGTACTTGGCTCTACTTGACTCTACTACACTCTACTACAGCTCTACTTGGCTCTACTAGACTCTTCAATGGCTCTACTTGATTCTACTTGGCTCTACTACAGTCTACAATTGCTCTATTTGGCTCTACTTGGATCTGCTATACCCAACCGTGACTCTACTTGGCTCTACTTAACTCAACTATACTACAATGGCTCTACTTGACTCTACTACACTCTACTGTACTGTACCACTGCTCTACTTTGTTCTAATTGCCTCTACTACACTCTACCACAGCTCTGCTTGGCTCTACTTGACTCTACTACACTCTACCATGGCTCTATACTTGACTCTACTACACTCTACAATGGCTCTACTTGACTGTAGTACACTCTAGAATGGATCTACTTGGTTGTACGTGACTCTACTGCACTCTACCATGGCTCTACTTGGCTCTACTTGCATCTACTACACTCTACTACTGCTCTACATGGCTCTACATTACTCTACTACACTCTACCACGGCTCTACTTGGCTCTATACTTGACTCTACTACACTCTATAATGACTCTACTTGGCTTTACTTTACTCTACTAGACTGTACCATGCCTGCACCTGGCTCTCCTTGACTGTTCTATGTACACTCTACAATGGCTCTACTTGGCTGTAGTTGACTCTACTGCACTCTATCATGGCTCTACTTGGCTCTACTTGCATGTACTACACTCTGCTACAGGTCTACTTGGCTCTACTTGACTCTACTTCACTCTACCATGGCTCTACTTGGCTCTACGTGACTCTACTAAACTCTACAATGGCTCTACTTGGTTCTACTTGACTCTACTAAACTCTACAATGGCTCTACTTGGTTCTACTTGACTCTGCTACACTCTATCATGGCTCTACTTGGCTCTACTTGACCCTACTACAATCTGCAATGGCTCTAGTTGGCTCTACTTGACTCTACTATACTCTACCATGGCTCTACTTGGCTCTACTTGATTCTACTACACTCTACAATGGCTCTACTTGGCTTTACTTTACTCTACTACACTCTACCATCGCTGTGCATGGCTCTACCTAACTGTAATACACTCTATCATGACTCTACTTGACTCAATTTGACTTTACTACACTCTACAACGGCTCTACTTGGCTCTACTTGACTCTACTGCACTCTACTACAGCTCTACTTGGCTCTACTATACTCTTCAATGGCTCTACTTGGCTCTACTTGACTCTATAGTACTACACTCTACCATGGCTCTACTTGACTCTACTGCACTCTATCATGGCTCTACTTCGCTCTACTTGCATGTACTACACTCGATGATGGTTCTACTTGGCTCTACTTGATCCTACTTCACTCTACCATGGGAGTTGAAAGGGACCGAAACCCGTGGTCATGCGAGGACCGGAAAGGGTACTCCCCTGAAGACCAGTATTTTTATTTTTTTTGAGCATATACCAAATACAGTATAACTAACCGCCCCATCCATTTGAGCCATAAATACCCCACCCATTTAAGTCATAAATGCCACACCCATTTAAGCCATAAATGCCCCACCCATTTAAGCCATAAAATGCCCCATCCATTTAAGCCATAAATGCCCCATCCCCATCTGCCTTTATGTTTTAACTTCACACTTTATGTATGTGTGAAATATTGAACATCGATGTGCCAGCGGTGTTGGTGCTCCCCCACTCAACACACAACTCGCTCTACTACACTCTACCATGGCTCTACTTGGCTCTACTTGACTCTACTACACTCTACAATTGCTCTACTTGGCTCTATACTTGACTCCACTACACTCTAACATGGGTCTCCTTGGCTCTACTTGACTCTACTACACTCTACAATGCCTCTACTTGGCTCTACTTGACTACTACACTCTACATTGGCTCTACTCTCTACTTGACTATACTTAACTCTACTACACTCTAGCATGCCTCTACTTGGCTCTACTTGACTCTACTACACTCTAGAATGGTTCTACTTGGCTCTGCATGACTCTACTACACTCTACCGTGGCTCTATACATGTCTGTACTTCACTCTACTATACTCTACAATGACTCTACTTGACTGTACTTCACTCTACTTCAATCTACAGTCGTTCTACTTTGGCTCTACTTGACTGCATTGCACTCTACCATGGCTCTACCTGACTCTACTACACTGTACAATGGCTGTACTTGTCTCTACTTGACTCTACTACACTATTTACTACAGCTCTACTTGGCTCTATACTATACTCTTCAATGGCTCTACTTGTCTCTACTTGAATCTACTACACTCTACCACAGCTCTACTTGGCTCTCCTTGACTCTACTACACTCTACTATAGATATACCTGGCTCTACTAGACTCTTCAATTGCTCTACATGGTTCTACACTCTACTACAGCCCTGCTTGTCTCTACTTGACTCTATAAATACTACACTCTACCATGGCTCTACTTGACTCTACTACACTCTACAATGGCTCTACTTGACTGTAGTACACTCTAGAATGGATCTACTTGGTTGTACGTGACTCTACTGCACTCTACCATGGCTCTACTTGGTTCTACTTGCATCTACTACACTCTACTACAGCTCTACTTGGCTCTACATGACTCTACTACCCTCTACCATGGCTCTACTTGGTTCAACTTGACTCTACTACAGTCTACCATGGCTCTACTTGGCTCTACTTGACTCTACTTCACTCTACAGTGGCTCTACTTGGGTCTACTCGACTCCATTACACTCTACCATCGCTCTGCATGGCTCTATCTGACTGTACTACACTCTACCTTGACTGTATACTTGACTCAATTTGACTCTACTACACTCTACAGTCGCTCTACTTGACTCTTCTACACACTACTATGGCTCTACTTCGATCTGCGTGACTCTACTACACTCTACCATGGCTCTACACGGCTCTACTGCACTCTACTACAGCTGTACTTGGTTCTACTATACTCTTCAACGGCTCTACTTGCCTCTACTTGTCTCTACTACACGCTACCATGGCTCTACTTGGTTCTACTTGACTCTACTACACTCTACAATGGCCCTATACTTGGCTCTACTTGACTCTACTACACTCTACCATGGCTCGATACGACTCTACTTGACTCTATACTATACTCAACAATGACCAGTGGCGGATTTAGGGGGGGTAAGGGGGGTGCAAATGCACCCCCCTTTGGCGGCTAGTAATGTATTTTGCGTACATAACTGCACGAGTCCATCAAATGATTATGCAGCAGTGGCATGCAGCAACAACAACCAGGCACAGTTACACACTCACGTATCAGTTCCTTACTGATCTCCAGACGTTTGACTAGGCCTAGAGTTGCTTCGAGATATTCGGTTCGGCCCGAGGGGTCCCCCACGGCGCGCCTCGGCGTACGAGATTTCGAAATCCACTGGATTTCACGTGGATTTCGGATTTCGGATTTCAGAGTGGATTTCTGGATTTCACAGTGGATTTCTGGATTTCAGTTTGGATTTCTGCCGACAGGTTTCTTCTTGTATGTTCTTGGATATTTGCCCAGCTTAGCAAAAAACTTTAGTTAGTTGTAGTTTTGGTTAACTAAATTTTAAAAAGGCCATACTAAAATGTATTTAATTAAACTTATAGTTAACTAAAACAACACTGTCGGACAGTGTACGAGATTTCTTTTGTGATGGACCCCTCGGTTCGGCCTCTCATGCCCAGCTATGAATGCGTTCACGTGACCGAAAGTGGGCGTGGCAACCCAAAAATTTTCCGGCACGCTTCGCGCGCCAATGACTGAACCCCCCTTTCTAAATTTCTAGATCCGCCACTGATGACTTTACTTGACTGTACTTCACTCTACTTCAATCTACAGTCGTTCTACTTGGTTCTACTTGACTCTATACGGAACACTACCATGGCTCCACCTGGCTCTCCTTGACTCTACTACAGTATACTATGGATCTACTTGGATGTACTTGACTCTACTACACTCTACCATGCATGGCTCTACTTGGCTCTACTTGACTGTAATGTACTCTACAATGGCTCTATACTTGGCTCTACTCGACTCTACTACACTCTACCATGACTCTACCTGGATCTACTTGACTCTACTACACTCTACAATGGCTCTACTTTGCTCTACGTGACTCTACTACACTCTACCTTGGCTTGATACGACTCTACTTGACTCTACTATACTCTACAATGACTCTACTTGACTGTACTTCACTCCACTTCAATCTACAGTCGGTCTACTTGGTTCTACTTGACTCTATATATATACTGCAGTCTACCATGTCTCTACCTGCCTCTCCTCGACTCTACTACACTCTACTATGGATCTACTTGACTCTACTGCACTATACTACAGCTCTACTTGGCTCTACTATACTCTTCAATGGCTCTAGTTGCCTCTACTTGACTCTACTACGCTCTACCATGGCTCTACTTGGCTCAACTACACACTACAATGGCTCTACTTGGCTCTACTTGACTCTACTACACTCAACCATGACTCTACTTTACTCTACTACACTCTACTATGGCTCTACTTGGATCTACTTGACTCTACTACACTCTACAATGGCTCAACTTGGCACTACGAGACTCTACTACACTCTACGATGGCTCGACATGATTCTACTTTACTCTACTATATTCTACAATGACTCGACTGTACTTCGCTCTACTTCAACCTACAGTCGTTCTACTTGGCTCTACTTGACTCTACTGCACTCTACCGTGGCTCTACCTGGCTCTCCTTGACTCTACTACACTCTACTATGGCTCTACTTGGATCTACTTAACTCTACTACACTCTACCTTGGCTGTAGTTGTCTCTACTTGACTCTACTACACCATACTACAGCTCTACTTGGCTGTACTATACTCTTCAATGGCTCTAGTTGACTGTACTTGACTCTACCACACACTACCACGGCTCTACTAGACTCTACTTGACTCTACTACACTCTACTACAGCTCTACTTGGTTCTACTAGACTCTTCAATGGCTCTACTTGGCTCTACTTGACTCTACTACACTATACTACAGCTCTACTTTTCTCTACTATACTCTTCAATGGCTCTAGTTGCCTCTACTTGACTCTACTACACTCTACCATGCCTCTACTTGGTTCTACTTGACTCTACTACACTGTACAATGGCTCTACTTGGCTCTACGTGACTCTACTACACTCTAGCTACCATGGCTCGACATGACTCTACGTGACACTATTATACTCTACTTCAATCTACAGTCGTTCTACTTGGTTCTAGTGGACTCTACTGCACTCTACCATGCATGGCTCTACCTGGCTCTCCTTGACCCAACTACACTCTACTATGGCTCTACTTGGATCTACTTGACTCTACTACACTCTACCTTGGCTGTACTTGTCTCTACTTGACTCTACTACACTATACTACAGCTCTACTTGGCTGTAGTATACTCTTCAATGGCTCTAGTTGACTGTACTTGACTCTACCACACACTACCACGGCTCTACTAGGCTCTACTTGACTCTACTACACTCTACTACAGCTCTACTTGGTTCTACTAGACTCTTCAATGGCTCTACTTGGCTCTACTTGACTCTACTACACTATACAACAGCTCTACTTTTCTCTACTATACTCTTCAATGGCTCTAGTTGCCTCTACTTGACTCTACTACACTCTACCATGGCCCTACGTGGCTCTACTATACTCTTCAATGTCCCTAGTTGGCTGTGCTTGACTCTACTGTACAATACCACGGCTCTACTTGGCTCTACTTGACTCTACTACACTCTACTACAGCTCTATTTGGCTCTACGTGACTTTACTACACTTTACCATGGCTCTACTTGGCTCTACGTGACTCTGCTACACTCTACCATGACAGTACTTGGCTCTACTTGACTCTACTTCACTCTACTACAGCTCTACTTGGCTCTACTAGACTCTTCAATGGCTCTACTTGATTCTACTTGGCTCTACTACAGTCTACAATTGCTCCATTTGTCTCTACTTGGATCTGCTATACCCAACAGTTACTCTACTTGGCTCTACTTAACTCAACTATACTACAATGGCTCTACTTGACTCTACTACACTCTACTGTACTGTACCACTGCTCTACTTTGTTCCAATTGCCTCTACTACACTCTACCACAGCTCTGCTTGGCTCTACTTGAGTCTACCACACTCTACCATGGCTCTATACTTGACTCTACTTCACTCTACAATGGCTCTACTTGACTGTAGTACACTCTAGAATGGATCTACTTGGTTGTACGTGACTCTACTGCACTCTACCATGGCTCTACTTGGCTCTACTTGCATCTACTACACTCTACTACTGCTCTACTTGGCTCTACATGACTCTACTACACTCTACCACGGCTCTATACTTGGCTCTATACTTGGCTCTATACTTGACTCTACTACCCTCTACAATGACTCTACTTGGCTTTACTTGACTCTACTATACTCTACAATGACTCTACTTGACTGTACTTCACTCTACTTCAATCTATAGTCGTTCTACTTGGCTCTACTTGACTGTATTGCACTCTACCATGGCTCTACCTGACTCTACTACACTGTACAATGGCTCTACTTGTCTCTACTTGAATCTACTACACTCTACCACAGCTCTACTTGGCTCTACTTGACTCTACTACACTCTACTATAGCTATACTTGGCTCTACTAGACTCTTCAATTGCTCTACATGGTTCTACACTCTACTACATCTCTGCTTGACTCCACTTGACTCTATAGATACTACACTCTACCATGGCTCTACTTGAGTCTACTACACTCTACAATGGCTCTGCTTGACAGTAGTACACTCGAGAATGGATCTACTTGGTTGTATGTGACTGTACTGCACTCTACCATGGCTCTACTTGGTTCTACTTGCATCTACTACACTCTACTACAGCTCAAGTTGACTCTACGTGACTCTACTACACTCTACCATGGCTCTACTTGGCTCTACTTGACTCTAGTACACTCTACAATGGCTCTACTTGGCTCTAATTGATTCTACTACACACTACAACGGCTCTACTTGGCTCTACTTGACTCTACTAGACTGTACCATGGCTCTACTTGGCTGTACTTGACTCTACTAGACTCTACCATGGCTCTACTTGGCTCTACTTGCATGTACTACACTCGATCATGGTTCTACTTGGCTGTACTTGACCCTACTTCACTCTACCATGGCTCAACTTCGCTCTACTACACTCTACCATGGCTGTACTTGGCTCTACTTGACTCTACTACACTCTACAATTGCTCTACTTGGCTGTATACTTGACTCCACTACACTCTAACATGGGTCTACTTGGCTCTACTTGACTCTAATACACTCTACAATGCCTCTACTTGGCTCTACTTGACTACTGCACTCTACATTGGCTCTGCTCTCTACTTGACTCTACTTGACTCTACTACACTCTAGCATGCCTCTACTTGGCTCTACTTGACTCTACTACACTCTAGAATGGTTCTACGTGGCTCTACGTGACTCCACTACACTCTATCGTGACTCTACAAATGGCTCTACTTGACTCTACTATACTCTACAATGACTCTACTTGACTGTACTTCACTCTACTTCAATCTACAGTCGTTCTACTTGGCTCTACTTGACTGTATTACACTCTACCATGGATCTACCTGACTCTACTTGACTCTACTACACTCTACAATTGCTCTACTTGGCTCTATACTTGACTCCACTACACTCTAACATGGGTCTACTTGGCTCTACTTGACTCTACTACACTCTACAATGCCTCTACTTGGCTCTACTTGACTACTACACTCTACATTGGCTCTACTCTCTACTTGACTCTACTTGACTCTACTACACTCTAGCATGCCTCTACTTGGCTCTACTTGACTCTACTACACTCTAGAATGGTTCTACTTGGCTCTGCATGACTCTACTACACTCTACCGTGGCTCTATACATGTCTCTACTTCACTCTACTATACTCTACAATGACTCTACTTGGCTCTACTTGACTCTACTAGACTCTACAACGGCTCTACTTTGCTCTACTTGAATCTACTACACGCTACCATGGCTCTAATTGGTTCTACTTGACTCTACTACACTCTACAATGGCTCTATACTTGGCTGTACTTGACTCTACTACACTCTACCATGACTCTACCTGGATCTACTTGACTGTACTAGACTCTACAATGGCTCTACTTGGCTCTACTTGACTCTACTGCACTCTACCGTGGCTCTACGTGGCTCTCCTTGACTCTACTACACTCTACTATGGCTCTACTTGGATCTACTTAACTCTACTACACTCTACCTTGGCTGTACTTGGCTCTACTTGACTCTACTACACTATACTACAGCTCTACTTTTCTCTATACTATACCCTTCAATGGCTCTAGTTGCCTCTACTTGACTCTACTACACTCTACCATGGCTCTACTTGGTTCTACTTGACTCTACTACACTCTACAATGGCTCTACTTGGGTCTACGTGACTCTACTACACTCTAGCTACCATGGCTCGACATGACTCTACATGACACTATTATACTCTACTTCAATCTACAGTCGTTCTACTTGGTTCTAGTTGACTCTACTGCACTCTACCATGCATGGCTCTACCTTGCTCTCCTTGACCCAACTACACTCTACTATGGCTCTACTTGGATCTACTTGACTCTACTACACTCTACAATGGCTCTACGTGGCTCTACTATACTCTTCAATGTCCCTAGTTGGCTGTGCTTGACTCTACTGTACAATACCACGGCTCTACTTGGCTCTACTTGACTCTACTACACTCTACTACAGCTCTATTTGGCTCTACGTGACTTTACTACACTTTACCATGGCTCTACTTGGCTCTACGTGACTCTACTACACTCTACCATGACAGTACTTGGCTCTACTTGACTCTACTACACTCTACTACAGCTCTATTTGGCTCTACGTGACTTTACTACACTCTACCATGGCTCTACTTGGCTCTACGTGACTCTACTACACTCTACCATGACAGTACTTGGCTCTACTTGACTCTACTACACTCTACTACAGCTCTACTTGGCTCCACTTGACTCTATAGATACTACACTCTACCATGGCTCTACTTGGCTCTACGTGACTCTACTACACTCTACCATGACAGTACTTGGCTCTACTTGACTCTACTACACTCTACTACAGCTCTATTTGGCTCTACGTGACTTTACTACACTCTACCATGGCTCTACTTGGCTCTACGTGACTCTACTACACTCTACCATGACAGTACTTGGCTCTACTTGACTCTACTACACTCTACTACAGCTCTACTTGGCTCTACTAGACTCTTCAATGGCTCTATTTGATTCTACTTGGCTCTACTACAGTCTACAATTGCTCTATTTGTCTCTAGTTGGATCTGCTATACCCAACAGTGACTCTACTTGGCTCTACTTAACTCAACTATACTACAATGGCTCTACTTGACTCTACTACACTCTACTGTACTGTACCCCTGGTCTACTTTGTTCCAATTGCCTCTACTACACTCTACCACAGCTCTGCTTGGCTCTACTTGACTCTACCAAACTCTACCATGGCTCTATACTTGACTCTACTTCACTCTACAATGGCTCTACTTGACTGTAGTACACTCTAGAATGGATCTACTTGGTTGTACGTGACTCTACTGCACTCTACCATGGCTCTACTTGGCTCTACTTGCATCTACTACACTCTACTACTGCTCTACTTGGCTCTACATGACTCTACTACACTCTACCATGGCTCTACTTGGCTCTATACTTGACTCTACTACCCTCTACAATGACTCTACTTGGCTTTACTTGACTCTACTATACTCTACAATGACTCTACTTGACTGTACTTCACTCTACATCAATCTATAGTCGTTCTACTTGGCTCTACTTGACTGTATTGCACTCTACCATGGCTCTACCTGACTCTACTACACTGTACAATGGCTCTACTTGTCTCTACTTGAATCTACTACACTCTACCACAGCTCTACTTGGCTCTACTTGACTCTACTACACTCTACTATAGCTATACTTGGCTCTACTAGACTCTTCAATTGCTCTACATGGTTCTACACTCTACTACAGCTCTGCTTGGCTCCACTTGACTCTATAGATACTACACTCTACCATGGCTCTACTTGAGTCTACTACACTCTACAATGACTCTGCTTGACTGTAGTACACTCCAGAATGGATCTACTTGGTTGTATGTGACTGTACTGCACTCTACCATGGCTCTACTTAGTTCTACTTGCATCTACTACACTCTACTACAGCTCTAGTTGACTCTACGTGACTCTACTACACTCTACCATGGCTCTACTTGGCTCTACTTGACTCTAGTACACACTACAACGGCTCTACTTGGCTCTACTTGACTCTACTAGACTCTACCATGGCTGTACTTGACTCTACTAGACTCTACCATGGCTCTACTTGGCTCTACTTGCATGTACTACACTCGATCATGGTTCTACTTGGCTGTACTTGACCCTACTTCACTCTACCATGGCTCAACTTCACTCTACTACACTCTACCATGGCTCAACTTGGCTCTACTTGACTCTACTACACTCTACAATTGCTCTACTTGGCTGTATACTTGACTCCACTACACTCTAACATGGGTCTAATTGGCTCTACTTGACTCTAATACACTCTACAATGCCTCTACTTGGCTCTACTTTACTACTACACTCTACATTGGCTTTACTCTCTAGTTGACTCTACTTGACTCTACTACACTCTAGCATGCCTCTACTTGGCTCTACTTGACTCTACTACACTCAAGAATGGTTCAACTTTGCTCTACTTGACTCTACTACAGTCTACCGTGACTCTATACGTGGCTCTACTTGACTCTACTATACTCTACAATGACTCTACTTGACTGTACTTCACTCTACTTCAATCTACAGTCGTTCTACTTGGTTCTACTTGACTGTATTGCACTCTACCATGGATCTAACTGACTCTACTACACTGTACAATGGCTCTACTTGTCTCTACTTGACTCTACTACACTATACTACAGCTCTACTTGGCTCTATACTATACTCTTCAATGGCACTACTTGAATCTACTACACTCTACCACAGCTCTACTTGGCTCTACTGGACTCTACTACACTCTACCATAGCTAAACTTGGCTCTACTAGACTCTTCAATTGCTCTACATGGTTCTACACTCTACTACAGCTCTGCTTGGCTCTACTTGACTCTATAGATACTACACTCTACCATGGCTCTACTTGACTCTACTACACTCTACAATAGCTCTACTTGACTGTAGTACACTCTAGAATGGATCTACTTGGTTGTACGTGACTCTACTGCGCACTACCATGGCTCTACTTGGTTCTACTTGCATCTACTACACTCTACTACAGCACTACTTGACTCTACGTGACTCTACTACACTATACTACAGCTCTACTTGGCACTATGCTTTACACTTCAATGGCTCTACTTGAATCTACTACACTCTACTACAGCTCTACTTTGCTCTACTTGACTCTACTACACTCTACTTTAGCTATACTTGGCTCTACTAGACTCTTCAATTGCTCTACATGGTTCTACACTCTACTACAGATCTGCTTGGCTCTACTTGACTCTATAGATACTACACTCTTCCATGGCTCTACTTGACTCTACTACACACTACAATGGCTCAACCTGACTGTAGTACACTCTAGAATGGATCTACTTGGTCGTACGTGACTCTACTGCACTCTACCATGGCTCTACTTGGTTCTACTTGCATCTACTACACTCTACTACAGCTCTACTTGGCTCTACATGACTCTATTACCCTCTACCATGGCTCTACTTGGTTCAACTTGACTCTACTACAGTCTACCATGGCTCTACTTGGCTCTACTTGACTCTACTTCACTCTACAGTTGCTCTATTTGGGTCTACTTGACTCTATTACACTCTACCATCGCTCTGCATGGCTCTATCTGACTGTACTACACTCTACCTTGACTGTATACTTGTCTCAATTTGACTCTACTACACTCTACAGTCGCTCTACTTGACTCTTCTACACACTATTATGGCTCTACTTCGATCTGCGTGACTCTACTACACTCTACCATGGCTCTACACGGCTCTACTGCACTCTACTACAGCTCTACTTGGTTCTACTATACTCTTCAACGGCTCTACTTGCCTCTACTTGTCTCTACTACACGCTACCATGGCTCTACTTGGTTCTACTTGACTCTAATACACTCTACAATGGCCCTATACTTGGCTCTACTTGACTCTACTACACTCTACCATGACTCTACCTGGCTCTACTTGACTCTACTAGACTCTACAACGGCTCTACTTTGCTCTACTTGAATCTACTACACGCTACCATGGCTCTAATTGGTTCTACTTGACTCTACTACACTCTACAATGGCTCTATACTTGGCTGTACTTGACTCTACTACACTCTACCATGACTCTACCTGGATCTACTTGACTGTACTAGACTCTACAATGGCTCTACTTGGCTCTACTTGACTCTACTGCACTCTACCGTGGCTCTACGTGGCTCTCCTTGACTCTACTACACTCTACTATGGCTCTACTTGGATCTACTTAACTCTACTACACTCTACCTTGGCTGTACTTGGCTCTACTTGACTCTACTACACTATACTACAGCTCTACTTTTCTCTACTATACCCTTCAATGGCTCTAGTTGCCTCTACTTGACTCTACTACACTCTACCATGGCTCTACTTGGTTCTACTTGACTCTACTACACTCTACAATGGCTCTACTTGGGTCTACGTGACTCTACTACACTCTAGCTACCATGGCTCGACATGACTCTACATGACACTATTATACTCTACTTCAATCTACAGTCGTTCTACTTGGTTCTAGTTGACTCTACTGCACTCTACCATGCATGGCTCTACCTTGCTCTCCTTGACCCAACTACACTCTACTATGGCTCTACTTGGATCTACTTGACTCTACTACACTCTACAATGGCTCTACGTGGCTCTACTATACTCTTCAATGTCCCTAGTTGGCTGTGCTTGACTCTACTGTACAATACCACGGCTCTACTTGGCTCTACTTGACTCTACTACACTCTACTACAGCTCTATTTGGCTCTACGTGACTTTACTACACTTTACCATGGCTCTACTTGGCTCTACGTGACTCTACTACACTCTACCATGACAGTACTTGGCTCTACTTGACTCTACTACACTCTACTACAGCTCTATTTGGCTCTACGTGACTTTACTACACTCTACCATGGCTCTACTTGGCTCTACGTGACTCTACTACACTCTACCATGACAGTACTTGGCTCTACTTGACTCTACTACACTCTACTACAGCTCTACTTGGCTCCACTTGACTCTATAGATACTACACTCTACCATGGCTCTACTTGGCTCTACGTGACTCTACTACACTCTACCATGACAGTACTTGGCTCTACTTGACTCTACTACACTCTACTACAGCTCTATTTGGCTCTACGTGACTTTACTACACTCTACCATGGCTCTACTTGGCTCTACGTGACTCTACTACACTCTACCATGACAGTACTTGGCTCTACTTGACTCTACTACACTCTACTACAGCTCTATTTGGCTCTACGTGACTCTACTACACTCAAGAATGGTTCAACTTGGCTCTACGTGACTCTACTACACTCTACCATGACAGTACTTGGCTCTACTTGACTCTACTACACTCTACTACAGCTCTACTTGGCTCTACTAGACTCTTCAATGGCTCTATTTGATTCTACTTGGCTCTACTACAGTCTACAATTGCTCTATTTGTCTCTACTTGGATCTGCTATACCCAACAGTGACTCTACTTGGCTCTACTTAACTCAACTATACTACAATGGCTCTACTTGACTCTACTACACTCTACTGTACTGTAACCCTGGTCTACTTTGTTCCAATTGCCTCTACTACACTCTACCACAGCTCTGCTTGGCTCTACTTGACTCTACCAAACTCTACCATGGCTCTATACTTGACTCTACTTCACTCTACAATGGCTCTACTTGACTGTAGTACACTCTAGAATGGATCTACTTGGTTGTACGTGACTCTACTGCACTCTACCATGGCTCTACTTGGCTCTACTTGCATCTACTACACTCTACTACTGCTCTACTTGGCTCTACATGACTCTACTACACTCTACCATGGCTCTACTTGGCTCTATACTTGACTCTACTACCCTCTACAATGACTCTACTTGGCTTTACTTGACTCTACTATACTCTACAATGACTCTACTTGACTGTACTTCACTCTACATCAATCTATAGTCGTTCTACTTGGCTCTACTTGACTGTATTGCACTCTACCATGGCTCTACCTGACTCTACTACACTGTACAATGGCTCTACTTGTCTCTACTTGAATCTACTACACTCTACCACAGCTCTACTTGGCTCTACTTGACTCTACTACACTCTACTATAGCTATACTTGGCTCTACTAGACTCTTCAATTGCTCTACATGGTTCTACACTCTACTACAGCTCTGCTTGGCTCCACTTGACTCTATAGATACTACACTCTACCATGGCTCTACTTGAGTCTACTACACTCTACAATGACTCTGCTTGACTGTAGTACACTCCAGAATGGATCTACTTGGTTGTATGTGACTGTACTGCACTCTACCATGGCTCTACTTAGTTCTACTTGCATCTACTACACTCTACTACAGCTCTAGTTGACTCTACGTGACTCTACTACACTCTACCATGGCTCTACTTGGCTCTACTTGACTCTAGTACACTCTACAATGGCTCTACTTGGCTCTACTTGATTCTACTACACACTACAACGGCTCTACTTGGCTCTACTTGACTCTACTAGACTCTACCATGGCTGTACTTGACTCTACTAGACTCTACCATGGCTCTACTTGGCTCTACTTGCATGTACTACACTCGATCATGGTTCTACTTGGCTGTACTTGACCCTACTTCACTCTACCATGGCTCAACTTCACTCTACTACACTCTACCATGGCTCAACTTGGCTCTACTTGACTCTACTACACTCTACAATTGCTCTACTTGGCTGTATACTTGACTCCACTACACTCTAACATGGGTCTAATTGGCTCTACTTGACTCTAATACACTCTACAATGCCTCTACTTGGCTCTACTTTACTAATACACTCTACATTGGCTTTACTCTCTAGTTGACTCTACTTTACTAATACACTCTACATTGGCTTTACTCTCTAGTTGACTCTACTTGACTCTACTACACTCTAGCATGCCTCTACTTGGCTCTACTTGACTCTACTACACTCAAGAATGGTTCAACTTGGCTCTACTTGACTCTACTACAGTCTACCGTGACTCTATACGTGGCTCTACTTGACTCTACTATACTCTACAATGACTCTACTTGACTGTACTTCACTCTACTTCAATCTACAGTCGTTCTACTTGGTTCTACTTGACTGTATTGCACTCTACCGTGGATCTAACTGACTCTACTACACTGTACAATGGCTCTACTTGTCTCTACTTGACTCTACTACACTATACTACAGCTCTACTTGGCTCTATACTATACTCTTCAATGGCACTACTTGAATCTACTACACTCTACCACAGCTCTACTTGGCTCTACTGGACTCTACTACACTCTACCATAGCTAAACTTGGCTCTACTAGACTCTTCAATTGCTCTACATGGTTCTACACTCTACTACAGCTCTGCTTGGCTCTACTTGACTCTATAGATACTACACTCTACCATGGCTCTACTTGACTCTACTACACTCTACAATAGCTCTACTTGACTGTAGTACACTCTAGAATGGATCTACTTGGTTGTACGTGACTCTACTGCGCACTACCATGGCTCTACTTGGTTCTACTTGCATCTACTACACTCTACTACAGCACTACTTGACTCTACGTGACTCTACTACACTATACTACAGCTCTACTTGGCACTATGCTTTACACTTCAATGGCTCTACTTGAATCTACTACACTCTACCACAGCTCTACTTTGCTCTACTTGACTCTACTACACTCTACTTTAGCTATACTTGGCTCTACTAGACTCTTCAATTGCTCTACATGGTTCTACACTCTACTACAGATCTGCTTGGCTCTACTTGACTCTATAGATACTACACTCTTCCATGGCTCTACTTGACTCTACTACACACTACAATGGCTCAACCTCACTGTAGTACACTCTAGAATGGATCTACTTGGTCGTACGTGACTCTACTGCACTCTACCATGGCTCTACTTGGTTCTACTTGCATCTACTACACTCTACTACAGCTCTACTTGACTCTACGTGACTCTACTACACTCTACCATGGCTCTACTTGGCTCTACTTGACTCTAGTACACTCTACAATGGCTCCACTTGGCTCAACTTGATTCTACTACACACTACAACGGCTCTACTTGGCTCTACTTGACTCTACTAGACTCTACCATGGCTCTACTTGGCTGTACTTGACTCTACTAGACTCTACCATGGCTCTACTTGGCTCTACTTGCATGTACTACACTCGATCATGGTTCTACTTGGATGTACTTGACCCTACTTCACTCTACCATGGCTCAACTTCAGTCTACTACACTCTACCATGGCTCTACTTGGCTCTACTTGGCTGTATACTTGACTCCACTACACTCTAACATGGGTCTATTTGGCTCTACTTGACTCTAATACACTCTACAATGCCTCTACTTGGCTCTACTTTACTACTACACTCTACATTGGCTTTACTCTCTACTTGACTCTACTTGACTCTACTACACTCTAGCATGCCTCTACTTGGCTCTACTTGGCTTTACTATACACTCTAGAATGGTTCTACTTGGCTCTACGTGACTCTACTACACTCTACCGTGACTCTATACATGGCTCTACTTGACTCTACTATACTCTACAATGACTCTACTTGACTGTACTTCACTCTACTTCAATCTATAGTCGTTCTACTTGGCTCTACTTGACTGTATTGCACTCTACCATGGATCTACCTGACTCTACTACACTGTACAATGGCTCTACTTGTCTCTACTTGACTCTACTACACTATACTACAGCTCTACTTGGCTCTATACTATACTCTTCAATGGCACTACTTGAATCTACTACACTCTACCACAACTCTACTTGGCTCTACTGGACTCTACTACACTCTACCATAACTAAACTTGGCTCTACTAGACTCTTCAATTGCTCTACATGGTTCTACACTCTACTACAGCTCTGCTTGGCACTACTTGACTCTATAGATACTACACTCTACCATGGCTCTACTTGACTCTACTACACTCTACAATAGCTTTACTTGACTGTAGTACACTCTAGAATGGATCTACTTGGTTGTACGTGACTCTACTGCGCACTACCATGGCTCTACTTGGGGTTCTACTTGCATCTACTACACTCTACTACAGCACTACTTGACTCTACGTGACTCTACTACACTATACTACAGCTCTACTTGGCACTATACTATACACTTCAATGGCTCTACTTGAATCTACTACACTCTACCACAGCTCTACTTTGCTCTACTTGACTCTACTACACTCTACTATAGCTATACTTGGCTCTACTAGACTCTTCAATTGCTCTACATGGTTCTACACTCTACTACAGATCTGCTTGGCTCCACTTGACTCTATAGATACTACACTCTACCATGGCTCTACTTGACTCTACTACACACTACAATGGCTCAACCTGACTGTAGTACACTCTAGAATGGATCTACTTGGTCGTACGTGACTCTACTGCACTCTACCATGGCTCTACTTGGTTCTACTTGCATCTACTACACTCTACTACAGCTCTACTTGACTCTACGTGACTCTACTACACTCTACCATGGCTCTACTTGGTTCTACTTGACTCTAGTACACTCTACAATGGCTCTACTTGGCTATACTTGACTCTACTGCACACTACAACGGCTCTACTTGGATCTACTTGACTCTACTAGACTCTACCATGGCTCTACTTGGCTGTACGTGACTCTACTAGAGTCTACCATGGCTCTACTTGGCTCTACTTGCATGTACTACACTCGATCATGGTTCTACTTGGCTCTACTTGGACCCTACTTCACTCTACCATGGCTCAACTTCGCTCTACTACACTCTACCATGGCTCTACTTGGCTCTACTTGACTCTACTACACTCTACAATGGATCTACTTGGCTCTACTTGACTCTACTACACCTTACCATTGCTCTGCATGGCTCTATCAGACTGTACAACACTCTACCTTGACTGTATACTTGACTCAATTTGACTCTACTACACACTAAAGTCGCTCTAATTGACACTTCTACACTCTACTATGGCTCTACTTGGATCTACGTGACTCTACTACACTCTACCATGGCTCTACATGGCTCTACTTGATTCTACTGCACTCTACTACAGCTCTACTTGGTTCTACTATACTCTTCAATGGCTCTACTTGCCTCTACTGTCTCTACTACACGCTACCATGGCTCTACTGGGTTCTACTTGACTCTACTACACTCTACAATGGCTCTACTTTGCTCTACGTGACTCTACTACACTCTACCATGGCTCGATTTGACTCTACTTGACTCTACTATACTCTACAATGACTCTACTTGACTGTACTTCACTCCACTTCAATCTACAGTCGTTCTACTTGGTTCCACTTGACTCTATACCACATTCTACCATGGCTCTACCTGGCTCTCCTTGACTCTACTACACTCTACTATGGATCTACTTGGATCTACTTGACTCTACTACACTCTACCATGGCTCTACTTGGTTCTACTTGACTCTACTACACTCTACAATGGCTCTACATGGCTCTACGTGACTCTACTACACTCTACCATGACTGTACTTGACTCTACTACACTCTACAATGGCTCTACTTGGCTGTACGTGACTCTACTACACTCTACGATGGCTCGACATGATTCTATTTGACTCTATTATACTCTACAATGACTCAACTGTACTTCGCTCTACTTCAACCTACAGTCGTTCTACTTGGCTCTACTTAACTGTACTGCACTCTACCATGGCTCTACCTGACTCTCCTTGACTCTACGACACTCTACTATGGCTCTACTTGGATCTACTTGACTCTACTACACTCTACCTTGGCTGTACTTGTCTCTACTTGACACTTCTACACTATACTACAGCTCTACTTGGCTGTACTATACTCTTCAATGGCTCTAGTTGGCTGTACTTGACTCTTCCACCCACTACCACGGCTCTACTAGGCTCTACTTGTCTCTACTACACTCTACTACAGCTCTATTTGGTTCTACTAGACTCTTCAATGGCTCTACTTGGCTCTACTTGACTCTACTACACTATACTACAGCTCTACTTTTCTCTACTATACTCTTCAATGGCTCTAGTTGCCTCTACTTGACTCTACTACACTCTACCATGGCTCTACTTGGTTCTACTTGACTCTACTACACTGTACAATGGCTCTACTTGGCTCTACGTGACTCTACTACACTCTAGCTACCATGGCTCGACATGACTCTACATGACTCTACTATACTCTGCTTCAATCTACAGTCGTTCTACTTGGTTCTAGTCGACTCTACTGCACTCTACCATGCATGGCTCTACCTGGCTCTCCTTGACTCTACTACACTCTACTATGGCTCTACTTGGAACTACTTGACTCTACTAGACTCTACCATGGCTCTACTTGGCTGCACTTGACTCTACTAGACTCTACCTTGGCTCTACTTGGCTCTACTTGCATGTACTACACTTGATCATGGTTCTACTTGGCTGTACTTGACCCTACTTCACTCTACCATGGCTCAACTTCACTCTACTACACTCTACCATGGCTCTACTTGGCTCTACTTGACTCTACTACACTCTACTACAGCTCTATTTGGCTCTACGTGACTCTACTACACTCTACCATGGCTCTACTTGGCTCTACGTGACTCTACTACACTCTACCATGGCTCTACTTGGGTCTACTTGACTCTAGTACACTCTACAATGGCTCTACTTAGCTATACGTGACTCTACAACACACTACAACGGCTCTACTTGGCTCTACTTGACTCTACTAGACTCTACCATGGCTCTACTTGGCTCTACTTGCATGTACTACACTCGATCATGGTTCAACTTGGCCCTACTTGACCCTACTTCACTCTACCATGGCTCAACTTCGCTCTACTACACTCTACCATGGCTCTACTTGGCTCTACTTGACTCTACTACACTCTACAATGGCTCTACTTGGCTCTATTTGACTCTACTTCACTCTACCATCGCTCTGCAGGGCTCTATCTGACTGTACTACACTCTACCTTGACTGTATACTTGACTCAATTTGACTCTGCTACACTCTACAGTCGCTTTACTTGACTCTTCTACACTCTACTATGGCTCTACTTGGATCTACGTCACTCTACTACACTCTACCATGGCTCTACATGGCTCTACTTGACTCTACTGCACTCTACTACAACTCTACTTGCTTCTACTATACTCTTCAATGGCTCTAGTTTCCTCTATTTGACTCTACTACACGCTACCATGGATCTACTTGGTTCTACTTGACTCTACTACACTCTACAATGGCTCTATACTTGACTCTACTTGACTCTACAACACTCTACCATGACTCTACCTGGCTCTACTTGACTCTACTAGACTCTACAATGGCTCTACTTTGCTCTACGTGACTCTCCTACACTCTACCATTGCTCGATATGACTCTACTTCACTCTACTATACTCTACAATGACTCAACTTGACTGTACTTCACTCTACTTCAATCTACAGTCGTTCTACTTGGTTCTACTTGACTCTATACTGCACTCTACCATGGCTCTACCTGGCTCTCCTTGACTCTACTACACTCTACTATGGATCTACTTGGATCTACTTGACTCTACTACACTCTACCATGGCTCTACTTGGTTCTACTTGACTCTACTACACTCTACAATGGCTCTACTTGGCTCTACGTGACTCTACTACGTACACTCTACCGTGGCTCTCCATGGCTCTACTTGACTCTACTATATTCTACAATGACTCTACTTGATTCTACTTGACTCTACTTCAATCTACAATCATTCTACTTGGCTCTACTTGACTCTACTGCACTCTACCGTGGTTCTACTGGGTTCTCCTTGACTCTACTACACTCTACCATGGCTCTACTTGGATCTACTTGCCTCTACTACACTATACTACAGCTCTATTTGGCTCTACTGTACTCTTCCATGGCTCTACTTGGCTCTACTTGAGTCTATTACACTCTACCACGGCTCTATTTGGCTCTACTTGCCTCTATACACTCTGCTACAGCTCTACTTAGCTCTACTAGACTCTTCAATGGCTCTACTTGGTTCTACTTGAGTCTACTACAGTCTACAATTGCTCTCTTTGGCTCCACATGGCTCTGCTATATCCAACCGTGGCTCTACTTGGCTCTACTTGATTCAACTATACTCTACAATGCCTCTACTTGACTCTACTACACTCTACTGTACTGTACCACTTCTCTACTTTGTTCTAATTGCCTCTACTACACTCTACCACAGCTCTGCTTGGCTCAACTAGAATCTACTACATTCTACCATGGCTCTACTTGGCTCTACTTGACTCTACTTCACTCTACAATGGCTCTACTTGGCTCTACTTGACTCTACTAGACTCTACCATGGCTGTTCCTGGCTCTCCTTGACTGTACTGCACACTACCAAGGCTCTGCATGGTTGTACTTGACTCTACTGCAGTCTACCATGGTTCTACTTGGGTCTACTTGCCTCTACTACACTATAGCTCTACTTGGCTCTACAGTACTCTTCCATGGCTCTACTTGGCTCTACTTGACTTTATTACACTCTACCACGGCTGTATTTGGCTCTACTTGCCTCTACTACACTCTACTACAGCTCTACTTGGCTCTACTAGACTCTTCAATGGCTCTAATTGGTTCTACTTGACTCTACTACAGTCTACAATTACTCTATTTGGCTCCACATGACTCTACTGCACTCTATCTTTGCTC
Organism: Agelas oroides; assembly: GCA_949130485.1. Classification (NCBI taxonomy): domain Eukaryota; kingdom Metazoa; phylum Porifera; class Demospongiae; order Agelasida; family Agelasidae; genus Agelas; species Agelas oroides. The sequence goes on from OX422200.1 coordinate 5,702,456, forward strand.
TACTTGTCTCTACTACATTCTACCATGGCTCTACTTGACTCTAGTACACTCTACAATGGCTCTACTTGGCTTTACTTGACTCTACTACACTCTTCCATGGCTCTACATGGCTCTACTTGACTCTACTATAATGACTCTACTTGACTCTACTTGACTCTACTACACTCTACAATGGCTCTACTTGGATCTCCTTGACTCTACTACACTCTACCATGGGTCTACTTGGCTCTACTCGATTCTACTACACACTACAATAGCTCTATTTGGCTCTACTTGACTCTACGTAATTCTACCATGGCTCTACTTGACTCTAGTACACTCTACAATGGCTCTACTTGACTCTACTTGACTCTACCACACTCTACCATGGCTCTACTTTGCTCTCCTTGACTCTACTACACTCTACCATGGATCTACTTGGCTCTACTCGACTCAACTGCACTCCACCATGGCTCTACTTGGCTCTACTTGCATCTACTACACTCTACTGCAGGTCTACGTGGCTCTACTTCACTCTAGTAAACCCTATCATGACACTACACGTCTCTACTTGACTCTACTACACTCTACAATGGCTCTACTAGGCTCTACGTGACTCTACTATGTACACTCAACCGTGGCTCTCCATGGCTCTACTTGACTCTACTATATTCTACAATGACTCTACTTGACTCTACTTCACTCTACTTCAATCTACAATCGTTCTACTTGGCTCTACTTGACTCTACTGCACTCTACCGTGTGCTCTACCTGGTTCTCCTTGCCTCTACTACACTGCAAGTAGAGCCAAGTAGAGCCATGGTAGAGTGCAGTTGAGTCAAGTACAAACATGCAGAGCCATGGTAGTGTGCAGTACTGCCAAGGCGAGCCATGCAGGTACAGCCGTGGTAGAGTCTAGTAGAGTCAAATAGAGCCAAGTACAGCCATTGTAGCGTGTAGTAGAGTCAAGTAGAGCCAAGTAGAGCCATGGTAGAGACTAATAGAAACAGGTAAAGCCAAGTAGAGCCATTGTAGCATGTAGTAGAGTGAAGTAGAGCCAAGTAGAGCCATGGTAGAGTGTAGTAGAGTGACGTAGAGCCAAGTAGAGCTGTAGTAGAGTGTAGTAGATGGAAGTAGAGCCAAGTAGAGCCAAGATAGAGTGCAGTAGAGTCAAGTACAAGCAAGTAGATCCATTCTAGAGTGTTCTACAGTCAAGTAGAGTGTAGTAGAGTCAAGTAGAGCCAAGTAGAGCCATGGTAGAGTGTAGTAGAGTCAAGTAGAGGCATTGTAGAGTATAGTTGAGTCAAGTAGAGCCAAGTAGAGCCACGGTTGGGTATAGCAGAGCCATGTGGAGCCAAATAGAGTAATTGTAGACTGTAGTAGAGTCAAGTACAACCAAGTAGAGCCATTGAAGAGTCTAGTAGAGCCAAGTAGAGCTGTAGTAGAGTGTAGTAGAGGCAAGTAGAGGCATTGTAGAGTATAGTTCAGTCAAGTAGAGCCAAGTAGAGCCACAGCTGGATATAGCAGAGCCATGTGGAGCCAAATAGAGCAATTGTAGACTGTAGTAGAGTCAAGTAGAACCAAGTAGAGCCATTGAAGAGTCTAGTAGAGCTAAGTAGAGCTGTAGTAGAGTGTAGTAGAGGCAAGTAGAGCCAAATAGAGCCGTGGTGGAGTGTAATAGAGTCAAGTAGAGCCAAGTAGAGCCATGGAAGAGTACAGTAGAGCCAAATAGAGCTGTAGTAGTTGTGTGTCGAGTGGGGGAGCACCAACACCGCTGGCACATCGATGTTCAAAATTTCACACATAAAGTGTGAAGTTAAAACATAAAGGGAGATGGGTATGGGGCATTTATGGCTTAAATGGATGGGGCATTTTATGGCTTAAATGGGTGGGGCATTTATGGCTTTAAATGGGTGGGGCAATTATGACTTAAATGGGTGGGGCATTTATGGCTCAAATGGATGGGGCGGTTAGTTACTGTTTTTGGGAGATATGCTCAAAATGAATACTGGTCTTCAGGGGAGTACCCTTTCCGGTCCTCGCATGACCACGGGTTTCGGTCCCTTTGAACTCCCGACCCGTGGCCTACTACAGAAAGGGCGGGACCACTCCCCGCCTAAGGTTTGTTTGAGGAGCCCAGCTTTTGGTTGGCACATAGTGCTATGGGCATTCACAGTGCTATAAATATTCAAATTACTAAACAAATTGGGGGTGGGGCTCAATGGGTGAGTTATCATATTCACTTATAATAACTAGGGGGATGGGCGAACGGTTAACGTACGGGATTCTGGCTTGCTATCGTGTCGTCTTGGTGGAACGTCTGGGAGGCTTGTTCTTCGCTGGTAGGCGCTCCTGTACCGAAGATTATTCGGGTCTGTACTGCGGCGACTATCCCACGGTGAGTATTATTAGTTGTTTGTGTGTGATACTCGGTCGGCGGGCTTTAAATGGGAGCGTGCTTCTCTTAGTAACGGCGTATCTATCCTAGTAACGGCGTATCTATCCTAGTAACGGCATTGTTACGCTAGTTATGGCGTGTGCTTTACTATAGTAACGGTACGCCTAGGGGTGTAGTCGGTTCCATAAGGCTGAGCTAGGGCTAGGGCTGGGTTGGGGCTGCTCTGTGTTATCTGCGAGGCTCACTCACAGTGTGAAGCTCATGCATTCACATTAAAAAGTACGAGTGTGAGGCTCACTCACACTTGAGTTACTACTGTGAGGCTCACTCACAGTTACACTACGGGTGTGAAGCTCATTCACACTTGAGTTACTACTGTGAGGCTCACTCACAGTTACGCTATGGGTGTGAAGCTCATTCACCTTGAGTTACTACTGTGAGGCTCACTCACCGTTATGTTACGAGTGTGAAGCTCACTCACACTTGAGTTACTACTGTGAGGCTCACTTACAGTTACGCTACGGGTGTGAAGCTCATTCACACTTGAGTTACTACTGTGAGGCTCACTCACAGTTACGCTATGGGTGTGAAGCTCATTCACCTTGAGTTACTGCTGTTACGTTATGGGTGTGAAGCTCATTCACATTTTAAATTACGAGTGTGAGTGTGTTAGGATGAGGGCTTTATACTTTATACATGTATATCTATGTGGAGATGGATAAAGACGACTACAGCTGTCCTTCCTCTCGCAATTAAATACACTGTGGTAGCTAAGTGGAGATCCCCTGCGGACGGGGTTGCGGGCCTGGGTGGGTTGACTGTACAAGCACATTGCCTGAGCGGATACTCTCACTATCCACCACCTCAGCCTCCGGCTCAATTATCTCTTCACCAAGGGGGTATCCTATGGTTAACTTTGGAAAATGGGAATGGGGCTGGGGGTTGTAAAGATGTATTCTACTAAGCTGTGGAAGGCTTGCTTGTGACCTAGTCACAACAGTAAGCTCAGATACTAAAACCTCTCTGTGTGCATGCTGTAGGTTTCTCTACGGGCTGGGTCAGGGGCTGTCAGGCTGTGTTAGGATAAGGGCTTTATACTTTATACACATGTATCTATGTGGAGATGGATAAAGACGGGGTCTTTTTGACTACAGCTGTCCTTCCTCTCGCAATTAAATACACTGTGGTAGCTAGGTGGAGATCCCCTGCGGACGGGGTTGCGGGCCTGGGTGGGTTGACTGTACAAGCACATTGCCTGAGCGGATACTCTCACTATCCACCACCTCAGCCTCCGGCTCAATTATCTCTTCACCAAGGGGGTATCCTATGGTTAACTTTGGAAAATGGGAATGGGGCTGGGACAAGGAATTATTATTGGAGAGATATTCCTTCATGCACAGTGAGAAGTCTAGCCTGGTGCCCACTGTTATGCTGTTTAGGTCTAGGGCGTGCCTGAGGTATTATGGTTGTTAGAACACGTGCGTCTTCGGGTGGATCCATTGAAGGATGCTGCGGGTTCCCCATTTGGCAAGGCCGACAGACTTTATCTGTACCTGCATGTTCAGAAGTTGTGTGTCGAGTGGGGGAGCACCAACACCGCTGGCACATCGATGTTCAAAATTTCACACATAAAGTGTGAAGTTAAAACATAAAGGGAGATGGGTATGGGGCATTTATGGCTTAAATGGATGGGGCATTTTATGGCTTAAATGGGTGGGGCATTTATGGCTTTAAATGGGTGGGGCAATTATGACTTAAATGGGTGGGGCATTTATGGCTCAAATGGATGGGGCGGTTAGTTACTGTTTTTGGGAGATATGCTCAAAATGAATACTGGTCTTCAGGGGAGTACCCTTTCCGGTCCTCGCATGACCACGGGTTTCGGTCCCTTTGAACTCCCGACCCGTGGCCTACTACAGAAAGGGCGGGACCACTCCCCGCCTAAGGTTTGTTTGAGGAGCCCAGCTTTTGGTTGGCACATAGTGCTATGGGCATTCACAGTGCTATAAATATTCAAATTACTAAACAAATTGGGGGTGGGGCTCAATGGGTGAGTTATCATATTCACTTATAATAACTAGGGGGATGGGCGAACGGTTAACGTACGGGATTCTGGCTTGCTATCGTGTCGTCTTGGTGGAACGTCTGGGAGGCTTGTTCTTCGCTGGTAGGCGCTCCTGTACCGAAGATTATTCGGGTCTGTACTGCGGCGACTATCCCACGGTGAGTATTATTAGTTGTTTGTGTGTGATACTCGGTCGGCGGGCTTTAAATGGGAGCGTGCTTCTCTTAGTAACGGCGTATCTATCCTAGTAACGGCGTATCTATCCTAGTAACGGCATTGTTACGCTAGTTATGGCGTGTGCTTTACTATAGTAACGGTACGCCTAGGGGTGTAGTCGGTTCCATAAGGCTGAGCTAGGGCTAGGGCTGGGTTGGGGCTGCTCTGTGTTATCTGCGAGGCTCACTCACAGTGTGAAGCTCATGCATTCACATTAAAAAGTACGAGTGTGAGGCTCACTCACACTTGAGTTACTACTGTGAGGCTCACTCACAGTTACACTACGGGTGTGAAGCTCATTCACACTTGAGTTACTACTGTGAGGCTCACTCACAGTTACGCTATGGGTGTGAAGCTCATTCACCTTGAGTTACTACTGTGAGGCTCACTCACCGTTATGTTACGAGTGTGAAGCTCACTCACACTTGAGTTACTACTGTGAGGCTCACTTACAGTTACGCTACGGGTGTGAAGCTCATTCACACTTGAGTTACTACTGTGAGGCTCACTCACAGTTACGCTATGGGTGTGAAGCTCATTCACCTTGAGTTACTGCTGTTACGTTATGGGTGTGAAGCTCATTCACATTTTAAATTACGAGTGTGAGTGTGTTAGGATGAGGGCTTTATACTTTATACATGTATATCTATGTGGAGATGGATAAAGACGACTACAGCTGTCCTTCCTCTCGCAATTAAATACACTGTGGTAGCTAAGTGGAGATCCCCTGCGGACGGGGTTGCGGGCCTGGGTGGGTTGACTGTACAAGCACATTGCCTGAGCGGATACTCTCACTATCCACCACCTCAGCCTCCGGCTCAATTATCTCTTCACCAAGGGGGTATCCTATGGTTAACTTTGGAAAATGGGAATGGGGCTGGGGGTTGTAAAGATGTATTCTACTAAGCTGTGGAAGGCTTGCTTGTGACCTAGTCACAACAGTAAGCTCAGATACTAAAACCTCTCTGTGTGCATGCTGTAGGTTTCTCTACGGGCTGGGTCAGGGGCTGTCAGGCTGTGTTAGGATAAGGGCTTTATACTTTATACACATGTATCTATGTGGAGATGGATAAAGACGGGGTCTTTTTGACTACAGCTGTCCTTCCTCTCGCAATTAAATACACTGTGGTAGCTAGGTGGAGATCCCCTGCGGACGGGGTTGCGGGCCTGGGTGGGTTGACTGTACAAGCACATTGCCTGAGCGGATACTCTCACTATCCACCACCTCAGCCTCCGGCTCAATTATCTCTTCACCAAGGGGGTATCCTATGGTTAACTTTGGAAAATGGGAATGGGGCTGGGACAAGGAATTATTATTGGAGAGATATTCCTTCATGCACAGTGAGAAGTCTAGCCTGGTGCCCACTGTTATGCTGTTTAGGTCTAGGGCGTGCCTGAGGTATTATGGTTGTTAGAACACGTGCGTCTTCGGGTGGATCCATTGAAGGATGCTGCGGGTTCCCCATTTGGCAAGGCCGACAGACTTTATCTGTACCTGCATGTTCAGAAGTTGTGTGTCGAGTGGGGGAGCACCAACACCGCTGGCACATCGATGTTCAAAATTTCACACATAAAGTGTGAAGTTAAAACATAAAGGGAGATGGGTATGGGGCATTTATGGCTTAAATGGATGGGGCATTTTATGGCTTAAATGGGTGGGGCATTTATGGCTTTAAATGGGTGGGGCAATTATGACTTAAATGGGTGGGGCATTTATGGCTCAAATGGATGGGGCGGTTAGTTACTGTTTTTGGGAGATATGCTCAAAATGAATACTGGTCTTCAGGGGAGTACCCTTTCCGGTCCTCGCATGACCACGGGTTTCGGTCCCTTTGAACTCCCGACCCGTGGCCTACTACAGAAAGGGCGGGACCACTCCCCGCCTAAGGTTTGTTTGAGGAGCCCAGCTTTTGGTTGGCACATAGTGCTATGGGCATTCACAGTGCTATAAATATTCAAATTACTAAACAAATTGGGGGTGGGGCTCAATGGGTGAGTTATCATATTCACTTATAATAACTAGGGGGATGGGCGAACGGTTAACGTACGGGATTCTGGCTTGCTATCGTGTCGTCTTGGTGGAACGTCTGGGAGGCTTGTTCTTCGCTGGTAGGCGCTCCTGTACCGAAGATTATTCGGGTCTGTACTGCGGCGACTATCCCACGGTGAGTATTATTAGTTGTTTGTGTGTGATACTCGGTCGGCGGGCTTTAAATGGGAGCGTGCTTCTCTTAGTAACGGCGTATCTATCCTAGTAACGGCGTATCTATCCTAGTAACGGCATTGTTACGCTAGTTATGGCGTGTGCTTTACTATAGTAACGGTACGCCTAGGGGTGTAGTCGGTTCCATAAGGCTGAGCTAGGGCTAGGGCTGGGTTGGGGCTGCTCTGTGTTATCTGCGAGGCTCACTCACAGTGTGAAGCTCATGCATTCACATTAAAAAGTACGAGTGTGAGGCTCACTCACACTTGAGTTACTACTGTGAGGCTCACTCACAGTTACACTACGGGTGTGAAGCTCATTCACACTTGAGTTACTACTGTGAGGCTCACTCACAGTTACGCTATGGGTGTGAAGCTCATTCACCTTGAGTTACTACTGTGAGGCTCACTCACCGTTATGTTACGAGTGTGAAGCTCACTCACACTTGAGTTACTACTGTGAGGCTCACTTACAGTTACGCTACGGGTGTGAAGCTCATTCACACTTGAGTTACTACTGTGAGGCTCACTCACAGTTACGCTATGGGTGTGAAGCTCATTCACCTTGAGTTACTGCTGTTACGTTATGGGTGTGAAGCTCATTCACATTTTAAATTACGAGTGTGAGTGTGTTAGGATGAGGGCTTTATACTTTATACATGTATATCTATGTGGAGATGGATAAAGACGACTACAGCTGTCCTTCCTCTCGCAATTAAATACACTGTGGTAGCTAAGTGGAGATCCCCTGCGGACGGGGTTGCGGGCCTGGGTGGGTTGACTGTACAAGCACATTGCCTGAGCGGATACTCTCACTATCCACCACCTCAGCCTCCGGCTCAATTATCTCTTCACCAAGGGGGTATCCTATGGTTAACTTTGGAAAATGGGAATGGGGCTGGGGGTTGTAAAGATGTATTCTACTAAGCTGTGGAAGGCTTGCTTGTGACCTAGTCACAACAGTAAGCTCAGATACTAAAACCTCTCTGTGTGCATGCTGTAGGTTTCTCTACGGGCTGGGTCAGGGGCTGTCAGGCTGTGTTAGGATAAGGGCTTTATACTTTATACACATGTATCTATGTGGAGATGGATAAAGACGGGGTCTTTTTGACTACAGCTGTCCTTCCTCTCGCAATTAAATACACTGTGGTAGCTAGGTGGAGATCCCCTGCGGACGGGGTTGCGGGCCTGGGTGGGTTGACTGTACAAGCACATTGCCTGAGCGGATACTCTCACTATCCACCACCTCAGCCTCCGGCTCAATTATCTCTTCACCAAGGGGGTATCCTATGGTTAACTTTGGAAAATGGGAATGGGGCTGGGACAAGGAATTATTATTGGAGAGATATTCCTTCATGCACAGTGAGAAGTCTAGCCTGGTGCCCACTGTTATGCTGTTTAGGTCTAGGGCGTGCCTGAGGTATTATGGTTGTTAGAACACGTGCGTCTTCGGGTGGATCCATTGAAGGATGCTGCGGGTTCCCCATTTGGCAAGGCCGACAGACTTTATCTGTACCTGCATGTTCAGAAGTTGTGTGTCGAGTGGGGGAGCACCAACACCGCTGGCACATCGATGTTCAAAATTTCACACATAAAGTGTGAAGTTAAAACATAAAGGGAGATGGGTATGGGGCATTTATGGCTTAAATGGGTGGGGCATTTATGGCTTTAAATGGGTGGGCAATTATGACTTAAATGGGTGGGGCATTTATGGCTCAAATGGATGGGGCGGTTAGTTACTGTTTTTGGGAGATATGCTCAAAATGAATACTGGTCTTCAGGGGAGTACCCTTTCCGGTCCTCGCATGACCACGGGTTTCGGTCCCTTTGAACTCCCGACCCGTGGCCTACTACAGAAAGGGCGGGACCACTCCCCGCCTAAGGTTTGTTTGAGGAGCCCAGCTTTTGGTTGGCACATAGTGCTATGGGCATTCACAGTGCTATAAATATTCAAATTACTAAACAAATTGGGGGTGGGGCTCAATGGGTGAGTTATCATATTCACTTATAATAACTAGGGGGATGGGCGAACGGTTAACGTACGGGATTCTGGCTTGCTATCGTGTCGTCTTGGTGGAACGTCTGGGAGGCTTGTTCTTCGCTGGTAGGCGCTCCTGTACCGAAGATTATTCGGGTCTGTACTGCGGCGACTATCCCACGGTGAGTATTATTAGTTGTTTGTGTGTGATACTCGGTCGGCGGGCTTTAAATGGGAGCGTGCTTCTCTTAGTAACGGCGTATCTATCCTAGTAACGGCGTATCTATCCTAGTAACGGCATTGTTACGCTAGTTATGGCGTGTGCTTTACTATAGTAACGGTACGCCTAGGGGTGTAGTCGGTTCCATAAGGCTGAGCTAGGGCTAGGGCTGGGTTGGGGCTGCTCTGTGTTATCTGCGAGGCTCACTCACAGTGTGAAGCTCATGCATTCACATTAAAAAGTACGAGTGTGAGGCTCACTCACACTTGAGTTACTACTGTGAGGCTCACTCACAGTTACACTACGGGTGTGAAGCTCATTCACACTTGAGTTACTACTGTGAGGCTCACTCACAGTTACGCTATTGGCTCTACTTGACTCTACTACACGCTACAATGGCTGTACTTGGCTCTATTTGACTCTACTAGACTCTACCACGGCTGTACCTGCATGGCTCGCCTTGGCAGTACTGCACACTACCATGGCTCTGCATGTTTGTACTTGACTCAACTGCACTCTACCATGGCTCTACTTGGCTCTACTTGCATCTACTACACTCTACTGCAGGTCTACGTGGCTCTACTTGACTCTACTTCACTCTACAATGGCTCTACTTGGTTCTACTTGACTCTACTACAGTCTACAATGGCTCTAGTTGGCTCTACTTGACTCTACTACACTCTACCATGGCTCTACTTGGTTCAACTTGACTCTACTACACTCTACAATGGCTCTACTTGGCTCTACTTGACTCTACTACACTCTACCATGGCTCTACTTGGCTCTACTCGACTCTACTACACACTACAATAGCTCTACTTGGCTCTACTTGACTCTACTACATTCTACCATGGCTCTACTTGACTCTAGTACACTCTACAATGGCTCTACTTGGCTTTACTTGACTCTACTACACTCTTCCATGGCTCTACATGGCTCTACTTGACTCTACTATAATGACTCTACTTGACTCTACTTCACTCTACTTCACTCTACAGTCGCTCTACTTGGCTCTATTTGACTCTACTACACTCTACCATGGCTCTACTTGGCTCTACTTGACTCTACTTCACCCTACAATGGCTCTACTTGGCTGTACTTGACTCTACTAGACTCTACCCTGGCTGTACCTGGCTCTCCTTGACTGTACATCACACTACCATGCCTCTGCATGGTTGTACTTGACTCTACTGCACTCTACCATGGCTCTACTTGGCTCTACTTGCATCTACTACACTCTACAATGGTTCTACTTGACTGTAGTACACTCTACAATGAATCTACATGGTTGTACGTGACTCTACTGTACTCTACCTTTGCTCTACTTAGCTCTACTTGCATCTACTACATTCTACTACAGATCTACTTGGCTCTACGTGACTCTACTACACTCTACCATGGCTCTACTTGGCTCTACTTGACTCTACTAAACGCTACATTGGCTCTACTTGGCTCTACTTGACTCTACTAGACTCTACCATGGCTCTACTTGGCTCTACTTGACTCTACTACACGCTACAATGGCTCTACTTGGCTCTACTTGACTCTACTAGGCTCTACTACGGCTGTACCTGCATGGCTCTCCTTGACAGTACTGCACACTACCATGGCTCTGCATGTTTGTACTTGACTAAACTGCACTCTACCATGGCTCTACTTGGCTCTACTTGCATCTAATACACTCTACTGCAGGTCTATGTGGCTCTACTTGCCACTACTTCACTCTACAATAGCTCTACTTGGCTCTACTTGACTCTACTACATTCTACCATGGCTCTACTTGACTCTACTACATTCTACCATGGCTCTACTTGACTCTAGTACACTCTACAATGGCTCTACTTGACTCTACTTGACTCTACCACACTCTACCATGGCTCTACTTGGCTCTACTTGACTCTACTAGACTCTACCATACCTGTACCTGGCTCTCCTTGACTCTACTACACTAAACCATGGATCTACTTGGCTCTACTTGACTCAACAGCACTCTACCATGGCTCTACTTGGCTCTACTTGCATCTACTACACTCTACTGCAGGTCTACGTGGCTCTACTTCACTCTAGTAAACCCTATCATGACACTACACGTCTCTACTTGACTCTACTACACTCTACAATGGCTCTACTAGGCTCAACGTGACTCTACTATGTACACTCAACCGTGGCTCTCCATGGCTCTACTTGACTCTACTATATTCTACAATGACTCTACTTGACTCTACTTCACTCTACTTCAATCTACAATCGTTCTACTTGGCTCTACTTGACTCTACTGCACTCTACCGTGTGCTCTACCTGGTTCTCCTTGCCTCTACTACACTATACTACAGCTCTATTTGGCTCTACTGTACTCTTCCATGGCTCTACTTGGCTCTACTTGACTCTATTACACTCCACCACGGCTCTATCTGGCTCTACTTGCCTCTACTACACTCTACTACAGCTCTACTTAGCTCTACTAGACTCTTCAATGGCTCTACTTGGTTCTACTTGACTCTACTACAGTCTACAATTGCTCTATTTGGCTCCACATGGCTCTGCTATATCCAACCGTGGCTCTACTTGGCTCTACTTGATTCAACCATACTCTACAATGCCTCTACTTGACTCTACTACACTCTACTGTACTGTACCACTTCTCTACTTTGTTCTAATTGCCTTTACTACACTCTACCACAGCTCTGCTTGGCTCTACTTGAATCTACTACATTCTACCATGGCTCTACTTGGCTCTACTTGACTCTACTTCACTCTACAATGGCTCTAATTGGCTGTACTTGACTCAACTAGACTCTACCATGGCTGTTCCTGGCTCTCCTTGACTGTACTGCACACTACCATGGCTCTGCATGGTTGTACTTGACTCTACTGCACTCTAACATGGTTCTACTTGGCTCTACTTGCCTCTACTACACTATACTATAGCTCTACTTGGCTCTACTGTACTCTTGCATGGCTCTACTTGGCTCTACTTGACTCTATTACACTCTACTACGGCTGTATTTGGCTCTACTTGCCTCTACTACACTCTACTACAGCTCTACTTGGCTCTACTAGACTCTTCAATGGCTCTAATTGGTTCTACTTGACTCTACTACAGTCTACAATTACTCTATTTGGCTCCACATGGCTCTGCTATACCCAACCGTGGCTCTACTTGGCTCTACTTGACTCAACTATACTCTACAATGCCTCTACTTGACTCTACTACACTCTACCACAGCTCTGCTTGGCTCTACTTGAATCTACTACATTCTACCATGGCTCTACTTGGCTCTACTTGACTCTACTTCACTCTACAATGGCTCTACTTGGCTGTACTTGACTCAACTAGACTCTACCATGGCTGTTCCTGTCTCTCCTTGACTGTACTGCACACTACCATGGCTCTGCATGGTTGTACTTGACTCTACTGCACTCTGACATGGTTCTACTTGGCTCTACTTGCCTCTACTACACTATACTATAGCTCTACTTGGCTCTACTGTACTCTTGCATGGCTCTACTTGGCTCTAGTTGACTCTATTACACTCTACTACGGCTGTATTTGGCTCTACTTGCCTCTACTACACTCTACTACAGCTCTACTTGGCTCTACTAGACTCTTCAATTGCTCTACTTGGTTCTACTTGACTCTACTACAGTCTACAATTGCTCTATTTGGCTCCACATGGCTCCACATGGCTCCACATGGCTCTGCTATACCCAACCGTGGCTCTACTTGGCTCTACTTGACTCAACTATACTCTACAATGCCTCTAATTCACTCTACTACACTCTACTGTACTGTACCACTTCTCTACTTTGTTCTAATTGCCTCTACTACACTCTACCACAGCTCTGCTTGGCTCTACTTGACTCTACTACACTCTACCATGGCTCTACTTGGCTCTACTTGACTCTACTACACTCCACTTGACTGTAGTACACTCTAGAATGGATCCACCTGCTTGTACTTGACTCTACTGCACTCTATCTTGGCTCTACTTGGCTCTACTTCCATCTACTACACTATACTACAGCTCTACTTGACTCTACGTGACTCTACTACACTCTACCATGGCTCTACTTGGCTCTACTTCACTCTACTACATGCAACAATGACTCTACTTGGCTCTACTTCACTCTACTATCTCTACCATGGCTCTAATTGGCTGTACTTGACTCTACTACACGCTACAATGGCTCTACTTGGCTCTACTTGACTCTTCTAGACTCTACCACGGCTGCACTTGCATGGCTCTCTTTGGCAGTACTGCACACTACCATGGCTCTGCATGTTTGTACTTGACTCAACTGCACTCTACCATGGCTCTACTTGGCTCTACTTGCATCTACTACACTCTACTGCAGGTCTACGTGGCTCTACTTGACTCTACTTCACTCTATAATGGCTCTACTTGGTTGTACTTGACTCTACTACAGTCTACAATGGCTCTAGTTGGCTCTACTTGACTCTACTACTCTCTACCATGGCTCTACTTGGTTCAACTTGACTCTACTACACTCTACAATGGCTCTACTTGGCTCTATTTGACTCTACTACACGCTACAATGGCTCTACTTGGCTCTACTCGACTCTACTACACACTACAATAGCTCTACTTGGGTCTACTTGACTCTACTACATTCTACCATGGCTCTACTTGACTCTAGTACACTCTACAATGGCTCTACTTGGCTTTACTTGACTCTACTACACTCTTCCATGGCTCTACATGGCTCTACTTGACTCTACTATAATGACTCTACTTGACTCTACTTCACTCTACTTCACTCTACAGTCGCTCTACTTGGCTCTATTTGACTCTACTACACTCTACCATGGCTCTACTTGGCTCTACTTGACTCTACTTCACCCTACAATGGCTCTACTTGGCTGTACTTGACTCTAATAGACTCTACAATGGCTGTACCTGGCTCTCCTTGACTGTACCGCACACTACCATGCCTCTGCATGGTTGTACTTGACTCTACTGCACTCTACCATGGCTCTACTTGGCTCTACTTGCATCTACTACACTCTACAATGGTTCTACTTGACTGTAGTACACTCTACAATGATTCTACTTGGTTGTACGTGACTGTACTGCACTCTACCATTGCTCTACTTAGCTCTACTTGCATCTACTACACTCTACTACAGCTGTACTTGGCTCTACGTGACTCTACTTCACCCTACAATGGCTCTACTTGGCTGTACTTGACTCTACTACACTCTACCATGGCTGTACCTGGCTCTTATTGACTGTACCGCACACTACCATGGCTCTGCATGGTTGTACTTGACTCTACTACACTCTAACATGGCTCTACTTGGTTCAACTTGACTCTACTACACTGTACAATGGCTCTACTTGGCTCTACTTGACTCTACTACACCCTACTACAGCTCTGCTTGGGTGAACTTGACTCTACTGTACTGTACCATGGCTCTACTTGGCTCTACTTGACTCTACTACACTCTACAATGGCTCTACTTGGCTTCTACTTGACTGTAGTACAGTCTAGAATGGATCTATACTTGCTTGTACTTGAGTCTACTGCACTCTACCATGGCTCTACTTGGCTCTACTTGCATCTACTACACTCTACTACAGCTCTACTTGGCTTTACGTGACTCTATTACACTCTACCATGGTTCTACTTGGCTCTACTTGACTCTACTTCACCGTAGAATGGCTCTACTTGGCTCTACTTGACTCTACTAGACTCTACCATGGCTGTACCTGGTTCTCCTTGACTGTACTGCACACTACCATGGCTCTGCATGGTTGTACTTGACTCTACTGCACTCTACCAAGGCTCTACTTGGCTCTACTTGGCTCTACTTAACTCTACTTCACCCTACATAGGCTCTACTTGGTTGTACGTGACTCTGCTACAGTCTACAATGGCTCTGCTTGGCTCTACTTGACTCTACTACACTCTAGTGTGCCTCTACTTGGCTCTACTTGACTCTACTACACTCTAGAATGGTTCTACTTGGTTCTATGTGACTCTACTACACACTACCGTGGCTCTACATGGCTCTACTTGACTCTACTATACACTACAATGACTCTACTTGACTGTACTTCACTCTACTTTAATCTACAGTCGTTCTACTTGGCTCTACTTGACAGTATTGCACTCTACCATGGCTCTACCTGACTCTACTACACTGTACAATGGCTCTACTTATCTCTACTTGAATCTACTACATTCTACCACAGCTCTACTTGGCTCTACTTGACGCTATTACACTCTACCATGGCTCTACTTGGCTCTACTTGACTCTACTTCACCCTAGAATGGCTGTACTTGGCTCTACTTGACACTGCTAGACTCTACCAATGCTGTACCTGGTTCTCCTTGACTGTACTGCACACTACCATGGCTCTGCATGGTTGTACTTGACTCTACTGCACTCTACCAAGGCTCTACTTGGCTCTACTTGGCTCTACTTAACTCTACTTCACCCTACATAGGCTCTACTTGGTTGTACGTGACTCTGCTACAGTCTACAATGGCTCTGCTTGGCTCTACTTGACTCTACTACACTCTAGTGTGCCTCTACTTGGCTCTACTTGACTCTACTACACTCTAGAATGGTTCTACTTGGTTCTATGTGACTCTACTACACACTACCGTGGCTCTACATGGCTCTACTTGACTCTACTATACACTACAATGACTCTACTTGACTGTACTTCACTCTACTTTAATCTACAGTCGTTCTACTTGGCTCTACTTGACAGTATTGCACTCTACCATGGCTCTACCTGACTCTACTACACTGTACAATGGCTCTACTTATCTCTACTTGAATCTATTACATTCTACCACAGCTCTACTTGGCTCTACTTGACGCTATTACACTCTACCATGGCTCTACTTGGCTCTACTTGACTCTACTTCACCCTAGAATGGCTCTACTTGGCTCTACTTGACACTGCTAGACTCTACCAATGCTGTACCTGGTTCTCCTTGACTGTACTGCACACTACCATGGCTCTGCATGGTTGTACTTGACTCTACTGCACTCTACCATGGCTCTACTTGGCTCAACTTGGCTCTACTTAACTCTACTTCACCCTACAAAGGCTCTACTTGGTTGTACGTGACTCTGCTACAGTCTACAATGGCTCTACTTGGCTCTACTTGACTCTACTACAAACTACCATGTCTCTACTTGGTTCAACTTGACTCTACAGTACTACACTCTACAATGGCTCTACTTGGTTCTACTTGACTCTACTACACCCCAAACATGGTTCTACTTGGCTCTACCTGACTCTACTACACCCTACAATAGCTCTACTTGGCTCTAGTTGACTCTACTACATTCTACCATGGCTCTACTTGGCTCTACTTGAGTGTACTACACTCTACAATGGCTCTACTTGGCTCTACTTGACTCTACTACACTTTACCGTGGCTCTACCTAGCTCTCCTTGACTCTACTACACACTACTATGTCTCTGCTTGGCTCTACTTGACTCTACTACACTCTAGAATGGTTCTACTTGGCTCTATGTGACTCTACTACACTATACTATAGATCTACTTGGCTCTACTGTACTCTTCCAAGGCTCTACTTGGCTCTACTTGAATTTATTACACTCTACCACGGCTCTATTTGGCTCTACTTGCCTCTACTACACTCTACTACAGCTCTACTTGGCTCTACTAGACTCTTCAATGGCTCTACTTGGTTCTACTTGACTCTACTACAGTCTACAATTGCTCTATTTGGCTCCACATGGCTCTGCTATACCCAACCGTGGCTCTACTTGGCTCTACTTGACTCAACTATACTCTACAATGCCTCTACTTGATTCTACTACACTCTACTGTACTGTACCACTTCTCTACTTTGTTCTAATTGCCTCTACTACACTCTACCACAGCTCTGCTTGGCTCTACTTGACTCTACTACACTCTACCATGGCTCTACTTGGCTCTACTTGACTCTACTACACTCTACTTGACTGTAGTACACTCTAGAATGGATCTACTTGCTTGTACCTGACTCTACTGCACTCTATCTTGGCTCTACTTGGCTCTACTTCCATCTACTACACTCTACTACAGCTCTACTTGGCTCTACGTGACTCTACTACACTCTACCATGTCTCTACTTGGCTCTACTTGACTCTACTACATGCTACAATGGCTGTACTTGGCTCTACTTGACTCTACTACACTCTACTTGACTGTAGTACACTCTAGAATGGATCTACTTGCTTGTACTTGACTCTACTGCACTCTATCTTCGCTCTACTTGGCACTACTTCCATCTACTACACTCTACTACAGCTGTACTTGGCTCTACGTGACTCTACTACACTCTACCATGGCTCTACTTGGCTATACTTGACTCTACTACATGCTACAATGGCTCTACTTGGCTCTACTTGGCTCTACTTGACTCTACCAGACTCTACCACGGCTGTACCGAAATGGCTCTCCTTGGCAGTACTGCACACTACCATGGCTCTGCATGTTTGTACTTGACTCAACTGCACTCCACCATGGCTCTACTTGGCTCTACTTGCATCTACTACACTCTACTGGAGGTCTACGTGGCTCTACTTGAGTCTACTTCACTCTACAATGGCTATACTTGGTTGTACTTGACTCTACTACAGTCTACAATGGCTCTAGTTGGCTCTACTTGACTCTACTACACTCTACCATTACTCTACTTGGCTCTACTTGACTCTACTATATTCTACCATGGCTCTACTTGACTCTAGTACACTCTACAATGGCTCTACTTGGCTTTACTTGACTCTAATACACTCTTCAATGGCTCTACATGGCTCTACTTGACTCTACTATAATGACTCTACTTGACTCTACTTCACTCTACTTCACTCTACAGTCGCTCTACTTGGCTCTATTTGACTCTACTACACTCTATCATGGCTCTACTTGGCTCTACTTGACTCTACTTCACCCTACAATGGCTCTACTTGGCTGTACTTGACTCTACTAGACTCTACCATGGCTGTACCTGGCTCTCCTTGACTGTACCGCACACTACGATGGCTCTGCATGGTTGTGCTTGACTCTACTGCACTCTACCATGGCTCTACTTGGCTCTATTTGCATCTACTACACTCTACAATGGTTCTACTTGACTGTAGTACACTCTACAATGAATTTACTTGGTTGTACGTGACTCTACTGCACTCTACCATTGCTCTGCTTAGCTCTACTTGCATCTACTACACTCTACTACAGCTGTACTTGGCTCTACGTGACTCTACTACACTCTACCATGGCTCTACTTGGCTCTACTTGACTGAACCGCACACTACCATGGCTCTGCATGGTTGTACTTGACTCTACTACACTCTACCATGGCTCTACTTGGTTCAACTTGACTCTACTACACTCTACAATGGCTCTACTTGGCTCTACTTGACTCTACTACACACTACAACAGCTCTACTTGGCTCTTCTTGACTCTACTACATTCTACCATGGATCTACTTGACTCTAGTACACTCTACAATGTCTCTACTTGGCTATACTTCACTCTACTAGACTCTACCATACCTGTACATGGCTCTCCTTTACTCTACTACACTCTACCATGGATCTACTTGGCTCTACTTGACTCAACTGCACTCTACCATGGCTCTACTTGGCTCTACTTGCATCTACTACACTCTACTACAGCTCTGCTTGGCTCTACTTGACTCTACTGTACTGTACCATGGTTCTACTTGGCTCTACTTGACTCTACCTCACACTACAATGGCTCTACTTGGCTCTACTTGACTGTAGTACAGTCTAGAATGGATCTATACTTGCTTGTACTTGACTCTACTGCACTCTACCATGGCTCTACTTGGCTCTACGTGCATCTACTACACTCTACTACAGCTCTACTTGGCTCTACGTGACTCTATTACACTCTACCATGGTTCTACTTGGCTCTACTTGACTCTACTTCACCGTAGAATGGCTCTACTTGGCTCTACTTAACTCTACTTCACCCTACAAAGGCTCTACTTGGTTGTACGTGACTCTGCTAGTCTACAATGGCTCTGCTTGGCTCTACTTGACTCTACTACACTCTAGCATGCCTCTACTTGGCTCTACTTGACTCTACTACACTCTAGAATGGTTCTACTTGGTTCTATGTGACTCTACTACACACTACCGTGGCTCTACATGGCTCTACTTGACTCTACTATACACTACAATGACTCTACTTGACTGTACTTCACTCTACATTAATCTACAGTCGTTCTACTTGGCTCTACTTGACTGTATTGCACTCTACCATGGCTCTACCTGACTCTACTACACCGTACAATGGCTCTACTTGTCTCTACTTGAATCTACTACATTCTACCACAGCTCTACTTGGCTCTACTTGACTCTATTACACTCTACCAATGCTCTACTTGGCTCTACTTGACTCTACTTCACCCTAGAATGGCTCAACTTGGCTCTACTTGACTCTACCATGGCTGTACCTGGCTCTCCTTGACTGTACCGCACACTACCATGGCTCTGCATGGTTGTACTTGACTCTACTGCACTCTACCACGGCTCTACTTGGCTCTACTTGGCACTACTTAACTCTATTTCACACTACAAATGCTCTACTTGGTTCAACTTGACTCTACAGTACTACACTCTACAATGGCTCTACTTGGTTCTACTTGACTCTACTACACCCCAACGTGGTTCTACTTGGCTCTACTTGACTCTACTACACTCTACAATAGCTCTACTTGGCTCTAGTTGACTCTACTACATTCTACCATGGCTCTACTTGGCTCTAATTGAGTGTACTACACTCTACAATGGCTCTACTTGGCTCTACATGCCTCTACTACACTCTACTACAGCTCTACTTGGCTCTACTAGACCCTTCAACGGCTCTACGTGGTTCTACTTGACTCTACTACAGTCTACAATTGCTCTATTTGGCTCCACATGGCTCTGCTATACCCAACCGTGGCTCTACTTGGCTCTACTTGACTCAACCATACTCTACAATGCCTCTACTTGATTCTACTACACTCTACTGTACTGTACCACTTCTCTACTTTGTTCTAATTGCCTCTACTACACTCTACCACAGCTCTGCTTGGCTCTACTTGACTCTACTACACTCTACCATGGCTTTACTTGGCTCTACTTGACTCTACTACACTCTACTTGACTGTAGTACACTCTAGAATGGATCTACTTGCTTGTACCTGACTCTACTGCACTCTATCTTGGCTCTACTTGGCTCTACTTCAATCTACTACACTCTACTACAGCTCTACTTGGCTCTACGTGACTCTACTACACTCTACCATGTCTCTACTTGGCTCTACTTGACTCTACTACATGCTACAATGGCTCTACTTGGCTCTACTTGACTCTACTACACTCTACTTGACTGTAGTACACTCTAGAATGGATCTACTTGCTTGTACTTGACTCTACTGCACTCTATCTTGGCTCTACTTGACTCTACTACATGCTACAATGGCTCTACTTGGCTCTACTTGACTCTACTAGACTCTACCATGGCTCTACTTGGCTCTACTCGACTCTACTACACACTACAATAGCTCTACTTGGCTCTACTTGACTCTACTACATTCTACCATGGCTCTACTTGACTCTAGTACACTCTACAATGGCTCTACTTGGCTTTACTTGACTCTACTACACTCTTCCATGGCTCTACATGGCTCTACTTGACTCTACTATAATGACTCTACTTGACTCTACTTCACTCTACTTCACTCTACAGTCGCTCTACTTGGCTCTATTTGACTCTACTACACTCTATCATGGCTCTACTTGGCTCTACTTGACTCTACTTCACCCTACAATGGCTCTACTTGGCTGTACTTGACTCTACTAGACTCTACCATGGCTGTACCTGGCTCTCCTTGCCTGTACCGCACACTACCATGGCTCTGCATGGTTGTACTTGACTCTACTGCACTCTACCATGGCTCTACTTGGCTCTATTTGCATCTACTACACTCTACAATGGTTCTACTTGACTGTAGTACACTCTACAATGAATTTACTTGGTTGTACGTGACTCTACTGCACTCTACCATTGCTCTACTTAGCTCTACTTGCATCTACTACACTCTACTACAGATCTACTTGGCTCTACGTGACTCTACTACACTCTACCATGGTTCTACTTGGCTCTACTTGGCTCTACTTGACTCTACTTCACCCTACAATGGCTCTACTTGGCTGTACTTGACTCTACTAGACTCTACCATGGCTGTACCTGGCTCTCCTTGACTGAACCGCACACTACCATGGCTCTGCATGGTTGTACTTGACTCTACTACACTCTACCATGGCTCTACTTGGTTCAACTTGACTCTACTACACTCTACAATGGCTCTACTTGGCTCTACTTGACTCTACTACACACTACAACAGCTCTACTTGGCTCTACTTGACTCTACTACATTCTACCATGGATCTACTTGACTCTAGTACACTCTACCATGGCTCTACTTGGCTCTACTTCACTCTACTAGACTCTACCATACCTGTACATGGCTCTCCTTTACTCTACTACACTCTACCATGGATCTACTTGGCTCTACTTGACTCAACTGCACTCTACCATGACTCTAGTTGGCTCTACTTGCATCTACTACACTCTACTACAGCTCTGCTTGGCTCTACTTGACTCTACTGTACTGTACCATGGCTCTACTTGGCTCTACTTGACTCTACTACACACTACAATGGCTCTACTTGGCTCTACTTGACTGTAGTACAGTCCAGAATGGATCTATACTTGCTTGTACTTGACTCTACTGCACTCTACCATGGCTCTACTTGGCTCTACGTGCATCTACTACACTCTACTACAGCTCTACTTGGCTCTACGTGACTCTATTACACTCTACCATGGTTCTACTTGGCTCTACTTGACTCTACTTCACCGTAGAATGGCTCTACTTGGCTCTACTTTACTCTACTAGACTGTACCATTGCTGTACCTGGTTCTCCTTGACTGTACTGCACATTACCATGGCTCTGCATGGTTGTACTTGACTCTACTGCACTCTACCAAGGCTCTACTTGGCTCTACTTGGCTCTACTTAACTCTACTTCACCCTACAAAGGCTCTACTTGGTTGTACGTGACTCTGCTAGTCTACAATGGCTCTGCTTGGCTCTACTTGACTCTACTACACTCTAGCATGCCTCTACTTGGCTCTACTTGACTCTACTACACTCTAGAATGGTTCTACTTGGTTCTATGTGACTCTACTACACACTACCGTGGCTCTACATGGCTCTACTTGACTCTACTATACACTACAATGACTCTACTTGACTGTACTTCACTCTACATTAATCTACAGTCGTTCTACTTGGCTCTACTTGACTGTATTGCACTCTACCATGGCTCTACCTGACTCTACTACACTGTACAATGGCTCTACTTGTCTCTACTTGAATCTACTACATTCTACCACAGCTCTACTTGGCTCTACTTGACTCTATTACACTCTACCATGGTTCTACTTGGCTCTACTTGACTCTACTTCACCCTAGAATGGCTCTACTTGACTCTACTTCACCCTAGAATGGTTCTACTTGGCTCTACTTGGCTCTACTTGACTTTAGTAGACTCTACCATGGCTGTACCTGGTTTTCCTTGACTGTACCGCACACTACCATGGCTCTGCATGGTTGTACATGACTCTACTGCACTCTACCATGGCTCTACTTGGCTCTACTTGACTCTACTTAACTCTACTTCACACTACAAAGGCTGTACTTGGTTCAAGTTGACTCTACAGTACTACACTCTACAATGGCTCTACTTGGTTCTACTTGACTCTACTACACCCCAACATGGTTCTACTTGGCTCTACTTGACTCTACTACACTCTACAATAGCTCTACTTGGCTCTAGTTGACTCTACTACATTCTACCATGGCTCTACTTGGCTCTAATTGAGTGTACTACACTCTACAATGGCTCTACTTGGCTCTACTTGACTCTACTACACTTTACCGTGGCTCTACCTAGCTCTCATTGACTCTACTACACTCTACTATGTCTCTGCTTGGCTCTACTTGACTCTACTACACTCTAGCATGCCTCTGCTTGGCTCTACTTGACTCTACTACACCCTAGAATGGTTCTACTTGGCTCTATGTGACTCTACTACACTCTACCGTGGCTCTACGTGGCCCTATTTGACTCTACTATACTCTACAATGACTCTACTTGACTGTACTTCACTCTACTTCAATCTACAGTCGTTCTACTTGGCTCTACTTGACTGTATTGCACTCTACCATGGCTATACCTGACTCTACTACACTGTACAATGGCTCTACTTGTCTCTACTTGAATCTACTACACTCTACCACAGCTCTACTTGGCTCTACTTGACTCTAACACACTCAATTGTACGTAACTCTCCTACAGTCTACAATGGCTCTACTTGGCTCTACTTCACTCAACTACACACTACCATGTCTCTACTTGGTTCAACTTGACTCTACAGTACTACACTCTACAATGGCTCTACTTGGTTCCACTTTGCTCTACTACACCCCAACACGGTTCTACTTGGCTCTACTTGGCTCTACCTAGCTCTCCTTGACTCTACTACATTCTACTATGTCTCTGCTTGGCTCTACTTGACTCTACTACACTCTAGCATGCCTCTACTTGGCTCTACTTGACTCTACTACACTCTAGAATGGTTCTACTTGGCTCTATGTGACTCTACTAGACTCTTCAATTACTCTACATGGTTCTACACTCTACTACAGCTCTGCTTGGCTCTACTTAACTCTATAGATACTACACTCTACCATGGCTCTACTTGACTCTACTACAATCTACAATAACTCTACGTGACTGTAGTACACTCTAGAATGGGTCTACTTGGTTGTACGTGACTCTACTGCAGTCTACCATGGCTCTACTTGGTTCTACTTGCATCTACTACACTGTACTACAGCTCTTCTTGACTCTACGTGACTCTACTACACTCTACAGTGCCTCTACTTGGCTCTACTTGACTCTACTACACTCTACATTGGCTCTACTCTCTACTTGACTCTACTTGACTCTACTACACTATAGAATGGTTCTATTTGGCTCTACGTGACTCTTCTACACTCTACCGTGGCTCTACATGGCTCTACTTGTCTCTACTATACTCTATAATGACTGTACTTGACTATACTTCACCCTACTTCAATCTACAGTCGTTCTACTTGGCTCTACTTGACTGTATTGCACTCTACAATGGCTCTATCTGACTCTACTACACTGTACAATGGCTCTACTTGTCTCTACTTGAATCCACTACATTCTACCACAGCTCTACTTGGCTCTACTTGACTCTATTACACTCTACCACGGCTATACTTGGCTCTACTTGACTCTACTTCACCCTAGAATGGCTCTATTTGGCTCTACTTCATTCTACTAGACTCTACCATGGCTGTACCTGGTTCTCCTTGACTGTACTGCACACTACCATGGCTCTGCATGGTTGTACTTGACTCTACTGCACCCTACCATGGCTCTACTTGGCTCCACTTGGCTCTACATAACTCTTCTCCACCCTACAAAGGCTCTACTTGGTTGTACGTGACTCTGATACAGTCTACAATGGCTCTACTTGGCTCTACTTGACTCTACTACACACTACCATGTCTATACTTGGTTCAACTTGACTCTACAGTACTACACTCTACAATGGCTCTACTTGGTTCTACTTGACTCTACTACACCCCAACATGGCTCTACTTGGCTCTACTTGACTCTACTACACTCTACAATAGCTCTACTTGGCTCTAGTTGACACTACTACATTCTACCATGGCTCTACTTGGCTCTACTTGAGTGTACTACACTCTACAATGGCTCAATTTGGCTCTACTTGAGTCTACTACACTTTACCGTGGCTCTACCAAGCTCTCCTTGACTCTACTACACTCTACTATGTCTCTGCTTGGCTCTACTTGACTCTACTACACTCTAGCATGCCTCTACTTGACTCTACTTGACTCTACCACACTCTAGAATGGTTCTACTTGGCTCTATGTAACTCTACTACACTCTACCGTGGCTCTACATGGCTCTACTTGACTCTACTATACTCTACAATGACTCTACATGACTGTACTTCACTCTACTTCAATCTACAGTCGTTCTACTTGGCTCTACTTGACTGTATTGCACTCTTCCATGGCTCTACCTGACTCTACTACACTGTACAATGGCTCAACTTGTCTCTACTTGAATGTACTACACTCTACCACAGCTCTACTTGGCTCTACTTGACTCTACCACACTCTACTATAGCTATACTTGGCTCTACCAGACTCTTCAATTGCTCTACCTGGTTCTACACTCTACTACAGCTCTGCTTCGCTCTACTTGACTCTATAGATACTACACTCTCCCATGGCTCTACTTGACTCTACTACACTCTACAATGTCTCTATGTGACTGTAGTACACTCTAGAATGGGTCTACTTGGTTGTACGTGACTCTACTGCAGTCTACCATGGCTCTACTTGGTTCTACTTGCATCTACTACACTCCACTACAGCTCTACTTGACTCTACGTAACTCTACTACACTCTACCATGGATCTACTTGGCTCTACTTGGGTCTACTTGACTCTACTACACTCTACATTGGCTCTACTCTCTACTTGACTCTACTTGACTCTACTACACTATAGAATGGTTCTACTTGGCTCTATGTGACTCTTCTACACTCTACCGTGGCTCTACATGGCTCTACTTGACTCTACTATACTCTACAATGACTCTACTTGACTGTACTTCACTCTACTTCAATCTACAGTCGTTGTACTTGGCTCTACCTGACTGCATTGCACTCTACCATGGCCCTATCTGACTTTACTACACTGTACAATGGCTCTACATGTCTCTAAGTGACTCTACTACACTATACTACAGCTCTACTTGGCTGTATACTATACTCTTCAATGGCTCTACTTGAATCTACCACAGTTCTACTTGGCTCTACTTGACTCTACTACACTCTACTATAGCTATACTTGGCTCTAATAGACTCTTCAATTGCTCTACATGATTCTACACTCTACTACAGCTCTGCTTGGCTCTACTTGACTCTATAGATAATACACTCTACCATGGCTCTACTTGACTCTACTACACTCTACAATGGCTCTACTTGACTGTAGTACACTCTAGAATGGATCTACTTGGTTGTACGTGACTCTAATGCAGTCTAACATGGCTCTACTTCGTTCTACTTGCATCAACTACACTCTACTACAGCTCTACTTGACTCTATGCGACTCTACTACACTCTACCATGGCTCTACTTGGCTCTACTTGACTCTAGTACACGATACAATGGCTCTACTTGACTGTAGTTGACTCTACTACACACTACAACGGCTCTACTTGGCTCTACTTGACTCTACTAGACTTTACCATGGCTCTACTTGGCTGTACTTGACTGTTCTAGACTCTACCATGGCTCTACTTGGCTCTACTTGCATGTACTACACTCGATCATGGTTCTACTTGGCTCTACTTGACCCTACTTCACTCTACCATGGTTCAACTTCGCTCTACTACACTCTACCATGGCTGTACTTGGCTCTACTTGACTCTACTACACTCTACAATGGCTCTACTTGGCTCTACTTGACTCTACTACACTCTACCATCGCTCTGCAGGGCTCTATCTGACTGTACTACACTCTACTTTGACTGTATACTTGACTCAATTTGACTCTACTACACTCTACAGTCGCTCTACTTGACTCTTCTACACTCTACTATGGCTCTACTTGGCTCTACTTGACTCTACTAGACTTTACCATGGCTCTACTTGGCTGTACTTGACTGTTCTAGACTCTACCATGGCTCTACTTGGCTCTACTTGCATGTACTACACTCGATCATGGTTCTACTTGGCTCTACTTGACCCTACTTCACTCTACCATGGTTCAACTTCGCTCTACTACACTCTACCATGGCTGTACTTGGCTCTACTTGACTCTACTACACTCTACAATGGCTCTACTTGGCTCTACTTGACTCTACTACACTCTACCATCGCTCTGCAGGGCTCTATCTGACTGTACTACACTCTACTTTGACTGTATACTTGACTCAATTTGACTCTACTACACTCTACAGTCACTCTACTTGACTCTTCTACACTCTACTATGGCTCTACTTGGATCTACATGACTCTACTACACTCTACCATGGCTCTACAAGGCTCTACTTGACTCTACTGCACTCTACTACAACTCTGCTTGGTTCTACTATACTGATCAATGGCTCTAGTTGCCTCTATTTGACTCTACTACACGCTACCATGGCTCTACTTGGTTCTACTTGACTCTACTACACTCTACAATGGCTCTATACTTGACTCTACTTGACTCTACTACACTCTATTATGACTCTACCTGGCTCTACTTGACTGTACAAGACTCTATAATGGCTCTACTTTGCTCTACGTGACTCTACTACACTCTACTATACTCTACAATGACTCAACTTGACTGTACTTCACTCTACTTCAATCTACAGTCGTTCTACTTGGTTCTACTTGACTCTATACTGCACTCTACCATGGCTCTACCTGGCTCTCCTTGACTCTACTACACTCTACTATGGATCTACTTGGATCTACGTGACTCTACTACACTCTACCATGGCTCTACCTGGTTCTACTTGACTCTACTACACTCTACAATGGCTCTACTTGGCTCTACGTGACACTACTACACTCTACCATGACTCTACATGGCTCTACTTGACTCTACTACACTCTACAATGGCTCTACTTGGCTCTACGTGATTCTACTACACTCTACGATGGCTCGACATGATTCTACTTGACTCTACTATACTCTACAATGACTCGACTGTATTTCGCTCTACTTCAACCTACAGTCGTTCTTCTTGGTTCTACTTGACTCTACTACACTCTACCTTGGCTCTACTTGTCTCTACTTGACTCTACTATACTATACTATAGCTCTATTTGGCTGTACTATACTCTTCAATGGCTCTAGTTGGCTGTACTTGACTCTACTACACACTACCACGGCTCTACTAGTCTCTACTTGACTCTACTACACTCTACTACAGCTCTACTTGGTTCTACTAGACTCTTCAATGGCTCTACTTGACTCTATTACACTATACTACAGCTCTACTTTTCTCTACTATACACTTCAATGGCTCTAGTTGCCTCTACTTGACTCTACTACACTCTACCATGGCTCTACTTGGTTCTACTTGACTCTACTACACTCTACAATGGCTCTACTTGGCTCTACATGACTCTACTACACTCTAGCTACCATGGCTCGACATGACTCTACGTAACTCTACTACACTCTACTTCAATCTACAGTCGTTCTACTTGGTTCTAGTTGACTCCACTGCACTCTACCATGCATGGCTCTAAATGGCTCTCCTTGATTCTACTACACTCTACTATGGCTCTACTTGGATCTACTTGACTCTACTACACTCTACCATGGCTCTACGTGGCTCTACTATACTCTTCAATGTCTCTAGTTGGCTGTACTTGACTCTACTGCACACTACCATGCACGGCTCTACTTGGCTCTACTTGACTCTACTACACTCTACTACAGCTCTGTTTCACTCTACGTGACTCTACTACACTCTACCATGACAGTACTTGGCTCTACTTGACTCTACTACACTCTACTACAGCTCTACTTGGCTCTACTTGACTCTATAGATACTACACTCTCCCATGGCTCTACTTGACTCTACTACACTCTACAATGTCTCTACGTGACTGTAGTACACTCCAGAATGGGTCTACTTGGTTGTACGTGACTCTACTGCAGTCTACCATGGCTCTACTTGGTTCTACTTGCATCTACTACACTCTACTACAGCTCTGCTTGACTCTACGTAACTCTACTACACTCTACCATGGATCAACTTGGCTCTACTTGACTCTACTACACTCTACATTGGCTCTACTCTCTACTTGACTCTACTTGACTCTACTACACTATAGAATGGTTCTACTTGGCTCTACGTGACTCTTCTACACTCTACCGTGGCTCTACATGGCTCTACTTGACTCTACTATACCCTACAATGACTCTACTTGACTGTACTTCACTCTACTTCAATCTACAGTCGTTCTACTTGGCTCTACTTGACTGTATTGCACTCTACCATGGCCCTATCTGACTTTACTACACTGTACAATGGCTCTACATGTCTCTAAGTGACTCTACTACACTATACTACAGCTCTACTTGGCTGTATACTATACTCTTCAATGGCTCTACTTGAATCTACCACAGCTCTACTTGGCTCTACTTGACTCTACTACACTCTACTATAGCTATACTTGGCTCTACTAGACTCTTCAATTGCTCTACATGATTCTACACTCTACTACAGCTCTGCTTGGCTCTACTTGACTCTATAGATAATACACTCTACCATGGCTCTACTTGACTCTACTACACTCTACAATGGCTCTACTTGACTGTAGTACACTCTAGAATGGATCTACTTGGTTGTACGTGACTCTAATGCAGTCTACCATGGCTCTACTTGGTTCTACTTGCATCAACTACACTCTACTACAGCTCTACTTGACTCTATGTGACTCTACTACACTCTACCATGGCTCTACTTGGCTCTACTTGACTCTAGTACACCCTACAATGGCTCTACTTGACTGTACTTGACTCCACTACACACTACAACGGCTCTACTTGGCTCTACTTGACTCTACTAGACTCTACCATGGCTCTACTTGGCTGTACTTGACTGTTCTAGACTCTACCATGGCTCTACTTGGCTCTACTTGCATGTACTACACTCGATCATGGTTCTACTTGGCTCTACTTGACCCTACTTCACTCTACCATGGTTCAACTTCGCTCTACTACACTCTACCATGGCTGTACTTGGCTCTACTTGACTCTACTACACTCTACAATGGCTCTACTTGGCTCTACTTGACTCTACTACACTCTACCATCGCTCTGCAGGGGTCTATCTGACTGTACTACACTCTACTTTGACTGTATACTTGACTCAATTTGACTCTACTACACTCTACAGTCGCTCTACTTGACTCTTCTACACTCTACTATGGCTCTACTTGGATCTACGTGACTCTACTACACTCTACCATGGCTCTACATGGCTCTACTTGACTCTACTGCACTCTACTACAACTCTACTTGGTTCTACTATACTCTTCAATGGCTCTAGTTGCCTCTATTTGACTCTACTACACGCTACCATGGCTCTACTTAGTTCTACTTGACTCTACTACACTCTACAATGGCTCTATACTTGACTCTACTTGACTATACTACACTCTACCATGATTCTACCTGGCTCTACTTGACTCTACTAGACTCTACAATGGCTCTACTTTGCTCTACGTGACTCTACTACACTCTACCATTGCTCGATATGACTCTACTTCACTCTACTATACTCTACAATGACTCAACTTGACTGTACTTCACTCTACTTCAATCTACAGTCGTTCTACTTGGTTCTACTTGACTCTATACTGCACTCTACCATGGCTCTACCTGGCTCTCCTTGACTCTACTACACTCTACTATGGATCTACTTGGATCTACTTGACTCTACTACACTGTACCATGGCTCTACCTGGTTCTACTTGACTCTACTACACTCTACAATGGCTCTACTTGGCTCTACGTGACTCTACTACACTCTACCATGACTCTACTTGGCTCCACTTGACTCTACTACACTCTACAATGGCTCTACTTGGCTCTACGTGATTCTACTACACTCTACGATGGCTCGACATGATTCTACTTGACTCTACTATACTCTACAATGACTCGACTGTACTTCGCTCTACTTCAACCTACAGTCGTTCTTCTTGGTTCTACTTGACTCTACTGCAGTCTACCATGGCTCTACCTGGCTCTCCTTGACTCTACTACACTGTAGTATATATGGCTCTTCTTGGATCTACTTGACTCTACTACACTCTACCTTGGCTCTACTTGTCTCTACTTGACTCTACTATACTATACTATAGCTCTATTTGGCTGTACTATACTCTTCAATGGCTCTAGTTGGTTGTACTTGACTCTACTACACACTACCACGGCTCTACTAGTCTCTACTTGACTCTACTACACTCTACTACAGCTCTACTTGGTTCTACTAGACTCTTCAATGGCTCTACTTGGCTCTACTTGATTCTATTACACTATACTACAGCTCTACTTTTCTCTACTATACACTTCAATGGCTCTAGTTGCCTCTACTTGACTCTACTACACTCTACCATGGCTCTACTTGGTTCTACTTGACTCTACTACACTCTACAATGGCTCTACTTGGCTCTACACGACTCTACTACACTCTAGCTACCATAGCTCGACATGACTCTACGTGACTCTACTATACTCTACTTCAATCTACAGTCGTTCTACTTGGTTCTAGTTGACTCCACTGCACTCTACCATGCATGGCTCTAAATGGCTCTCCTTGACTCTACTACACTCTACTATGGCTCTACTTGGATCTACTTGACTCTACTACACTCTACCATGGCTCTACGTGGCTCTACTATACTCTTCAATGTCTCTAGTTGGCTGTACTTGACTCTACTGCACACTACCATGCACGGCTCTACTTGGCTCTACTTGACTCTACTACACTCTACTACAGCTCTGTTTCACTCTACGTGACTCTACTACACTCTACCATGACAGTACTTGGCTCTACTTGACTCTACTACACTCTCCTACAGCTCTACTTGGCTCTACTAGACTCTTCAATGGCTCTATACATGACTCTACTACACTCTACAATGGCTCTACTTGACTGTAGTACACTCTAGAATGGATCTACTTGGTTGTGTGTGACTCTACTGCACTCTACTATGGCTCTACTTGGCTCTACTTGCATCTACTACACTCTACTACTGCTCTACTTGGCTCTACATGACTCTACTAAACCCTACCACGGCTCTACTTGGCTCTATACTTGACTCTACTACACTCTACAATGACTCTACTTGGCTCTACATGACTCTACTAGACTGCAGCAGCCTGCACCTGGCTCTCCTTGACTGTTCTATGTACACTCTACAATGGCTCTACTTGGCTGTAGTTGACTCTACTGCACTCTATCATGGCTCTACTTGGCTCTACTTGCATGTACTACACTCTGCTACAGGTCTACTTGGCTCTACTTGACTCTACTTCAATCTACCATGGCTCTACTTGGCTCTACGTGACTCTACTACACTCTACAATGGCTCTACTTGGTTCTACTTGAACCTACTACAATCTGCAATGGCTCTACATGGCTCTCCTTGACTCTACTATACTCTACAATGACTCTACCTGACTCTACTTCACTCTTCTTCGCTCTACCATGGCTCTACTTGGCTCTTCTTGACTCTACTACACTCTACAATTGCTCTACTTGACTGTGGTACACTCTAGAATGGATCTACTTGGTTGTACGTGACTCTACTGCATTCTACCATTGCTCTCCTTACCTCTACTTGCATCTACTACACTCTACTACACCTCTATTTGGCTCTACTTGGCTCTACTTGACTGTACTGCACTCTACGATGGCTCTACCTGGCTCTCCTTGACTCTACTACACTCTACTATGTCTCTTCTTGGTTCTACTTGACTCTACTACACTCTACCATGGCTCTACTTGGGTCTACTTGACTCTACTACACTCTACAATGACTCTACTTGACTGTAGTACACTCTAGAATGAATCTACTTGGTTGTACGAGACTCTACTGCACTCTACCATGGCTCTACTTACCTCTACTTGCATCTACTACACTCTACAACAGCTCTACTTGGCTCTACTTGACTCTACTAGACTCTACCATGCCTGTACCTGGCTGTCCTTGACTATACTACACTCTACAATAGCTCAACTTGGCTGTACTTGACTCTACTGAACTCTACCATGGCTCTACTTGGCTCTACTTGCATGTACTACACTCTACTACAGGTCTACTTGGCTCTACTTGACTCTACTTCACTCTACCATGGTTCTACTTGGCTCTACTTGCATCTACCAAACTCTACTACAGGGTCTACTTGTCTCTACTTGACTCTACTACGCTCTACCATGGCTCGACTGGGCTCTACTTGACACTGCTACACTCTACAGTGGCTCTAATTGGCTCTACTTGATTCTACTACATTCTACTGTGGCTCTACATGGCTCTACTTGTCTCTACTATAGTGTACACTGACTCTACTTGACTCTACTTCACACTACTTCACTCTACAGTCGCTCTACTTGGGTCTACTTGATTCTAGTACACTCTACCATGACTCTACCTAGCTCTGCTTGACTCTACTACACTCCCCCATAGCTCTACTTGGCTCTAGTTGACTCCACTACATTCTACCAATCCTGCACCTGGCTCTCCTTGACCCTATACTACACTCTACTGTGGCTCTACTTGGATCATCTTGACTATACTACACTCTACTATGGCTCTACATGGCTCTACTTGACTCTACTAAACTCTACAAAGACTCTATACTTCACTCTACTTCACTCTACAGTTGCTCTACTTGGCTCTATTTGAGTCTACTACACTCTACCATGGCTCTACTTGGGTCTACTTGACTCTACTACACTGTACAATGGCTCTACTTGACTGTAGTACACTCTAGAATGAATCTACTTGGTTGTACGAGACTCTATACTGCACTCTACCATGGCTCTACTTACCTCTACTTGCATCTACTACACTCTACAACAGCTCTACTTGGCTCTACTTGACTCTACTAGACTCTACCATGCCTGTACCTGGCTGTCCTTGACTATACTACACTCTACAATAGCTCTACTTGACTGTACTTGACTCTACTGAACTCTACCATGGCTCTACTTGGCTCTACTTGCATGTACTACACTCTACTACAGGTCTACTTGGCTCTACATGACTCTACTTCACACTACCATGGTTCTACTTGGCTCTACTTGCATCTACCAAACTCTACTACAGGGTCTACTTGTCTCTACTTGACTCTACTACGTTCTACCATTGCTCGACTGGGCTCTACTTGACACTACTACACTCTACAGTGGCTCTAATTGGCTCTACTTGATTCTACTACATTCTACTGTGGCTCTACATGGCTGTACTTGTCTCTACTATATTGTACACTGACTCTACTTGACTCTACTTCACACTATTTCACTCTACAGTCGCTCTACTTGGGTCTACTTGATTCTAGTACACTCTACCATGACTCTACCTTGCTCTGCTTGACTCTACTACACTCCCCCATAGCTCTACTTGGCTCTAGTTGACTCTACTACATTCTACCAATCCTGCACCTGGCTCTCCTTGACCCTATACTACACTCTACTGTGGCTCTACTTGGATCATCTTGACTATACTACACTCTACCATGGCTCTACATGGCTCTACTTGACTCTACTATACTCTAGAAAGACTCTATACTTCACTCTACTTCACTCTACAGTCGCACTACTTGGCTCTATTTGAGTCTACTACACTCTACCATGGCTCTACTTGGGTCTACTTGACTCTACTACACTGTACAATGGCTCTACTTGACTGTAGTACACTCTAGAATGAATCTACTTGGTTGTACGAGACTCTACTGCATTCTACCATGGCTCTACTTAGTTCTACTTGTATCTACTACACTCTACTACAGCTCTATTTTGCTCTATACATGACTCTACTACACTCTACCATGGCACTACTTGACTCTACTACACTCTACAATGGCTCTACTTGACTGTAGTACACTCTAGAATGAATCTACTTGGTTGTACGAGACTCTACTGCACTCTACCATGGCTCTACTTAGTTCTACTACACTCTACTACAGCTCTATTTGGCTCTATACATGACTCTACTACACTCTACCATGGCTCTACTTGGCTCTACTTGACTCTACTACACTCTACAACGGCTCTACTTGGCTCTACTTGACTCTACTAGACTCTATCATGCCTGTACCTGGCTGTCCTTGACTGTACTACACTCTACAATGGCTCTACTTGGCTGTACTTGACTCTACTGAACTCTACCATGGCTATACTTGGCTCTACTTGACACTACTACACTCTACAGTGGCTCTAATTGGCTCTACTTGATTCTACTACATTCTACTGTGGCTCTACATGGCTGTACTTGTCTCTACTATAGTGTACAATGACTCCACTTGACTCTACTTCACTCTACAGTCGCTCTACTTGGGTCTACTTGACTCTAGGACACTCTACCATGACCCTACCTTGCTCTGCTTGACTCTACTACACTCTCCCATAACTCTACTTCGCTCTACTTGACTCTACTACACTCTACAATGGCTGTATATGGCTCTAATTTACTCTACTACACTCAACCATAGCCCAACTTGGCTCTAGTTGACTCTACTACATTCTACCATTCCTGCACCTGGCTCTCCTTGACCCTATACTACACTCTACTATGGCTCTACTTGGATCATCTTGACTATACTACACTCTACCGTGGCTCTACATGGCTCTACTTGACTCTACTATACTCTACAACGACTCTATACTTCACTCAACTTCACTCTACAGTCGCTCTATTTGGCTCTACTTGAGTCTACTACACTCTACCATGGCTCTACTTGGGTCTACTTGACTCTACTACACTCTACAATGGCTCTACTTGACTGTAGTACACTCTAGAATGAATCTACTTGGTTGTACGAGACTCTACTGCACTCTACCATGGCTCTACTTAGTTCTACTACTCTCTACTACAGCTCTATTTGGCTCTATACATGACTCTACTACACTCTACCATGGCTCTACTTGGCTCTACTTGACTCTACTACACTCTACAACGGCTCTACTTGGCTCTACTTGACTCTACTAGACTCTACCATGCCTGTACCTGGCTGTCCTTGACTGTACTACACTCTACAATGGCTCTACTTGGCTGTACTTGACTCTACTGAACTCTACCATGGCTATACTTGGCTCTACTTGCATGTACTACACTCTACTACAGCTCTACTTGGCTCTACTTGACTCTACTTCACTCTACTATGGTTCTACTTGGCTCTACTTGCATCTACCAAACTCTTCTACAGGTGTACTTGTCTCTACTTGACTCTACTACACTCTACCATGGCTCTACTTGGCTTTACTTGACACTACTACACTCTACAGTGGCTCTACATGGCTCTGCTTTTGTCTACTATAGTGTACAATGACTGTACTTGACTCTACTTCACTCTACAGTCGCTCTACTTGGGTCTACTTGACTCTAGGACACTCTACCATGACTCTACCTTTCTCTGCTTGACTCTACTACACTCTCCCATAGCTCTACTTCGCTCTACTTGACTCTACTACACTCTACAATGGCTGTACATTGCTCTAATTTACTCTACTACACTCAACCATAGCTCTACTTGGCTATAGTTGACTCTACTACATTCTACCATTCCTGCACCTGGCTCTCCTTGACCCTATACTACACTCTGCTATGGCTCTACTTGGATCATGTTGACTATACTACACTCTACCGTGGCTCAAAATGGCTCTACTTGACTCTACTATACTCTACAACGACTCTATACTTCACTCTACTTCACTCTACAGTCGCTCTAGTTGGCTCTACTTGAGTCTACTACACTCTATCATGGCTCTACATGTCTCTACTTGACTCTACCACACTCTACAGTGGCTCTACTTGGGTCTACTTGACTCTACTACACTCTACCATCGCTCTGCATGGCTCTACCTGACTGTACTACACACTACCTTGACTCTACTTGACTCAATTTGACTCTACTACACTCTATAGTTGGCTCTACTTGGCTCTACTTGACTCTACTACACTTTACTATGGCTCTACTTGGATCTACTTGACTCTACTACACTCTACCATGCCTCTACTTGGCTCTACTTGACTCTACTGTACTCTACAACCGCTCTACTTGGCTCCACTATACTGGCTTTACTTGCCTCTGCTTTACTCT
The DNA here is from genome assembly GCA_949130485.1 of Agelas oroides. Classification (NCBI taxonomy): domain Eukaryota; kingdom Metazoa; phylum Porifera; class Demospongiae; order Agelasida; family Agelasidae; genus Agelas; species Agelas oroides. Next base: position 5,739,571 of record OX422200.1, read on the forward strand.
ACTACACTCTACCATGGCTCTACTTGACTCTACTTGACTCTACTACACTCTACAATGTCTCTACTTGGCTCTACTTCACTCTAGTAAACCCTATCATGACACTACATGTCTCTACTTGACTCTACTACACTCTACAATGGCTCTACTTGGCTCTACGTGACTCTACTACGTACACTCAACCGTGGCTCTCCATGGCTCTACTTGACTCTACTATATTCTACAATGACTCTACTTGACTCTACTTTACTCTACTTCAATCTACAATCGTTCTACTTGGCTCTACTTGAATCTACTGCACTCTACCGTGGCTCTATCTGGTTCTCCTTGACTCTACTACACTCTACTATTGCTCTACTTGGATATACTTGACTCTACTACACTCTACCATGGCTCTACTTGCCTCTACTACACTCTACTACAGCTCTACTTAGCTCTACTAGACTCTTCAATGGCTCTACTTGGTTCTACTTGACTGTACTACAGTCTACAATTGCTCTATTTGGCTCCACATGGCTCTGGAATACACAACCGTGGCTCTACTTGGCTCTACTTGACTCAACTATACTCTACAATGCCTCTACTTGACTCTACTACACTCTACTGTACTGTACCACTTCTCTACTTTGTTCTAATTGCCTCTACTACACTCTACCACAGCTCTGCTTGGTTCTACTTGAATCTACTACATTCTACCATGGCTCTACTTGGCTCTACTTGACTCTACTTCACTCTACAATGGCTCTACTTGGCTCTACTTGACTCTACTACACTCTACAATGGCTCTACTTGACTTTAGTACACCCTAGAATGGATCTACTTGCTTGTACTTGACTCTACTGCACTCTATCTTGGCTGTACTTGGCTCTACTTGCATCTACTACACTCTACTACAGCTCTACTTGGCTCTACGTGACTCTACTACACTCTACCATGGCTCTACTTGGCTCTACTTGACCGTCTACTACACGCTACAATGGCTCTACTTGGCTCTACTTGACTCTACTAGACTCTACCACGGCTGTACCTGCATGGCTCTCCTTGACAATACTGCACACTGCCACGGCTCTGCATGTTTGTACTTGACTCAACTGCACTCTACCATGGTTCTACTTGGCTCTACTTGCATCTACTACACTCTACTGCAGGTCTACTTGGCTCTACTTGACTCTACTTCACTCTACAATGGCTCTACTTGGTTGTACTTGGCTCTACTACAATTTACAATGGCTCTAGTTGGCTCTACTTGACTCTACTACACTCTAACATGGCTATACTTGGGTCTACTTGACTCTACTACACTCTAACATGGCTCTACTTGGCTCTACTTGACTCTACTACAATCTACAATGGCTCTACTTGGCTCTACTTGACTCTACTACACCCCAACATGGCTCTACTTGGCTCTACTTGACTCTACTACAATCTACAATGGCTCTACTTGGCTCTACTTGAGTCTACTACACTTTACCGTGGCTCTACACGGCTCTACTTCACTCTACAGTTGCTCTACTTGGCTCGAATTGACTGTACTGCGCTCTATACCATGGCTCTACCTGGCTCTCCTTGACTCTACTACACTCTACTATGTCTCTGCTTGGCTCTACTTGAGTCTACTACACTCTACCATGGCTATACGTGGCTCTACTTGAGTCTACTGCACTCCTGAGGAGGTTGGAAGGTAGTAATTAGTGATGCGGCGCGGGATAGCAATTAGTGCTAAGTGATGACGTAATCATACGGGCTTTCATTCAAGCCCAAAGTGAAATGTGAAATAGATTTACACAACGGCGCCCTCGCTTGTTTAGAACTACAAAACTCGCTCAGTGGATACTGCTAGGTGAGCTGTAGATCGCCCCTATGGCACTTCATGATGCGGAAAGTAGTCTGAGGGGATTCTAAAGGAACCGCTCAAATACTTCACTTATAATGAAGAATTATAGTGTGCAATCTAAAGCTCACCTGGCAGTATCCACTGAGCGAATTTTGTTCCGAACAACCGAGGGCGCCGTTGTGTAAATCGATTTCACATTTCAGTACGTCATCATGCAGCACTAATTGCTACCTTACGCGCATCACTAATTACTAGCTTCCAACCTCCTACAATGGTTCTACTTGACTTTAGTACACTCTAGAATGGATCTACTTGGTTGTACGTGACTCTACTGCACTCTACCATTGCTCTACTTAGCTGTAATTGCATCTCCTACACTCTACTACAGCTCTATTTGGCTCTACATGACTCTACTACCCTCTACCATGGCTCTACTTGGCTGTACTTGACTCTACTGAACTCTACCATGGCTCTACTTGGCTCTACTTGCATGTACTACACTCTACTACAGCTCTACTTGGCTCTACTTGACTCTACTTCACTCTACCATGGCACTACTTGTATGGCGCTACGTGACTCTACTACACTCTACCATGGCTCTACTTGGCTCTACTTAACTTTACTACACTCCACCATGGCTCTACTTGACTCTACTATACTCTACAATGACACTACTTCACTCTACTTGACTCTACTTCACTCTACAGTCGCTCTACTTGGCTCTACTTGACTGTACTGCACTCTACCATGGCTCTACCTGGCTATCCTTGCCTCTACTACACTCTACCATAGCTCTGCTTGGCTCTACTTGACTCTACTGTACTGTACCATGGCTCTACTTGGCTCTACTTGACTCTACTACACTCTACAATGGCTCTACTTGACTGTAGTACAGTCTAGAATGGATCTATACTTGCTTGTACTTGACTCTACTGCACTCTACCATGGCTCTACTTGGCTCTACTTGCATCTACTACACTCTACTACAGCTCTATAGTATACTTGGTTCTACGTGACTCTATTACACTCTACCATGGCTCTACTTGGCTCTACTTGACTCTACTTCACCCTACAATGGCTCTACTTGGCTCTACTTGACTCTACTAGACTCTACCATGGCTGTACCTGGTTCTCCTTGACAGTACTGCACAGTACCAAGGCTCTACTTGGCTCTACTTGCCTCTACTACACTCTACTGCAGATCTACTGGGATCTACTTAAGTCTACTTCACCCTACAAAGGCTCTACTTGGTTGTACGTGACTCTACTACAGTCTACAATGGCTCTACTTGGCTCTACTTGACTCTACTACACACTACCATGACTCTACTTGGTTCAACTTTACTCAACAGTACTACACTCTACAATGGCTCTACTTGGTTCTACTTGACTCTACTACAGTCTACAATGGCTCTACTTGGCTCTACTTGACTCTACTACATTCTACCATGGCTCTACTTGGCTCTACTTGAGTGTACTACACTCTACAATGGCTCTACTTGGCTCTACTTGAGTCTACTACACTTTCCCGTGGCTCTACCTGGCTCTCCTTGACTCTACTACACTCTACTATGTCTCTGCTTGGCTCTACTTAATTCTACTACACTCTAGCATGCCTCTAGTTGGCTCTACTTGACTCTACTACACTCTAGAATGCTTCTACTTGGCTCCATGTGACTCTACTACACTCTACCGTTGCTCTATACATGGCTCTACTTGACTCTACTATACTCTACAATGACTCTACTTGACTGTACTTCACTCTACTTCAATCTACAGTCGTTCTACTTGGCTCTACTTGACTGTATTGCACTCTACCATGGCTCTACCTGACTCTACTACACTGTACAATGGCTCTACTTGTCTCTGCTTGAATCTACTACACTCTACCACAGCCCTACTTGGCTCTACTTGACTCTACTACACTCTACTATAGCTATACTTGGCTCTACTAGACTCTTGAATTGCTCTACCTGGTTCTACACTCTACTACAGCTCTGCTTGGCTCTACTTGACTCTATAGATACTACACTCTACCATGGCTCTACTTGACTCTACTACACTCTACAATGGCTCTACTTGACTGTAGTACACTCTAGAATGGATCTACTTGGTTGTACGTGACTCTACTGCAGTCTATCATGGCTCTACTTGGTTCTACTTGCATCTACTACACTCTACTACAGCTCTACTTGACTCTACGTGACTGTACCACACTCTACCATGGCTACTTGGATCTACTTGATTCTACTACACTCTACAATCCCTCTACTTAGCTCTACTTGACTCTACTACACTCTACATTGGCTCTACTCTCTACTTGACTCTACTACACGCTACCATGGCTCTACTTGGTTCTACTTGACTCTACTACACTCTACAATGGCCCTATACTTGGCTCTACTTGACTCTACTACACTCTACCATGACTCTACCTGGCTCTACTTGACACTACTAGACTCTAGAATGGCTCTACTTTGCTCTATTTGACTCTACTACACGCTACCATGGCTCTACTTGGTTCTACTTGACTCTACTACACTCTACAATGGCTCTATACTTTGCTCTACTTGACTCTACTACACTCTACCATAACTCTACCTGGCTCTACTTCACTCTACTAGACTCTACAATGGCTCTACTTTGCTCTACGTGACTCTACTACACTCTACCATGGCTCGATTTGACTCTACTTGACTCTACTATACTCTACAACGACTCTATACTTCACTCTACTTCACTCTACAGTCGCTCTGTTTGGCTCTACTTGAGTCTACTACACTCTACCATGGCTCTACTTGGGTCTACTTGACTCTACTACACTCTACAATGGCTCTACTTGACTGTAGTACACTCTAGAATGAATCTACTTGGTTGTACGAGACTCTTCTGCACTCTACCATGGCTCTACTTAGTTCTACTACACTCCACTACAGCTCTATTTGGCTCTATACATGACTCTACTACACTCTACCATGGCTCTACCTGGCTCTACTTGACTCTACTACACTCTACAACGGCTCTACTTGGCTCTACTTGACTCTACTACACTCTACATTGGCTCTACTCTCTACTTGACTCTACTTGACTCTACTACACTATAGAATGGTTCTACTTGGCTCTACGTGACTCTTCTACACTCTACCGTGGCTCTACATGGCTCTACTTGACTCTACTATACTCTACAATGACACTACTTGACTATACTTCACTCTACTTCAATCTACAGTCGTTCTACTTGGCTCTACTTGACTGTATTGCACTCTATCATGGCTATACCTGACTCTACTACACTGTACAATGGCTCTACTTGTCTCTACTTGAATCTACTACACTCTACCACAGCTCTACTTGGCTATACTTGACTCTACTACACTCTACTATAGCTATACTTGGCTCTACTTGACTCTACTGTACTGTACCATGGCTCTACTTGGCTCTACTTGACTTTACTACACTCTACAATGGCTCTACTTGACTGTAGTACAGTCTAGAATGGATCTATACTTGCTTGTACTTGACTCTACTGCACTCTACCATGGCTCTACTTGGCTCTACTTGCATCTACTACACTCTACTACAGCTCTACTTGGCTCTACATGACTCTATTACACTCTACCATGGCTCTACTTGGCTCTACTTGACTCTACTTCACCCTACAATGGGTCTACTTGGCTCTACTTGACTCTACTAGACTCTACCATGGCTGTACCTGGTTATCCTTGACAGTACTGCACACTACCATGGCTCTGTATGGTTGTACTTGACTCTACTGCACTCTACCAAGGCTCAACTTGGCTCTACTTGCGTCTACTACACTCTACTGCAGGTCTACTGGGCTCTACTTAAGTCCACTTCACCCTACAAAGGCTCTACTTGGTTGTACGTGACTCTACTACAGTCTACAATGGCTCTACTTGGCTCTACTTGACTCTACTACACACTACCATGACTCTACTTTGTTCAACTTGACTCTACAGTACTACACTCTACAATGGCTCTACTTGGTTCTACTTGACTCTACTACACCCCAACATGGCTCTACTAGGCTCTTCTTGACTCTACTACACTCTACAATAGCTCTACTTGGCTCTACTTGACTCTACTACATTCTACCATGGCTCTACTTGGCTCTACTTGAGTGTACTACACTCTACAATTGCTCTACTTGGCTCTACTTGAGTCTACTACACTTTACCGTGGCTCTACCTGGCTCTCCTTGACTCTACTACACTCTACTATGTCTCTGCTTGGCTCTACTTGATTCTACTACACTCTAGCATGCCTCTACTTGGCTCTACTTCACTCTACTACACTCTAGAATGGTTCTACTTGGCTCTATGTGACTCTACTACACTCTACCGTGGCTCTATACATGGCTCTACTTGACTCTACTATACACTACAATGACTCTACTTGACTGTACTTCACTCTACTTCAATCTACAGTCGTTCTACTTGGCTCTACTTGACTGTATTGCACTGTACCATGGCTTTACCTGACTCTACTTCACTGTACAATGGCTCTACTTGTCTCTACGTGAATCTACTACACTCTACCACAGCTCTACTTGGCTCTACTTGACTCTACTACACTCTACTATAGCTATACTTGGCTCTACTAGACTCTTGAATTGCTCTACATGGTTCTACACACTACTACAGCTCTGCTTGGCTCTACTTGACTCTATAGATACTTCACTCTACCATGGCTCTACTTGACTCTACTACACTCTACAATGGGTCTACTTGGCTGTACTTGACTCTACTGAACTCTACCATGGCTCTACTTGGCTCTACTTGACTCTACTACACTCTACAATGGCCCTATACTTGGCTCTACTTGACTCTACTACACTCTACCATGACTCTACCTGGCTCTACTTGACACTACTAGACTCTAGAATGGCTCTACTTTGCTCTATTTGACTCTACTACACGCTACCATGGCTCTACTTGGTTCTACTTGACTCTACTACACTCTACAATGGCTCTATACTTTGCTCTACTTGACTCTACTACACTCTACCATAACTCTACCTGGCTCTACTTCACTCTACTAGACTCTACAATGGCTCTACTTTGCTCTACGTGACTCTACTACACTCTACCATGGCTCGATTTGACTCTACTTGACTCTACTATACTCTACAACGACTCTATACTTCACTCTACTTCACTCTACAGTCGCTCTGTTTGGCTCTACTTGAGTCTACTACACTCTACCATGGCTCTACTTGGGTCTACTTGACTCTACTACACTCTACAATGGCTCTACTTGACTGTAGTACACTCTAGAATGAATCTACTTGGTTGTACGAGACTCTTCTGCACTCTACCATGGCTCTACTTAGTTCTACTACACTCCACTACAGCTCTATTTGGCTCTATACATGACTCTACTACACTCTACCATGGCTCTACCTGGCTCTACTTGACTCTACTACACTCTACAACGGCTCTACTTGGCTCTACTTGACTCTACTACACTCTACATTGGCTCTACTCTCTACTTGACTCTACTTGACTCTACTACACTATAGAATGGTTCTACTTGGCTCTACGTGACTCTTCTACACTCTACCGTGGCTCTACATGGCTCTACTTGACTCTACTATACTCTACAATGACACTACTTGACTATACTTCACTCTACTTCAATCTACAGTCGTTCTACTTGGCTCTACTTGACTGTATTGCACTCTATCATGGCTATACCTGACTCTACTACACTGTACAATGGCTCTACTTGTCTCTACTTGAATCTACTACACTCTACCACAGCTCTACTTGGCTATACTTGACTCTACTACACTCTACTATAGCTATACTTGGCTCTACTTGACTCTACTGTACTGTACCATGGCTCTACTTGGCTCTACTTGACTTTACTACACTCTACAATGGCTCTACTTGACTGTAGTACAGTCTAGAATGGATCTATACTTGCTTGTACTTGACTCTACTGCACTCTACCATGGCTCTACTTGGCTCTACTTGCATCTACTACACTCTACTACAGCTCTACTTGGCTCTACATGACTCTATTACACTCTACCATGGCTCTACTTGGCTCTACTTGACTCTACTTCACCCTACAATGGGTCTACTTGGCTCTACTTGACTCTACTAGACTCTACCATGGCTGTACCTGGTTATCCTTGACAGTACTGCACACTACCATGGCTCTGTATGGTTGTACTTGACTCTACTGCACTCTACCAAGGCTCAACTTGGCTCTACTTGCGTCTACTACACTCTACTGCAGGTCTACTGGGCTCTACTTAAGTCCACTTCACCCTACAAAGGCTCTACTTGGTTGTACGTGACTCTACTACAGTCTACAATGGCTCTACTTGGCTCTACTTGACTCTACTACACACTACCATGACTCTACTTTGTTCAACTTGACTCTACAGTACTACACTCTACAATGGCTCTACTTGGTTCTACTTGACTCTACTACACCCCAACATGGCTCTACTAGGCTCTTCTTGACTCTACTACACTCTACAATAGCTCTACTTGGCTCTACTTGACTCTACTACATTCTACCATGGCTCTACTTGGCTCTACTTGAGTGTACTACACTCTACAATTGCTCTACTTGGCTCTACTTGAGTCTACTACACTTTACCGTGGCTCTACCTGGCTCTCCTTGACTCTACTACACTCTACTATGTCTCTGCTTGGCTCTACTTGATTCTACTACACTCTAGCATGCCTCTACTTGGCTCTACTTCACTCTACTACACTCTAGAATGGTTCTACTTGGCTCTATGTGACTCTACTACACTCTACCGTGGCTCTATACATGGCTCTACTTGACTCTACTATACACTACAATGACTCTACTTGACTGTACTTCACTCTACTTCAATCTACAGTCGTTCTACTTGGCTCTACTTGACTGTATTGCACTGTACCATGGCTTTACCTGACTCTACTTCACTGTACAATGGCTCTACTTGTCTCTACGTGAATCTACTACACTCTACCACAGCTCTACTTGGCTCTACTTGACTCTACTACACTCTACTATAGCTATACTTGGCTCTACTAGACTCTTGAATTGCTCTACATGGTTCTACACACTACTACAGCTCTGCTTGGCTCTACTTGACTCTATAGATACTTCACTCTACCATGGCTCTACTTGACTCTACTTCACTCTACAATGGGTCTACTTGGCTGTACTTGACTCTACTGAACTCTACCATGGCTCTACTTGGCTCTACTTGGCTCTACTTGCATATACTACACTCTACTACAGCTCTACTTGGCTCTACTTGACTCTACTTCACTCTACCATGGCACTACTTGTATGGCGCTACGTGACTCTACTACACTCTACCATGGCTCTACTTGGCTCTACTTAACTTTACTACACTCCACCATGGCTCTACTTGACTCTACTATACTCTACAATGACACTACTTGACTCTACTTGACTCTACTTCACTCTATACAGTCGCTCTACTTGGCTCTACTTGACTGTACTGCACTCTACCATGGCTCTACCTGGCTATCCTTGAGTCTACTACACTCTACCATAGCTCTGCTGGGCTCTACTTGACTCTACTGTACTGTACCATGGCTCTACTTGGCTCTACTTGACTCTACTACACTCTACAATGGCTCTACTTGACTGTAGTACAGTCTAGAATGGATCTATACTTGCTTGTACTTGACTCTACTGCACTCTACCATGGCTCTACTTGGCTCTACTTGCATCTACTACACTCTACTACAGCTCTACTTGGCTCTACATGACTCTATTACACTCGACCATGGCTCTACTTGGCTCTACTGGACTCTACTTCACCCTACAATGGGTCTACTTGGCTCTACTTGACTCTACTAGACTCTACCATGGCTGTACCTGGTTATCCTTGACAGTACTGCACACTACCATGGCTCTGCATGGTTGTACTTGACTCTACTGCACTCTACCAAGGCTCAACTTGGCTCTACTTGCGTCTACTACACTCTACTGCAGGTCTACTGGGCTCTACTTAAGTCCACTTCACCCTACAAAGGCTCTACTTGGTTGTACGTGACTCTACTACAGTCTACAATGGCTCTACTTGGCTCTACTTGACTCTACTACACACTACCATGACTCTACTTTGTTCAACTTGACTCTACAGTACTACACTCTACAATGGCTCTACTTGGTTCTACTTGACTCTACTACACCCCAACATGGCTCTACTAGGCTCTTCTTGACTCTACTACACTCTACAATAGCTCTACTTGGCTCTACTTGACTCTACTACATTCTACCATGGCTCTACTTGGCTCTACTTGAGTGTACTACACTCTACAATTGCTCTACTTGGCTCTACTTGAGTCTACTACACTTTACCGTGGCTCTACCTGGCTCTCCTTGACTCTACTACACTCTACTATGTCTCTGCTTGGCTCTACTTGATTCTACTACACTCTAGCATGCCTCTACTTGGCTCTACTTCACTCTACTACACTCTAGAATGGTTCTACTTGGCTCTATGTGACTCTACTACACTCTACCGTGGCTCTATACATGGCTCTACTTGACTCTACTATACACTACAATGACTCTACTTGACTGTACTTCACTCTACTTCAATCTACAGTCGTTCTACTTGGCTCTACTTGACTGTATTGCACTCTACCATGGCTTTACCTGACTCTACTTCACTGTACAATGGCTCTACTTGTCTCTACTTGAATCTACTACACTCTACCACAGCTCTACTTGGCTCTACTTGACTCTACTACACTCTACTATAGCTATACTTGGCTCTACTAGACTCTTGAATTGCTCTACATGGTTCTACACACTACTACAGCTCTGCTTGGCTCTACTTGACTCTATAGATACTTAACTCTACCATGGCTCTACTTGACTCTACTACACTCTACAATGGCTCTATGTGACTGTAGTACACTCTAGAATGGATCTACTTGGCTGTACGTGACTCTACTGCAGTCTATCATGGCTCTACTTGGTTCTTCTTGCATCTACTACATTCTACTACAGCTCTACTTGACTGTACGTGACTCTACCACACTCTACCATGGCTCTACTTGGCTCTACTTGACTCTACTACACTCTACAATGCCTCTACTTGGCTCTACGTTACTCTACTACACTCTACATTGGCTCTACTCTCTACTTGACTCTACTACACGCTACCATGGCTCTACTTGGTTCTACTTGACTCTACTACACTCTACAATGGCCCTATACTTGGCTCTACTTGACTCTACTACACTCTATTATCACTCTACCTTCCTCTACTTGACTCTACTAGACTCTACAATGGCTCTACTTTGCTCGACTTGACTCTACTACACGCTACCATGGCTCTACTTGGTTCTACTTGACTCTACTACACTCTACAATGGCTCTATACTTGGCTCTACTTGACTCTACTACACTCTACCATGACTCTACGTGGCTCTACTTGACTCTACTAGACTCTACAATGGCTCTACTTTGCTCTACGTGACTCCACTACACTCTACCATGGCTCTACTTTTGGTTCTACTTGACTCTACTACACTCTACAATGGCTCTACTTGGCTCTACTTGACTCTACTACACTCTACCATGACTCTACTTGACTCTACTACACTCTACAATGGCTCAACTTGCACTACGTGACTCTACTACACTCTACGATGGCTCGACATGATTCTACTTGACTCTACTATACTATACAATGACTCGACTGTACTTCACTCTACTTCAATCTACAGTCGTTCTACTTGGCTCTACTTGACTCTACTGCACTCTACCGTGGCTCTACCTGGCTCTCCTTGACTCTACTACACTCTACTATGGCTCTACTTGGATCTACTTAACTCTACTACACTCTACCTTGGCTGTACTTGTCTCTACTTGACTCTACTACACTATACTACAGCTCTACTTGGCTGTACTATACTCTTCAATGGCTCTAGTTGACTGTACTTGACTCTACCACACACTACCACGGCTCTACTAGGCTCTACTTGACTCTCCTACACTCTACTACAGCTCTACTTGGTTCTACTAGACTCTTCAATGGCTCTACTTGGCTCTACTTGACTCTACTACACTATACTACAGCTCTACTTGGCTGTACTATACTCTTCAATGGCTCTAGTTGACTGTACTTGACTCTACCACACACTACCACGGCTCTACTAGGCTCTACTTGACTCTCCTACACTCTACTACAGCTCTACTTGGTTCTACTAGACTCTTCAATGGCTCTACTTGGCTCTACTTGACTCTACTACACTATACTACAGCTCTACTTTTCTCTACAATACTCTTCAATGGCTCTAGTTGCCTCTACTTGACTCTACTACACTCTACCATGGCTCTACTTGGTTCTACTTGACTCTACTACACTCTACAATGGCTCAACTTGGCTCTACGTGACTCTACTACACTCTAGCTACCATGACTCGACATGACTCTACGTGACACTATTATACTCTACTTCAATCTACAGTCATTCTACTTGGTTCTAGTTGACTCTACTGCACTCTACCATTCATGGCTCTACCTGGCTCTCCTTGACTCTACTACACTCTACTATGGCTCTACTTGGATCTACTTGACTCTACTACACTCTACCATGGCTCTACGTGGCTCTACTATACTCTTCAATGTCCCTAGTTGGCTGTGCTTGACTCTACTGTACACCACCACGGCTCTACTTGGCTGTACTTGACTCTAATACACTCTACTACAGCTCTATTTGGCTCTACGTGACTCTACTACACTCTACCATGGCTATACTTGGCTCTACGTGACTCTACTACACTCTACCATGACATTACTTGGCTCTACTTGACTCTACTACACTCTACTACAGCTCTACTTGTCTGTACTACACTCTTCAATGGCTCTACTTGATTCTACTTGGCTCTACTACAGTCTACAATTGCACTATTTGGCTCTACTTGGATCTGCTATACCCAACCGTGACTCTACTTGGCTCTACTTAACTCAACTATACTACAATGGCTCTACTTGACTCTACTACACTCTACTGTACGGTAGCACTGCTCTACTTTGTTCTAATTGCCTCTACTACACTCTACCACAGCTCTGCTTGGCTCTACTTGACTCTACTACACCCTACCATGGCTGTACTTTTGGTTCTACTTGACTCTACTACACTCTACAATGGCTCTACTTGGCTCTACTTGACTCTACTACACTCTACCATGACTCTACTTGACTCTACTACACTCTACAATGGCTCAACTTGGCACTACGTGACTCTACTACACTCTACGATGGCTCGACATGATTCTACTTGACTCTACTATACTCTACAATTACTCGACTGTACTTCGCTCTACTTCAACCTATACAGTCGTTCTACTTGGCTCTACTTGACTCTACTGCACTCTACCGTGGCTCTACGTGGCTCTCCTTGTCTCTACTACACTCTACTATGGCTCTACTTGGATCTACTTAACTCTACTACACTCTACCTTGGCTGTACTTGTCTCTACTTGACTCTACTACACTATACTACAGCTCTACTTGGCTGTACTATACTCTTCAATGGCTCTAGTTGACTGTACTTGACTCTACCACACACTACCACGGCTCTACTAGGCTCTACTTGACTCTCCTACACTCTACTACAGCTCTACTTGGTTCTACTAGACTCTTCAATGGCTCTACTTGGCTCTACTTGACTCTACTACACTATACTACAGCTCTACTTTTCTCTACTATACTCTTCAATGGCTCTAGTTGCCTCTACGTGACTCTACTACACTCTACCATGGCTCTACTTGGTTATACTTGACTCTACTACACTCTACAATGGCTCTACTTGGCTCTACGTGACTCTACTACACTCTAGCTACCATGGCTCGACATGACTCTACGTGACACTATTATACTCTACTTCAATCTACAGTCGTTCTACTTGGTTCTAGTTGACTCTACTGCACTCTACCATTCATGGCTCTACCTGGCTCTCCTTGACTCTACTACACTCTACTATGGCTCTACTTGGATCTACTTGACTCTACTACACTCTACCATGGCTCTACGTGGCTCTACTATACTCTTCAATGTCCCTAGTTGGCTGTGCTTGACTCTAATGTACACCACCACGGCTCTACTTGGCTGTACTTGACTCTACTACACTCTACTACAGCTCTATTTGGCTCTACGTGACTCTACTACACTCTACCATGGCTCTACTTGGCTCTACGTCACTCTACTACACTCTACCATGACAGTACTTGGCTCTACTTGACTCCACAACACTCTACTACAGCTCTACTTGTCTGTACTAGACTCTTCAATGGCTCTACTTGATTCTACTTGGCTCTACTACAGTCTATAATTGCACTATTTGGCTCTACTTGGATCTGCTATACCCAACCGTGACTCTACTTGGCTCTACTTAACTCAACTATACTACAATGGCTCTACTTGACTCTACTACACTCTACTGTACGGTAGCACTGCTCTACTTTGTTCTAATTGCCTCTACTACACTGTACCAAAGCTCTGCTTGGCTCTACTTGACTCTACTACACTCTACCATGGCTCTATACTTGACTCTACTTCACTCTACCATGGCTCTACTTGGTTCTACTTGCATCTACTACACTCTACTACAGCTCTACTTGACTCTACGTGACTCTACTACACTCTACCATGGCTCTACTTGGCTCTACTTGACTCTAGTACACTCTACAATGGCTCTACTTGGCTCTACTTGATTCTACTACACACTACAACGGCTCTACTTGGCTCTACTTGACTCTACTAGACTCTACCATGGCTCTACTTGGCTGTACTTGACTCTACTAGACTCTACCATGGCTCTACTTGGATCTACTTGCATGTACTACACTCGATCATGGTTCTACTTGGCTCTACTTTACCCTACTTCACTCTACCATGGCTCAACTTCGCTCTACTACACTCTACCATGGCTCTACTTGGCTCTACTTGACTCTACTACACTCTACAATTGCTCTACTTGGCTCTATACTTGACTCCACTACACTCTAACATGGGTCTACTTGGCTCTACTTGACTCTAATACACTCTACAATGCCTCTACTTGGCTCTACTTGACTACTACACTCTACATTGGCTCTACTCTCTACTTGACTCTACTTGTCTCTACTACACTCTAGCATGCCTCTACTTGGCTCTACTTGACTCTACTACACTCTAGCATGCCTCTACTTGGCTCTACTTGACTCTACTACACTCTAGAATGGTTCTACTTGGCTCTACGTGACTCTACTACACTCTACCGTGACTCTATACATGGCTCTACTTGACTCTACTATACTCTACAATGACTCTACTTGACTGTACTTAACTCTACTTCAATCTACAGTCGTTCTACTTGGCTCTACTTGACTGTATTGCACTCTACCATGGATCTACGTGACTCTACTACACTGTACAATGGCTCTACTTGTCTCTACTTGACTCTACTACACTATACTACAGCTCTACTTGGCTCTATACTATACTCTTCAATGGCTCTACTTGAATCTACTACACTCTACCACAGCTCTACTTGGCTCTACTGGACTCTACTACACTCTACTATAGCTAAACTTGGCTCTACTAGACTCTTCAATTGCTCTACACGGTTATACACTCTACTACAGCTCTGCTTGGCTCTACTTGACTCTATAGATACTACACTCTACCATGGCTCTACTTGGCTCTACTTGAGTCTACTACACTTTACCGTGGCTCTACATGGCTCTACTTGACTCTACTTCACTCTACAGTCGCTCTACTTGGCTCTACTTGACTGTACTGCGCTCTATACCATGGCTCTACCTGGCTCTCCTTGACTCTACTACACTCTACTATGTCTCTGCTTGGCTCTACTTGAGTCTACTACACTCTACCATGTCTATACTTGGCTCTACTTGACTCTACTACACTCCAGAGGAGGTTGGAAGGTAGTAATTAGTGATGCGAGCGGGATAGCAATTAGTGCTAAGTGATGACGTAATCATACGGGCTGTCATTCAGGCCCAAAGTGAAATGTGAAATCGATTTACACAACGGCGCCCTCGCTTGTTTAAAACGACAAAACTCGCTCAGTGGATACTGCTAGGTGAGCTGTAGATCGCCCCTATGGCACTTCATGATGCGGAAAGTAGTCTGAGGGGATTCTAAAGGAACCGCTCAAATACTTCACTTATAATGAAGAATTATAGCGTACAATCTAGAGCTCATTTGGCAGTATCCACTGAGCGAATTTTCTTCCGAACAACCGAGGGCGCCGTTGTGTAAATCGATTTCACATTTCAGTACGTCATCATGCAGCACTAATTGCTACCTTACGCGCATCACTAATTACTAGCTTCCAACCTCCTACAATGGTTCTACTTGACTTTAGTACACTCTAGAATGGATCTACTTGGTTGTACGTGACTCTACTGCACTCTACCATTGCTCTACTTAGCTCTACTTGCATCTACTACACTCTACTACAGCTCTATTTGGCTCTACATGACTCTACTACCCTCTACCATGGCTCTACTTGGCTCTACTTGACTCTACTACACTCTACAATGGCTCTACTTGGCTGTACTTGACTCTACTGAACTCTACCATGGATCTACTTGGCTCTACTTGCATATACTACACTCTACTACAGCTCTACTTGGCTCTACTTGACTCTACTTCACTCTACCATGGCACTACTTGTATGGCGCTACGTGACTCTACTACACTCTACCATGGCTCTACTTGGTTCTACTTGCCTCTACTAGACTCTTCTCTCCTTGACTGTACTACACTCTATACAATGGCTCTACTTGGCTGTACTTGACTCTACTGAACTCTACCAAGGCTCTACTTGTCTCTACTTGCATATACTACACTCTACTACAGCTCTACTTGGCTCTACTTGACTCTACTTCACTCTACCATGGCACTACTTGTATGGCACTACTTGTATGGCGCTACGTGACTCTACTACACTCTACCATGGCTCTACTTGGCTCTACTTACCTTTACTTCACTCCACCATGGCTCTACTTGACTCTACTATACTCTACAATGACACTACTTGACTCTACTTGACTTTACTTCACTCTACAGTCGCTCTACTTCGCTCTACTTGACTGTACTGCACTCTACCTTGGCTCTACCTGGCTATCCTTGAGTCTACTACACTCTACCATAGCTCTGCTGGGCTCTACTTGACTCTACTGTACTGTACCATGGCTCTACTTGGCTCTACTTGACTCTACTACACTCTACAATGGCTCTACTTGACTGTAGTACAGTCTAGAATGGATCTATACTTGCTTGTACTTGACTCTACTGCACTCTACCATGGCTCTACTTGGCTCTACTTGCATCTACTACACTCTACTACAGCTCTACTTGGCTCTACATGACTCTATTACACTCTACCATGGCTCTACTTGGCTCTACTTGACTCTACTTCACCCTACAATGGGTCTACTTGGCTCTACTTGACTCTACTAGACTCTACCATGGCTGTACCTGGTTATCCTTGACAGTACTGCACACTACCATGGCTCTGCATGGTTGTACTTGACTCTACTGCACTCTACCAAGGCTCAACTTGGCTCTACTTGCGTCTACTACACTCTACTGCAGGTCTACTGGGCTCTACTTAAGTCCACTTCACCCTACAAAGGCTCTACTTGGTTGTACGTGACTCTACTACAGTCTACAATGGCTCTACTTGACTCTACTTGACTCTACTACACACTACCATGACTCTACTTTGTTCAACTTGACTCTACTGTACTACACTCTACAATGGCTCTACTTGGTTCTACTTGACTCTACTACACCCCAACATGGCTCTACTAGGCTCTTCTTGACTCTACTACACTCTACAATAGCTCTACTTGGCTCTACTTGACTCTACTACATTCTACCATGGCTCTACTTGGCTCTACTTGAGTGTACTACACTCTACAATGGCTCTACTTGGCTCTACTTGAGTCTACTACACTTTACCGTGGCTCTACCTGGCTCTCCTTGACTCTACTACACTCTACTATGTCTCTACTTGGCTCTACTTGATTCTACTACACTCTAGCATGCCTCTAGTTGGCTCTACTTCACTCTACTACACTCTAGAATGGTTCTACTTGGCTCTATGTGACTCTACTACACTCTACCGTGGCTCTATACATGGCTCTACTTGACTCTACTATACACTACAATGACTCTACTTGACTGTACTTCACTCTACTTCAATCTACAGTCGTTCTACTTGGCTCTACTTGACTGTATTGCACTGTACCATGGCTTTACCTGACTCTACTTCACTGTACAATGGCTCTACTTGTCTCTACTTGAATCTACTACACTCTACCACAGCTCTACTTGGCTCTACTTGACTCTACTACACTCTACTATAGCTATACTTGGCTCTACTAGACTCTTGAATTGCTCTACATGGTTCTACACACTACTACAGCTCTGCTTGGCTCTACTTGACTCTATAGATACTACACTCTACCATGGCTCTACTTGACTCTACTACACTCTACAATGGCTCTATGTGACTGTAGTACACTCTAGAATGGATCTACTTGTCTGTACGTGACTCTACTGCAGTCTATCATGGCTCTACTTGGTTCTTCTTGCATCTACTACACTCTACTACAGCTCTACTTGACTGTACGTGACTCTACCACACTCTACCATGGCTCTACTTGGCTCTACTTGACTCTACTACACTCTACAATGCCTCTACTTGGCTCTACGTTACTCTACTACACTCTACATTGGCTCTACTCTCTACTTGACTCTACTACACGCTACCATGGCTCTAGTTGGTTCTACTTGACTCTACTACACTCTACAATGGCCCTATACTTGGCTCTACTTGACTCTACTACACTCTACCATGACTCTACCTTGCTATACTTGACTCTACTAGACTCTACAATGGCTCTACTTTGCTCTACTTGACTCTACTACACGCTACCATGGCTCTACTTGGTTCTACTTGACTCTACTACACTCTACTGTACTGTACCACTTCTCTACTTTGTTCTAATTGTCTCTACTACACTCTACCACAGCTCTACTTGGCTCTACTTGACTCTACTACACTCTACCATGGCTCTACTTGGTTCTACTTGACTCTACTACACTCTACAATGGCTCTATACTTGGCTCTACTTGACTATACTACACTCTACCATGACTCTACGTGGCTCTACTTGACTCTACTACACTCTACAATGGCTCTACTTTGCTCTACGTGACTCCACTACACTCTACCATGGCTGTACTTTTGGTTCTACTTGACTCTACTACACTCTACAATGGCTCTACTTGGCTCTACTTGACTCTACTACACTCTACCATGACTCTACTTTACTCTACTACACTCTACAATGGCTCAACTTGGCACTACGTGACTCTACTACACTCTACGATGGCTCGACATGATTCTACTTGACTCTACTATACTCTACAATGACTCGACTGTACTTCGCTCTACTTCAACCTACAGTCGTTCTACTTGGCTCTACTTGACTCTACTGCACTCTACCGTGGCTCTACCTGGCTCTCCTTGACTCTACTACACTCTACTATGGCTCTACTTGGATCTACTTAACTCTACTACACTCTACCTTGGCTGTACTTGTCTCTACTTGACTCTACTACACTATACTACAGCTCTACTTGGCTGTACTATACTCTTCAATGGCTCTAGTTGACTGTACTTGACTCTACCACACACTACCACGGCTCTACTAGGCTCTACTTGACTCTCCTACACTCTACTACAGCTCTACTTGGTTCTACTAGACTCTTCAATGGCTCTACTTGGCTCTACTTGACTCTACTACACTATACTACAGCTCTACTTTTCTCTACTATACTCTTCAATGGCTCTAGTTGCCTCTACTTGACTCTACTACACTCTACCATGGCTCTACTTGGTTCTACTTGACTCTACTACACTCTACAATGGCTCTACTTGGCTCTACGTGACTCTACTACACTCTAACTACCATGGCTCGACATGACTCTACGTGACACTATTATACTCTACTTCAATCTACAGTCGTTCTACTTGGTTCTAGTTGACTCTACTGCACTCTACCATTCATGGCTCTACCTGGCTCTCCTTGACTCTACTACACGCTACTATGGCTCTACTTGGATCTACTTGACTCTACTACACTCTACCATGGCTCTACTATACTCTTCAATGTCCCTAGTTGGCTGTGCTTGACTCTACTGTACACCACCACGGCTCTACTTGGCTGTACTTGTCTCTACTACACTCTACTACAGCTCTATTTGGCTCTACGTGACTCTACTACACTCTACCATGGCTCTACTTGGCTCTACGTGACTCTACTACACTCTACCATGACAGTACTTGGCTCTACTTGACTCTACTACACTCTACTACAGCTCTACTTGTCTGTACTAGACTCTTCAATGGCTCTACTTGATTCTACTTGGCTCTACTGCAGTCTACAATTGCACTATTTGGCTCTACTTGGATCTGCTATACCCAACCGTGACTCTACTTGGCTCTACTTAACTCAACTATACTACAATGGCTCTACTTGACTCTACTACACTCTACTGTACGGTAGCACTGCTCTACGTTGTTCTAATTGCCTCTACTACACTCTACCACAGCTCTGCTTGGCTCTACTTGACTCTACTACACTCTACCATGGCTCTATACTTGACTCTACTTCGCTCTACAATGGCTCTACTTGACTGTAGTACACTCTAGAATGGATCTACTTGGTTGTACGTGACTCTACTGCACTCTACCATGGCTCTACTTGGCTCTACTTGCATCTACTACACTCTACTACTGCTCTACTTGGCTCTACATGACTCTACTACACTCTACCACAGCTCTACTTGGCTCTATATTTGACTCTACTACACTCTACAATGACTCTACTTGGCTTTACTTGACTATACTATAGTCTACAATGACTCTACTTGACTGTACTTCACTCTACTTCAATCTATACTCATTCTACTTGGCTCTACTTGACCGTATTGCACTCTACCATGGCTCCACCTGACTCTACTACACTGTACAATGGCTCTACTTGTCTCTACTTGAATCTACTACACTCTACCACAGCTCTACTTTGCTCTACTTGATTCTACTACACTCTACTATAGCTATACTTGGCTCTACTAGACTCTTCAATTGCTCTACATGGTTCTACACTCTACTACAGCTCTGCTTGGCTCTACTTGACTCTATAGATACTACACTATACCATGGCTCTACTCGACTCTACTACACTCTACAATGGCTCTACTTGACTGTAGTACACTCTAGAATGGATCTACTTGGTTGTATGTGACTGTACTGCACTCTACCATGGCTCTACTTGGTTCTACTTGCATCTACTACACTCTACTACAGCTCTACTTGACTCTACGTGACTGTACTACACTCTACCATGGCTCTACTTGGCTCTACTTGACTCTAGTACACTCTACAATGGCTCTATACTTGGCTCTACTTGATTCTACTACACACTACAACGGCTCTACTTGGCTCTACTTGACTCTACTAGACTCTACCATCGCTCTACTTGGCTGTACTTGACTCTACTAGACTCTACCATGGCTCTACTTGGCTCTACTTGCATGTACTACACTCGATCATGGTTCTACTTGGCTCTACTTCACCCTACTTCACTCTACCATGGCTCAACTTCGCTCTACTACACTCTACCATGGCTCTACTTGGCTCTACTTGACTCTACTACACTCTACAATTGCTCTACTTGGCTCTATACTTGACTCCACTACACTCTAACATGGGTCTACTTGGCTCTACTTGACTCTAATACACTCTACAATGCCTCTACTTGGCTGTACTTGACTACTACACTCTACATTGGCTCTACTCTCTACTTGACTCTACTTGTCTCTACTACACTCTAGCATGCCTCTACTTGGCTCTACTTGACTCTACTACACTCTAGAATGGTTCTACTTGGCTCTACGTGACTCTACTACACTCTACCGTGACTCTATACATGGCTCTACTTGACTCTACTATACTCTACAATGACTCTACTTGACTGTACTTAACTCTACTTCAATCTACAGTCGTTCTACTTGGCTCTACTTGACTGTATTGCACTCTACCATGGATCTACCTGACTCTACTACACTGTACAATGGCTCTACTTGTCTCTACTTGACTCTACTACACTATACTACAGCTCTACTTGGCTCTATACTATACTCTTCAATGGCTCTACTTGAATCTACTACACTCTACCACAGCTCTACTTGGCTCTACTGGACTCTACTACACTCTACTATAGCTAAACTTGGCTCTACTAGACTCTTCAATTGCTCTACATGGTTCTACACTCTACTACAGCTCTGCTTGGCTCTACTTGACTCTATAGATACTACACTCTACCATGGCTCTACTTGACTCTACTACACTCTACAATGGCTCTACTTGACTGTAGTACAGTCTAGAATGGATCTACTTGGTTGTACGTGACTCTACTGCGCACTACCATGGCTCTACTTGGTTCTACTTGCATCTACTACACTCTACTACAGTACTACTTGACTCTACTTGAATCTACTAAACTCTAGCACAGCTCTACTTGGCTCTACTTGACTCTACTACATTCTACTATAGCTATACTTGGCTCTACTAGACTCTTCAATTGCTCTACATGGTTCTACACTCTACTACAGCTCTGCTTGGCTCTACTTGACTCTATAGATACTACACTCTACCATGGCTCTACTTGACTCGACTACACTCTACAATGGCTCTACGTGACTGTAGTACACTCTAGAATGGATCTACTTGGTCGTACGTGACTCTACTGCACTCTACCAAGGCTCTACTTGGTTCTACTTGCATCTACTACACTCTACTACAGCTCTACTTGACTCTACGTGACTCTACTACACTCTACCATGGCTCTACTTGGTTCTACTTGACTCTAGTTCACTCTACAATGGCTCTACTTGGCTATACTTGACTCTACTACACACTACAACGGCTCTACTTCGATCTACTTGACTCTACTAGACTCTACCGTGGCTCTACTTTGCTGTACGTGACTGTACTAGAGTCTACCATGGCTCTACTTGGCTCTACTTGCATGTACTACACTCGATCATGGTTCTACTTGGACCCTACTTCACTCTACCATGGCTCAACTTCGCTCTACTACACTCTACCATGGCTCTACTTGGCTCTACTTGACTCTAGTACACTCTACAATGGATCTACTTGGCTCTACTTCACTCTACTACACTCTACCATCGCTCTGCATGGCTCAATCTGACTGTACTACACTCTACCTTGACTGTATACTTGACTCAATTTGACTCTACTACACACTACAGTCGCTCTACTTGACTCTTCTACACTCTACTATGGCTCTACTTGGATCTACGTGACTCTACTACACTCTACCATGGCTCTACATGGCTCTACTTGATTCTACTGCACTCTACTACAGCTCTACTCGGTTCTACTATACTCTTCAATGGCTCTACTTGCCTCTACTTGTCTCTACTACATGCTACCATGGCTCTACTTGGTTCTACTTGACTCTACTACACTCTACAATGGCTCTAATTTGTTCTACGTGACTCTACTACACTCTACCAAGGCTCGATTTGACTCTACTTGACTCTACTATACTCTACAATGACTCTACTTGACTGTACTTCACTCCACTTCAATCTACAGTCGTTCTACTTGGTTCCACTTGACTCTATACCGCACTCTACCATGGCTCTACCTGGCTCTCCTTGACTCTACTACACTCTACTATGGATCTACTTAGATCTACTTGACTCTACTACACTCTGCCATGGCTCTACTTGGTTCTACTTGACTCTACTACACTCTACAAAGGCTCTACATGGCTGTATTTGACTCTACTACACTCTACCATGACTGTACTTGACTCTACTACACTCTACAATGGCTCTACTTGGCTGAACGTGACTCTACTACACTCTACGATGGCTAGACATGATTCTATTTGACTCTACTATACTCTACAATGACTCGACTGTACTTCGCCCTACTTCAACATACAGTCGTTCTACTTGGCTCTACTTGACTCTACTGCACTCTACCATGGCTCTACCTGACTCTCCTTGACTCTACTACACTCTACTATGGCTCTACTTGGATCTACTTGACTCTACTACACTCTACCTTGGCTGTACTTGTCTCTACTTGACTCTACTACACTATACTACAGCTCTACTTGGCTGTACTATACTCTTCAATGGCTTTAGTTGGCTGTACTTGACTCTTCCACACACTACCACGGCTCTACTAGGCTCTACTTGACTCTACTACACTCTACTTCAGCTCTATTTTGTTCTACTAGACACTTCAATGGCTCTACTTGGCTCTACTTGACTCTACTACACTATACTACAGCTCTACTTCTCTCTACTATACTCTTCAATGGCTCTAGTTGCCTCTACTTGACTCTTCTACACTCTACCATGGCTCTACTTGGTTCTACTTGACTCTAGTACACTCTACAATGGCTCTACTTGGCTCTACGTGACTCTACTACACTCTAGCTACCATGGCTCGACATGACTCTACGTGACTCTACTATACTCTACTTCAATCTACAGTCGTTCTACTTGGTTCTAGTTGACTCTACTGCACTCTACCATGCATGGCTCTACCTGGCTCTCCTTGACTCTACTACACTCTACTATGGGTCTACTTGGATCTACTTGACTCTACTACACTCTAACATGGCTCTACATGGCTCTACAATACTCTTCAATGTCTCTAGTTGGCTGTACTTGACTCTACTGCACACTACTACGGCTCTACTTGGCTCTACTTGACTCTACTACACTCTAGTACAGCTCTATTTGGCTCTACGTGACTCTACTACACTCTACCATGGCTCTACTTGGCTCTACGTGACTCTACTACACTCTACCATGACAGTACTTGTCTCTACTTGACTCTACTACACTCCACTACAGCTCTACTTGGCTCTACAAGACTCTTCAATGGCTCTACTTGATTCTACTTGGCTCTACTACAGTTTACAATTGCTCTATTTGGCTCTACTTGGATCTGCTATACCCAACCGTGACTCTACTTGGCTCTAATTAACTCAACTGTACTACAATGGCTCTACTTGACTCTACTACACTCTACTGTACTGTACCACTGCTCTACTTTGTTCTAATTGCCTCTACTACACTCTACCAGAGCTTTGCTTGGCTCTACTTGACTCTACTACACTCTACCATCTCTCTATACTTGACTCTACTACACTCTACAATGGCTCTACTTGACTGTACTACACTCTAGAATGGATCTAATTGGTTGTTCGTGACTCTACTGCACTCTACCATGGCTCTACTTGGCTCTACTTGCATCTACTACACTCTACTACTGCTCTACTTGGCTCTACATGACTCTACTACACTCTACTACGGCTCTACTTGGCTCTATACTTGACTCTACTACACACTACAATGGCTCTACTTGGCTTTACTTGACTCTACTATACTCTACAATGACTCTACTTGACTGTACTTCACTCTACTTCAATCTATAGTCGTTCTACTTGGCTCTACTTGACTGTATTGCACTCTACCATGGCTTTACCTGACTCTACTACACTGTACAATGGCTCTACTTGTCTCTACTTGAATCTACTACACTCTACCACAGCTCTACTTGGCTCTATACTTGACTCTACTACACTCTACAATGACTCTACTTGGCTTTACTTGACTCTACTAGACTGTACCATGCCTGCACCTGGCTCTCCTTGACTGTTCTATGTACACTCTACAATGGCTCTACTTGGCTGTAGTTGACTCTACTGCACTCTATCATGGCTCTACTTGGCTCTACTTGCATGTACTACACTCTGCTACAGGTCTACTTGGCTCTACTTGACTCTACTTCACTCTACCATGGCTCTACTTGGCTCTACGTGACTCTACTAAACTCTACAATGCCTCTACTTGGCTCTACTTTACTACTACACTCTACATTGGCTTTACTCTCTACTTGACTCTAAATGACTCTACTACACACTAGCATGCCTCTACTTGGCTCTTCTTGACTCTACTACACTCTAGAATGGTTCTACTTGGCTCTACGTGACTCTACTACACTATACCGAGACTCTATACATGGCTCTACTTGACTCTACTATACTCTACAATGACTCTACTTGACTGTACTTCACTCTACTTCAATCTACAGTCGTTCTACTTGGCTCTACTTGACTGTATTGCACTCTACCATGGATCTACCTGACTCTACTACACTGTACAATGGCTCAACTTGTTTCTACTTGGCTCTACTACACTATACTACAGCTCTACTTTGCTCTTTACTATACTCTTCAATGGCTCTACTTGAATCTACTACACTCTACCACAGCTCTACTTGGCTCTACTGGACTCTACTACACTCTACTATAGCTAAACTTGGCTCTACAAGACTCTTCAATTGCTCTACATGGTTCTACACTCTACTACAGCTCTGCTTGGCTCTACTTGACTCTATAGATACTACACTCTACCATGGCTCTACTTGACTCTACTACACTCTACAATGGCTCTACTTGACTGTAGTACACTCTAGAATGGATCTACTTGGTTGTACGTGACTCTACTGCGCACTACCATGGCTCTACTTGGTTCTACTTGCATCTACTACACTCTACTACAGTACTACTTGACTCTACGTGACTCTACTTGACTATACTACAGCTCTACTTGGCACTATACTATACACTTCAATGGCTCTACTTGAATCTACTACACTCTACCACAGCTCTACTTGGCTCTACTTGACTCTACTACATTCTACTATAGCTATACTTGGCTCTACTAGACTCTTCAATTGCTCTACATGGTTCTACACTCTACTACAGCTCTGCTTGGCTCTACTTGATTCTATAGATACTACACTCTACCATGGCTCTACTTGACTCTACTACACTCTACAATGGCTCTACGTGACTGTAGTACACTCTAGAATGGATCTACTTGGTCGTACGTGACTCTACTGCACTCTATCAAGGCTCTACTTGGTTCTACTTGCATCTACTACACTCTACTACAGCTCTACTTGACTCTACGTGACTCTACTACACTCTACCATGGCTCTACTTGGTTCTACTTGACTCTAGTACACTCTACAATGGCTCTACTTGGCTATACTTGACTCTACTACACACTACAACGGCTCTACTTGGATCTACTTGACTCTACTAGACTCTACCATGGCTCTACCTGGCTGTACGTGACTGTACTAGAGTCTACCATGGCTCTACTTGGCTCTACTTGCATGTACTACACTCGATCATGGTTCTACTTGGCTCTACTTGGACCCTACTTCACTCTACCATGGCTCAACTTCGCTCTACTAAACTCTACCATGGCTCTACTTGGCTCTACTTGACTCTAGTACACTCTACAATGGATCTACTTGGCTCTACTTGACTCTACTACACTCTACCATTGCTCTGCATGGCTCTATCTGACTGTACAACACTCTACCTTGACTGTATACTTGACTCAATTTGACTCTACTACACACTACAGTCGCTCTACTTGACTCTTCTACACTCTACTATGGCTCTACTTGGATCTACGTGACTCTACTACACTCTACCATGGCTCTACATGACTCTACTTGATTCTACTGCACTCTACTACAGCTCTACTTGGTTCTTCTATACTCTTCAATGGCTCTACTTGCCTCTACTTGTCTCTACTACACGCTACCATGGCTCTACTTGGTTCTACTTGACTCTACTACACTCTACAATGGCTCTACTTTGTTCTACGTGACTCTACTACACTCTACCAAGGCTCGATTTGACTCTACTTGACTCTACTATACTCTACAATGACTCTACTTGACTGTACTTCACTCCACTTCAATCTACAGTCGTTCTACTTGGTTCCACTTGACTCTATACCGCACTCTATCATGGCTCTACCTGGCTCTCCTTGACTCTACTACACTCTACTATGGATCTACTTGGATCTACTTGACTCTACTACACTCTACCATGGCTCTACTTGGTTCTACTTGACTCTACTACACTCTACAATGGCTCTACATGGCTCTACTTGACTCTACTACACTCTACCATGACTGTACTTGACTCTACTACACTCTACAATGGCTCTACTTGGCTGTACGTGACTCTACTACACTCTACGATGGCTCGACATGATTCTATTTGACTCTACTATACTCTACAATGACTCGACTGTACTTCGCTCTACTTCAACCTACAGTCGTTCTACTTGGCTCTACTTGACTCTACTGCACTCTACCATGGCTCTACCTGACTCTCCTTGACTCTACTACACTCTACTATGGCTCTACTTGGATCTACTTGACTCTACTACACTCTACCTTGGCTGTACTTGTCTCTACTTGACTCTACTACACTAAACTACAGCTCTACTTGGCTGTACTATACTCTTCAATGGCTTTAGTTGGCTGTACTTGACTCTTCCACACACTACCACGGCTCTACTAGGCTCTACTTGACTCTACTACACTCTACTACAGCTCTATTTGGTTCTACTAGACACTTCAATGGCTCTACTTGGCTCTACTTGACTCTACTACACTATACTACAGCTCTACTTCTCTCTACTATACTCTTCAATGGCTCTAGTTGCCTCTACTTGACTCTTCTACACTCTACCATAGCTCTACTTGGTTCTACTTGACTCTACTACACTCTACAATGGCTCTACTTGGCTCTACGTGACTCTCCTACACTCTAGCTACCATGGCTCGACATGACTCTACGTGACTCTACTATACTCTACTTCAATCTACAGTCGTTCTACTTGGTTATAGTTGACTCTACTGCACTCTACCATGCATGGCTCTACCTGGCTCTCCTTGACTCTACTACACTCTACTATGGCTCTACTTGGATCTACTTGACTCTACCACACTCTACCATGGCTCTACATGGCTCTACAATACTCTTCAATGTCTCTAGTTGGCTGTACTTGACTCTACTACACTCTACCATGGCTCTACTTGGCTCTACGTGACTCTACTACACTCTACCATGACAGTACTTGGCTCTACTTGACTCTACTACACTCCACTACAGCTCTACTTGGCTCTAATAGACTCTTCAATTGCTCTACTTGATTCTACTTGGCTCTACTACAGTCTACAATTGCTCTATTTGGCTCTACTTGGATCTGCTATACCCAACCGTGACTCTACTTGACTCTACTACACTCTACTGTACTGTACCACTGCTCTAATTTGTTCTAATTGCCTCTACTACACTCTACCACAGCTCTGCTTGGCTCTACTTGACTCTACTACACTCTACCATCTCTCTATACTTGACTCTACTACACTCCACAATGGCTCTACTTGACTGTACTACACTCTAGAATGGATCTACTTGGTTGTACGTGACTCTACTGCACTCTACCATGGCTCTACTTGGCTCTACTTGCATATACTACACTCTACTACTGCTCTACTTGGCTCTACATGACTCTACTACACTCTACCACGGCTCTACTTGGCTCTATACTTGACTCTACTACACACTACAATGGCTCTACTTGGCTTTACTTGACTCTACTATACTCTACAATGACTCTACTTGACTGTACTTCACTCTACTTCAATCTATAGTCGTTCTACTTGGCTCTACTTGACTGTATTGCACTCTACCATGGCTTTACCTGACTCTACTACACTGTACAATGGCTCTACTTGTCTCTACTTGAATCTACTACACTCTACCACAGCTCTACTTGGCTCTATACTTGACTCTACTACACTCTACAATGACTCTACATAAATACCCCACCCATTTAAGTCATTAATGCCACACCCATTTAAGCCATAAATGCCCCACCCATTTAAGCCATAAAATGCCTCATCTATTTAAGCCATAATTGCCCCATCCCCATCTCCCTTTATGTTTTAACTTCACACTTTATGTATGTGTGAAATATTCAACATCGATGTGCCAGCGTTGTTGGTGCTCCCCCACTCAACACACAACTCGCTCTACTACACTCTACCATGGCTCTACTTGGCTCTACTTGACTCTACTACACTCTACAATTGCTCTACTTGGCTCTATACTTGACTCCACTACACTCTAACATGGGTCTACTTGGCTCTACTTGACTCTACTACACTCTACAATGCCTCTACTTGGCTCTACTTGACTGCTACACTCTACATTGGCTCTACTCTCTACTTCACTCTACTTGACTCCACTACACTCTAGCATGCCTCTACTTGGCTCTACTTGACTCTACTACACTCTAGAATGGCTCTACGTGACTCTACTACACTCTACCGTGGCTCTATACATGTCTCTACTTGACTCTACTATAGTCTACAATGACTCTACTTGACTGTACTTCACTCTACTTCAATCTACAGTCGTTCTACTTGGCTCTACTTGACTGTATTGCACTCTACCATGGCTCTACCTGACTCTACTACACTGTACAATGGCTGCACTTGTCTCTACTTGACTCTACAACACTATTTACCACAGCTCTACTTGGCTCTATACTATACTCTTCAATGGCTCTACTTGTCTCTACTTGAATCTACTACACTCTACCACAGCTCTACTTGGCTCTACTTGACTCTACTACACTCTAATACAGCTCTACTTGGCTCTACATGACTCTACTACCCTCTACCATGGCTCTACTTGGTTTAACTTGACTCTACTACACTCTACCATGGCTCTACATGACTCTACTTGATTCTACTGCACTCTACTACAGCTCTACTCGGTTCTACTATACTCTTCAATGGCTCTACTTGCCTCTACTTGTCTCTACTACATGCTACCATGGCTCTACTTGGTTCTACTTGACTCTACTACACTCTACAATGGCTCTAATTTGTTCTACGTGACTCTACTACACTCTACCAAGGCTCGATTTGACTCTACTTGACTCTACTATACTCTACAATGACTCTACTTGACTGTACTTCACTCCACTTCAATCTACAGTCGTTCTACTTGGTTCCACTTGACTCTATACCGCACTCTACCATGGCTCTACCTGGCTCTCCTTGACTCTACTACACTCTACTATGGATCTACTTAGATCTACTTGACTCTACTACACTCTGCCATGGCTCTACTTGGTTCTACTTGACTCTACTACACTCTACAAAGGCTCTACATGGCTGTATTTGACTCTACTACACTCTACCATGACTGTACTTGACTCTACTACACTCTACAATGGCTCTACTTGGCTGAACGTGACTCTACTACACTCTACGATGGCTAGACATGATTCTATTTGACTCTACTATACTCTACAATGACTCGACTGTACTTCGCCCTACTTCAACATACAGTCGTTCTACTTGGCTCTACTTGACTCTACTGCACTCTACCATGGCTCTACCTGACTCTCCTTGACTCTACTACACTCTACTATGGCTCTACTTGGATCTACTTGACTCTACTACACTCTACCTTGGCTGTACTTGTCTCTACTTGACTCTACTACACTATACTACAGCTCTACTTGGCTGTACTATACTCTTCAATGGCTTTAGTTGGCTGTACTTGACTCTTCCACACACTACCACGGCTCTACTAGGCTCTACTTGACTCTACTACACTCTACTTCAGCTCTATTTTGTTCTACTAGACACTTCAATGGCTCTACTTGGCTCTACTTGACTCTACTACACTATACTACAGCTCTACTTCTCTCTACTATACTCTTCAATGGCTCTAGTTGCCTCTACTTGACTCTTCTACACTCTACCATGGCTCTACTTGGTTCTACTTGACTCTAGTACACTCTACAATGGCTCTACTTGGCTCTACGTGACTCTACTACACTCTAGCTACCATGGCTCGACATGACTCTACGTGACTCTACTATACTCTACTTCAATCTACAGTCGTTCTACTTGGTTCTAGTTGACTCTACTGCACTCTACCATGCATGGCTCTACCTGGCTCTCCTTGACTCTACTACACTCTACTATGGGTCTACTTGGATCTACTTGACTCTACTACACTCTAACATGGCTCTACATGGCTCTACAATACTCTTCAATGTCTCTAGTTGGCTGTACTTGACTCTACTGCACACTACTACGGCTCTACTTGGCTCTACTTGACTCTACTACACTCTAGTACAGCTCTATTTGGCTCTACGTGACTCTACTACACTCTACCATGGCTCTACTTGGCTCTACGTGACTCTACTACACTCTACCATGACAGTACTTGTCTCTACTTGACTCTACTACACTCCACTACAGCTCTACTTGGCTCTACAAGACTCTTCAATGGCTCTACTTGATTCTACTTGGCTCTACTACAGTTTACAATTGCTCTATTTGGCTCTACTTGGATCTGCTATACCCAACCGTGACTCTACTTGGCTCTAATTAACTCAACTGTACTACAATGGCTCTACTTGACTCTACTACACTCTACTGTACTGTACCACTGCTCTACTTTGTTCTAATTGCCTCTACTACACTCTACCAGAGCTTTGCTTGGCTCTACTTGACTCTACTACACTCTACCATCTCTCTATACTTGACTCTACTACACTCTACAATGGCTCTACTTGACTGTACTACACTCTAGAATGGATCTAATTGGTTGTTCGTGACTCTACTGCACTCTACCATGGCTCTACTTGGCTCTACTTGCATCTACTACACTCTACTACTGCTCTACTTGGCTCTACATGACTCTACTACACTCTACTACGGCTCTACTTGGCTCTATACTTGACTCTACTACACACTACAATGGCTCTACTTGGCTTTACTTGACTCTACTATACTCTACAATGACTCTACTTGACTGTACTTCACTCTACTTCAATCTATAGTCGTTCTACTTGGCTCTACTTGACTGTATTGCACTCTACCATGGCTTTACCTGACTCTACTACACTGTACAATGGCTCTACTTGTCTCTACTTGAATCTACTACACTCTACCACAGCTCTACTTGGCTCTATACTTGACTCTACTACACTCTACAATGACTCTACTTGGCTTTACTTGACTCTACTAGACTGTACCATGCCTGCACCTGGCTCTCCTTGACTGTTCTATGTACACTCTACAATGGCTCTACTTGGCTGTAGTTGACTCTACTGCACTCTATCATGGCTCTACTTGGCTCTACTTGCATGTACTACACTCTGCTACAGGTCTACTTGGCTCTACTTGACTCTACTTCACTCTACCATGGCTCTACTTGGCTCTACGTGACTCTACTAAACTCTACAATGCCTCTACTTGGCTCTACTTTACTACTACACTCTACATTGGCTTTACTCTCTACTTGACTCTAAATGACTCTACTACACACTAGCATGCCTCTACTTGGCTCTTCTTGACTCTACTACACTCTAGAATGGTTCTACTTGGCTCTACGTGACTCTACTACACTATACCGAGACTCTATACATGGCTCTACTTGACTCTACTATACTCTACAATGACTCTACTTGACTGTACTTCACTCTACTTCAATCTACAGTCGTTCTACTTGGCTCTACTTGACTGTATTGCACTCTACCATGGATCTACCTGACTCTACTACACTGTACAATGGCTCAACTTGTTTCTACTTGGCTCTACTACACTATACTACAGCTCTACTTTGCTCTTTACTATACTCTTCAATGGCTCTACTTGAATCTACTACACTCTACCACAGCTCTACTTGGCTCTACTGGACTCTACTACACTCTACTATAGCTAAACTTGGCTCTACAAGACTCTTCAATTGCTCTACATGGTTCTACACTCTACTACAGCTCTGCTTGGCTCTACTTGACTCTATAGATACTACACTCTACCATGGCTCTACTTGACTCTACTACACTCTACAATGGCTCTACTTGACTGTAGTACACTCTAGAATGGATCTACTTGGTTGTACGTGACTCTACTGCGCACTACCATGGCTCTACTTGGTTCTACTTGCATCTACTACACTCTACTACAGTACTACTTGACTCTACGTGACTCTACTTGACTATACTACAGCTCTACTTGGCACTATACTATACACTTCAATGGCTCTACTTGAATCTACTACACTCTACCACAGCTCTACTTGGCTCTACTTGACTCTACTACATTCTACTATAGCTATACTTGGCTCTACTAGACTCTTCAATTGCTCTACATGGTTCTACACTCTACTACAGCTCTGCTTGGCTCTACTTGATTCTATAGATACTACACTCTACCATGGCTCTACTTGACTCTACTACACTCTACAATGGCTCTACGTGACTGTAGTACACTCTAGAATGGATCTACTTGGTCGTACGTGACTCTACTGCACTCTATCAAGGCTCTACTTGGTTCTACTTGCATCTACTACACTCTACTACAGCTCTACTTGACTCTACGTGACTCTACTACACTCTACCATGGCTCTACTTGGTTCTACTTGACTCTAGTACACTCTACAATGGCTCTACTTGGCTATACTTGACTCTACTACACACTACAACGGCTCTACTTGGATCTACTTGACTCTACTAGACTCTACCATGGCTCTACCTGGCTGTACGTGACTGTACTAGAGTCTACCATGGCTCTACTTGGCTCTACTTGCATGTACTACACTCGATCATGGTTCTACTTGGCTCTACTTGGACCCTACTTCACTCTACCATGGCTCAACTTCGCTCTACTAAACTCTACCATGGCTCTACTTGGCTCTACTTGACTCTAGTACACTCTACAATGGATCTACTTGGCTCTACTTGACTCTACTACACTCTACCATTGCTCTGCATGGCTCTATCTGACTGTACAACACTCTACCTTGACTGTATACTTGACTCAATTTGACTCTACTACACACTACAGTCGCTCTACTTGACTCTTCTACACTCTACTATGGCTCTACTTGGATCTACGTGACTCTACTACACTCTACCATGGCTCTACATGACTCTACTTGATTCTACTGCACTCTACTACAGCTCTACTTGGTTCTTCTATACTCTTCAATGGCTCTACTTGCCTCTACTTGTCTCTACTACACGCTACCATGGCTCTACTTGGTTCTACTTGACTCTACTACACTCTACAATGGCTCTACTTTGTTCTACGTGACTCTACTACACTCTACCAAGGCTCGATTTGACTCTACTTGACTCTACTATACTCTACAATGACTCTACTTGACTGTACTTCACTCCACTTCAATCTACAGTCGTTCTACTTGGTTCCACTTGACTCTATACCGCACTCTATCATGGCTCTACCTGGCTCTCCTTGACTCTACTACACTCTACTATGGATCTACTTGGATCTACTTGACTCTACTACACTCTACCATGGCTCTACTTGGTTCTACTTGACTCTACTACACTCTACAATGGCTCTACATGGCTCTACTTGACTCTACTACACTCTACCATGACTGTACTTGACTCTACTACACTCTACAATGGCTCTACTTGGCTGTACGTGACTCTACTACACTCTACGATGGCTCGACATGATTCTATTTGACTCTACTATACTCTACAATGACTCGACTGTACTTCGCTCTACTTCAACCTACAGTCGTTCTACTTGGCTCTACTTGACTCTACTGCACTCTACCATGGCTCTACCTGACTCTCCTTGACTCTACTACACTCTACTATGGCTCTACTTGGATCTACTTGACTCTACTACACTCTACCTTGGCTGTACTTGTCTCTACTTGACTCTACTACACTAAACTACAGCTCTACTTGGCTGTACTATACTCTTCAATGGCTTTAGTTGGCTGTACTTGACTCTTCCACACACTACCACGGCTCTACTAGGCTCTACTTGACTCTACTACACTCTACTACAGCTCTATTTGGTTCTACTAGACACTTCAATGGCTCTACTTGGCTCTACTTGACTCTACTACACTATACTACAGCTCTACTTCTCTCTACTATACTCTTCAATGGCTCTAGTTGCCTCTACTTGACTCTTCTACACTCTACCATAGCTCTACTTGGTTCTACTTGACTCTACTACACTCTACAATGGCTCTACTTGGCTCTACGTGACTCTCCTACACTCTAGCTACCATGGCTCGACATGACTCTACGTGACTCTACTATACTCTACTTCAATCTACAGTCGTTCTACTTGGTTATAGTTGACTCTACTGCACTCTACCATGCATGGCTCTACCTGGCTCTCCTTGACTCTACTACACTCTACTATGGCTCTACTTGGATCTACTTGACTCTACCACACTCTACCATGGCTCTACATGGCTCTACAATACTCTTCAATGTCTCTAGTTGGCTGTACTTGACTCTACTACACTCTACCATGGCTCTACTTGGCTCTACGTGACTCTACTACACTCTACCATGACAGTACTTGGCTCTACTTGACTCTACTACACTCCACTACAGCTCTACTTGGCTCTAATAGACTCTTCAATTGCTCTACTTGATTCTACTTGGCTCTACTACAGTCTACAATTGCTCTATTTGGCTCTACTTGGATCTGCTATACCCAACCGTGACTCTACTTGACTCTACTACACTCTACTGTACTGTACCACTGCTCTAATTTGTTCTAATTGCCTCTACTACACTCTACCACAGCTCTGCTTGGCTCTACTTGACTCTACTACACTCTACCATCTCTCTATACTTGACTCTACTACACTCCACAATGGCTCTACTTGACTGTACTACACTCTAGAATGGATCTACTTGGTTGTACGTGACTCTACTGCACTCTACCATGGCTCTACTTGGCTCTACTTGCATATACTACACTCTACTACTGCTCTACTTGGCTCTACATGACTCTACTACACTCTACCACGGCTCTACTTGGCTCTATACTTGACTCTACTACACACTACAATGGCTCTACTTGGCTTTACTTGACTCTACTATACTCTACAATGACTCTACTTGACTGTACTTCACTCTACTTCAATCTATAGTCGTTCTACTTGGCTCTACTTGACTGTATTGCACTCTACCATGGCTTTACCTGACTCTACTACACTGTACAATGGCTCTACTTGTCTCTACTTGAATCTACTACACTCTACCACAGCTCTACTTGGCTCTATACTTGACTCTACTACACTCTACAATGACTCTACATAAATACCCCACCCATTTAAGTCATTAATGCCACACCCATTTAAGCCATAAATGCCCCACCCATTTAAGCCATAAAATGCCTCATCTATTTAAGCCATAATTGCCCCATCCCCATCTCCCTTTATGTTTTAACTTCACACTTTATGTATGTGTGAAATATTCAACATCGATGTGCCAGCGTTGTTGGTGCTCCCCCACTCAACACACAACTCGCTCTACTACACTCTACCATGGCTCTACTTGGCTCTACTTGACTCTACTACACTCTACAATTGCTCTACTTGGCTCTATACTTGACTCCACTACACTCTAACATGGGTCTACTTGGCTCTACTTGACTCTACTACACTCTACAATGCCTCTACTTGGCTCTACTTGACTGCTACACTCTACATTGGCTCTACTCTCTACTTCACTCTACTTGACTCCACTACACTCTAGCATGCCTCTACTTGGCTCTACTTGACTCTACTACACTCTAGAATGGCTCTACGTGACTCTACTACACTCTACCGTGGCTCTATACATGTCTCTACTTGACTCTACTATAGTCTACAATGACTCTACTTGACTGTACTTCACTCTACTTCAATCTACAGTCGTTCTACTTGGCTCTACTTGACTGTATTGCACTCTACCATGGCTCTACCTGACTCTACTACACTGTACAATGGCTGCACTTGTCTCTACTTGACTCTACAACACTATTTACCACAGCTCTACTTGGCTCTATACTATACTCTTCAATGGCTCTACTTGTCTCTACTTGAATCTACTACACTCTACCACAGCTCTACTTGGCTCTACTTGACTCTACTACACTCTAATACAGCTCTACTTGGCTCTACATGACTCTACTACCCTCTACCATGGCTCTACTTGGTTTAACTTGACTCTACTACAGTCTACCATGGCTCTACTTGGCTCTACTTGACTCTACTTCACTCTACAGTGGTTCTACTTGGGTCTACTTGACTCTATTACACTCTACCATCGCTCTGCATGGCTCTATCTGACTGTACTACACTTTACATTGACTGTATACTTGACTCAATTTGACTCTACTACACTCTACAGTCGCTCTACTTGACTCTTCTACACTCTACTATGGCTCTACTTGGATCTACGTGACTCTACTACACTCTACCACGGCTCTACATGGCTCTACTTGATTCTACTGCACTCTACTACAGCTCTACTTGGTTCTACTATACTCTTCAATGGCTCTACTTGCCTCTACTTGTCTCTACTACACGCTACCATGGCTCTACTTGGTTCTACTTGACTCTACTACACTCTACAATGGCTCTACTTTGTTCTACGTGACTCTACTACACTGTACCAAGGCTCGATTTGACTCTACTTGACTCTACTATACTCTACAATGACTCTACTTGACTGTACTTCACTTCACTTCAATCTACAGTCGTTCTACTTGGTTCCACTTGACTCTATACCGCACTCTACCATGGCTCTACCTGGCTCTCCTTGACTCTACTACACTCTACTATGGATCTACTTGGATCTACGTGACTCTACTACACTCTAGCATGGCTCTACTTGGTTCTACTTGACTCTACTACAGTTTACAATGGCTCTAATTGACTCTACTACACTCTACTATACTTATACTTGACTCTACTAGACTCTTCAATTGCTCTACATGGTTCTACACTCTACTAAAGCTCTGCTAGGCTCTACTTGACTCTATAGATACTACACTCTACCATGGCTCTACTTGACTCTACTACACCCTACAATGGCTCTACTTGACTGTAGTACACTCTAGAATGGATCTACTTGGTTGTACGTGACTCTACTGCACTCTACCATGGCTCTACTTGGTTCTACTTGCATCTACTACACTCTACCACAGCTCTACTTGGCTCTACATGACTCTACTACTCTCTACCATGGCTCTACTTGGTTCAACTTGACTCTACTACACTCTACCATTGCTCTACTTGGCTCTACTTGACTCTACTACACTCTACAATCGATCTACTTGGCTCTACTTGACTCTACTACACTCTACCATCGCTCTGCATGGCTCTATCTGACTGTACTACACTCTACCTTGACTGTATACTTGACTCAATTTGACTCTACAACACCCTACAGTCGCTCTACTTGACTCTTCTACACTCTATACTATGGCTCTACTTGGATCTACGTGACTCTACTACACTGTACCATGGCTCTACATGGCACTACTTGACTCTACTGCACACTACTACAGCTCTACTTGCTTCTACTATACTCTTCAATGGCTCTACTTCCCTCTACTTGACTCTACTACACGCTACCATGACTCTACCTGGCTCTACTTGACTCTACTAGACTCTACAATGGCTCTACTTTGCTCTACGTGACTCTACTACACTCTACCATGGCTCGATTTAACTCTACTTGACTCTACTATACTCTACAATGACTCTACTTGACTGTACTTCACTCTACTTCAATCTACAGTCGTTCTACTTGGTTCCACTTGACTCTCTACCACACTCTACCATGGCTCTACCTGGCTCTCCTTGACTCTACTACACTCTACTATGGATCTACTTGGATCTACTTGACTCTACTACACTCTACCATGGCTCTACTTGGTTCTACTTGACTCTACTACACTCTACAATGGCTCTACTTGGCTCTACTTGACTCTACTACACTCTACCATGACTCTACTTGACTCTAGTACACTCTACAATGGCTCTACTTGACTCTACTACACTCTACTATAGCTATACTTGGCTCTACTAGACTCTTCAATTGCTCTACATGGTTCTACACTCTACTACAGCTCTGCTTGGCTCTACTTGACTCTATAGATACTACACTCTACCATGGCTCTACTTGACTTTACTACACTCTACAATGGCTCTACGTGATTGTAGTACACTCTAGAATGGATCTACTTGGTTGTACGTGACTCTCTAACAACACTCTAACATGGCTCTACTTGGCTCTACTTGACTCTACTACATTCTACAATGGATCTACTTGGCTCTACTTGAATCTACGTGACTCTACTACACTCTACCATCGCTCTGCATAGCTCTATCTGACTGTACTACACTCTACCTTGACTGTATACTTGACTCTACTACACTCTACAGTCGCTCTACTTGACTCTTCTACACTCTACTATGGCTCTACTTGAATCTACGTGACTCTACTACACTCTACCAAGGCTCTACATGGCTCTACTTGACTCTACTGCACTCTACTACAGCTCTACTTGGTTCTACTATACTCTTGAATGGTTCTACTTGCCTCTACTTGACTCTACTACACGCTACCATGGCTCTACTTGGTTCTACTTGACTCTACTACACTCTACTGCTCTCTATACCATGGCTCTACTTGGTTCTACTTGCATCTACTACACTCTACCACAGCTCTACTTGGCTCTACATGACTCTACTACACTCTACTATAGCTAAACTTGGCTCTACTAGACTCTTCAATTGCTCTACATGGTTCTACACTCTACTACAGCTCTGCTTGGCTCTACTTGACTCTATAGATACTACACTCTGCCATGGCTCTACTTGACTCTACTACACTCTACAATGGCTCTACTTGACTGTAGTACACTCTAGAATGGATCTACTTGGTTGTACGTGACTCTACTGCGCACTACCATGGCTCTACTTGGTTCTACTTGCATCTACTACACTCTACTACAGTACTACTTGACTCTACGTGACTCTACTTGACTATACTACAGCTCTACTTGGCACTATACTATACACTTCAATGGCTCTACTTGAATCTACTACACTCTACCACAGCTCTACTTGGCTCTACTTGACTCTACTACATTCTACTATAGCTATACTTGGCTCTACTAGACTCTTCAATTGCTCTACATGGTTCTACACTCTACTACAGCTCTGCTTGGCTCTACTTGATTCTATAGATACTACACTCTACCATGGCTCTACTTGACTCTACTACACTCTACAATGGCTCTACGTGACTGTAGTACACTCTAGAATGGATCTACTTGGTCGTACGTGACTCTACTGCACTCTATCAAGGCTCTACTTGGTTCTACTTGCATCTACTACACTCTACTACAGCTCTACTTGACTCTACGTGACTCTACTACACTCTACCATGGCTCTACTTGGTTCTACTTGACTCTAGTACACTCTACAATGGCTCTACTTGGCTATACTTGACTCTACTACACACTACAACGGCTCTACTTGGATCTACTTGACTCTACTAGACTCTACCATGGCTCTACCTGGCTGTACGTGACTGTACTAGAGTCTACCATGGCTCTACTTGCATGTACTACACTCGATCATGGTTCTACTTGGCTCTACTTGGACCCTACTTCACTCTACCATGGCTCAACTTCGCTCTACTAAACTCTACCATGGCTCTACTTGGCTCTACTTGACTCTAGTACACTCTACAATGGATCTACTTGGCTCTACTTGACTCTACTACACTCTACCATTGCTCTGCATGGCTCTATCTGACTGTACAACACTCTACCTTGACTGTATACTTGACTCAATTTGACTCTACTACACACTACAGTCGCTCTACTTGACTCTTCTACACTCTACTATGGCTCTACTTGGATCTACGTGACTCTACTACACTCTACCATGGCTCTACATGACTCTACTTGATTCTACTGCACTCTACTACAGCTCTACTTGGTTCTTCTATACTCTTCAATGGCTCTACTTGCCTCTACTTGTCTCTACTACACGCTACCATGGCTCTACTTGGTTCTACTTGACTCTACTACACTCTACAATGGCTCTACTTTGTTCTACGTGACTCTACTACACTCTACCAAGGCTCGATTTGACTCTACTTGACTCTACTATACTCTACAATGACTCTACTTGACTGTACTTCACTCCACTTCAATCTACAGTCGTTCTACTTGGTTCCACTTGACTCTATACCGCACTCTATCATGGCTCTACCTGGCTCTCCTTGACTCTACTACACTCTACTATGGATCTACTTGGATCTACTTGACTCTACTACACTCTACCATGGCTCTACTTGGTTCTACTTGACTCTACTACACTCTACAATGTCTCTACATGGCTCTACTTGACTCTACTACACTCTACCATGACTGTACTTGACTCTACTACACTCTACAATGGCTCTACTTGGCTGTACGTGACTCTACTACACTCTACGATGGCTCGACATGATTCTATTTGACTCTACTATACTCTACAATGACTCGACTGTACTTCGCTCTACTTCAACCTACAGTCGTTCTACTTGGCTCTACTTGACTCTACTGCACTCTACCATGGCTCTACCTGACTCTCCTTGACTCTACTACACTCTACTATGGCTCTACTTGGATCTACTTGACTCTACTACACTCTACCTTGGCTGTACTTGTCTCTACTTGACTCTACTACACTAAACTACAGCTCTACTTGGCTGTACTATACTCTTCAATGGCTTTAGTTGGCTGTACTTGACTCTTCCACACACTACCACGGCTCTACTAGGCTCTACTTGACTCTACTACACTCTACTACAGCTCTATTTGGTTCTACTAGACACTTCAATGGCTCTACTTGGCTCTACTTGACTCTACTACACTATACTACAGCTCTACTTCTCTCTACTATACTCTTCAATGGCTCTAGTTGCCTCTACTTGACTCTTCTACACTCTACCATAGCTCTACTTGGTTCTACTTGACTCTACTACACTCTACAATGGCTCTACTTGGCTCTACGTGACTCTCCTACACTCTAGCTACCATGGCTCGACATGACTCTACGTGACTCTACTATACTCTACTTCAATCTACAGTCGTTCTACTTGGTTCTAGTTGACTCTACTGCACTCTACCATGCATGGCTCTACCTGGCTCTCCTTGACTCTACTACACTCTACTATGGCTCTACTTGGATCTACTTGACTCTACTACACTCTACCATGGCTCTACATGGCTCTACAATACTCTTCAATGTCTCTAGTTGGCTGTACTTGACTCTACTGCACACTACTACGGCTCTACTTGGCTCTACTTGACTCTACTACACTCTAGTACAGCTCTATTTGGCTCTACGTGACTCTACTACACTCTACCATGGCTCTACTTGGCTCTACGTGACTCTACTACACTCTACCATGACAGTACTTGGCTCTACTTGACTCTACTACACTCCACTACAGCTCTACTTGGCTCTAATAGACTCTTCAATGGCTCTACTTGATTCTACTTGGCTCTACTACAGTCTACAATTGCTCTATTTGGCTCTACTTGGATCTGCTATACCCAACCGTGACTCTACTTGACTCTACTACACTCTACTGTACTGTACCACTGCTCTACTTTGTTCTAATTGCCTCTACTACACTCTACCACAGCTCTGCTTGGCTCTACTTGACTCTACTACACTCTACCATCTCTCTATACTTGACTCTACTACACTCCACAATGGCTCTACTTGACTGTACTACACTCTAGAATGGATCTACTTGGTTGTACGTGACTCTACTGCACTCTACCATGGCTCTACTTGGCTCTACTTGCATATACTACACTCTACTACTGCTCTACTTGGCTCTACATGACTCTACTACACTCTACCACGGCTCTACTTGGCTCTATACTTGACTCTACTACACACTACAATGGCTCTACTTGGCTTTACTTGACTCTACTATACTCTACAATGACTCTACTTGACTGTACTTCACTCTACTTCAATCTATAGTCGTTCTACTTGGCTCTACTTGACTGTATTGCACCCTACCATGGCTTTACCTGACTCTACTACACTGTACAATGGCTCTACTTGTCTCTACTTGAATCTACTACACTCTACCACAGCTCTACTTGGCTCTATACTTGACTCTACTACACTCTACAATGACTCTACATAAATACCCCACCCATTTAAGTCATTAATGCCACACCCATTTAAGCCATAAATGCCCCACCCATTTAAGCCATAAAATGCCTCATCCATTTAAGCCATAATTGCCCCATCCCCATCTCCCTTTATGTTTTAACTTCACACTTTATGTATGTGTGAAATATTCAACATCGATGTGCCAGCGGTGTTGGTGCTCCCCCACTCAACACACAATTCGCTCTACTACACTCTACCATGGTTCTACTTGGCTCTACTTGACTCTACTACACTCTACAATTGCTCTACTTGGCTGTATACTTGACTCCACTACACTCTAACATGGGTCTACTTGGCTCTACTTGACTCTACTACACTCTACAATGCCTCTACTTGGCTCTACTTGACTACTACACTCTACATTGGCTCTACTCTCTACTTCACTCTACTTGACTCCACTACACTCTAGCATGCCTCTACTTGGCTCTACTTGACTCTACTACACTCTAGAATGGCTCTACGTGACTCTACTACACTCTACCGTGGCTCTATACATGTCTCTACTTGACTCTACTATAGTCTACAATGACTCTACTTGACTGTACTTCACTCTACTTCAATCTACAGTCGTTCTACTTGGCTCTACATGACTGTATTGCACTCTACCATGGCTCTACCTGACTCTACTACACTGTACAATGGCTGCACTTGTCTCTACTTGACTCTACTACACTATTTACCACAGCTCTACTTGGCTCTATACTATACTCTTCAATGGCTCTACTTGT
The DNA here is from genome assembly GCA_949130485.1 of Agelas oroides. Taxonomy (NCBI): domain Eukaryota; kingdom Metazoa; phylum Porifera; class Demospongiae; order Agelasida; family Agelasidae; genus Agelas; species Agelas oroides. The sequence continues at coordinate 5,784,246 of OX422200.1, forward strand.
CTCTACTTGAATCTACTACACTCTACCACAGCTCTACTTGGCTCTACTTGACTCTACTACACTCTAATACAGCTCTACTTGGCTCTACATGACTCTACTACCCTCTACCATGGCTCTACTTGGTTTAACTTGACTCTACTACAGTCTACCATGGCTCTACTTGGCTCTACTTGACTCTACTTCACTCTACAGTGGTTCTACTTGGGTCTACTTGACTCTATTACACTCTACCATCGCTCTGCATGGCTCTATCTGACTGTACTACACTTTACATTGACTGTATACTTGACTCAATTTGACTCTACTACACTCTACAGTCGTTCTACTTGACTCTTCTACACTCTACTATGGCTCTACTTGGATCTACGTGACTCTACTACACTCTACCACGGCTCTACATGGCTCTACTTGATTCTACTGCACTCTACTACAGCTCTACTTGGTTCTACTATACTCTTCAATGGCTCTACTTGCCTCTACTTGTCTCTACTACACGCTACCATGGCTCTACTTGGTTCTACTTGACTCTACTACACTCTACAATGGCTCTACTTTGTTCTACGTGACTCTACTACACTGTACCAAGGCTCGATTTGACTCTACTTGACTCTACTATACTCTACAATGACTCTACTTGACTGTACTTCACTTCACTTCAATCTACAGTCGTTCTACTTGGTTCCATTTGACTCTATACCGCACTCTACCATGGCTCTACCTGGCTCTCCTTGACTCTACTACACTCTACTATGGATCTACTTGGATCTACGTGACTCTACTACACTCTACCATGGCTCTACTTGGTTCTACTTGACTCTACTACAGTTTACAATGGCTCTAATTGACTCTACTACACTCTACTATAGCTATACTTGACTCTACTAGACTCTTCAATTGCTCTACATGGTTCTACACTCTACTAAAGCTCTGCTAGGCTCTACTTGACTCTATAGATACTACACTCTACCATGGCTCTACTTGACTCTACTACACCCTACAATGGCTCTACTTGACGGTAGTACACTCTACAATGGATCTACTTGGCTCTACTTGACTCTACTACACTCTACCATCGCTCTGCATGGCTCTATCTGACTGTACTACACTCTATCTTGACTGTATACCTGACTCAATTTGACTCTACTACACTCTACAGTCGCTCTAATTGACTCTTCTACACTCTACTATGGCTCTACTTGGATCTACGTGACTCTACTACACTATACCATGACTCTACTTGACTCTACTACAGTCTACAATGGATCTACTTGACTCTACTACACTCTACTATAGCTATACTTGGCTCTATTAGACTGTTCAATTGCTCTACATGGTTCTACACTCTACTACAGCTCTGCTTGTCTCTACTTGACTCTATAGATACTACACTCTACCATGGCTCTACTTGACTCTACTACACTCTACAATGGCTCTACTTGACTGTAGTACACTCTAGAATGGATCTACTTGGTTGTACGTGAATCTACTGCACTCTACCATGGCTCTACTTGGTTCTACTTGTATCTACTACACTCTACTACAGCTCTACTTGGCTCTACATGACTCTACTACCCTCTACCATGGCTCTACTTGGCTCTACTTGACTCTATTACACTCTACAATCGATCTACTTGGCTCTACTTGACTCAACTACACTCTACCAGAGCTCTGCATGGCTCTATCTGACTGTACTACACTCTACCTGGACTGTATACTTGACTCAATTTGACTCTACTACACTCTAAAGTGGCTCTACTTGACTCTTCTACACTCTACTATGGATCTACTTGGATCTACGTGACTCTACTACACTCTACCATGGCTCTACTTGGTTCTACTTGACTCTACTACAGTTTACAATGGCTCTAATTGACTCTACTACACTCTACTATAGCTATACTTGACTCTACTAGACTCTTCAATTGCTCTACATGGTTCTACACTCTACTAAAGCTCTGCTAGGCTCTACTTGACTCTATAGATACTACACTCTACCATGGCTCTACTTGACTCTACTACACTCTACAATGGCTCTACTTGACTGTAGTACACTCTAGAATGGATCTACTTGGTTGTACGTGACTCTACTGCACTCTACCATGGCTCTACTTGGTTCTACTTGCATCTACTACACTCTACCACAGCTCTACTTGGCTCTACATGACTCTGCTACCCTCTACCATGGCTATACTTGGTTCAACTTGACTCTACTACACTCTAACATTGCTCTATTTGGCTCTACTTGACTCTACTACACTCTACAATCGATCTACTTGGCTCTACTTGACTCTACTACACTCTACCATCGCTCTGCATGGCTCTATCTGACTGTACTACACTCTACATTGACTGTATACTTGACTCAATTTGACTCTACAACACTCTACAGTCGCTCTACTTGACACTTCTATACTCTACTATGGCTCTACTTGGATCTACGTGACTCTACTACACTCTACCATGGCTCTATATACATGGCACTACTTGACTCTACTGCACACTACTACAGCTCTACTTGCTTCTACTATACTCTTCAATGGCTCTACTTCCCTCTACTTGACTTTACTACACGCTACCATGACTCTACCTGGCTCTACTTGACTCTACTAGACTCTACAATGGCTCTACTTTGCTCTACGTGACTCTACTACACTCTACCATGGCTCGATTTAACTCTACTTGACTCTACTATACTCTACAATGACTCTACTTGACTGTACTTCACTCTACTTCAATCTACAGTCGTTCTACTTGGTTCCACTTGACTCTCTACCGCACTCTACCATGGCTCTACCTGGCTCTCCTTGACTCTACTACACTCTACTATGGATCTACTTGGATCTACTTGACTGTACTACACTCTACCATGGCACTACTTGGTTCTACTTGACTCTACTACACTCTACAATGGCTCTACTTGGCTCTACTTGACTCTACTACACTCTACAATGGCTCTACTTGACTCTACTACACTCTACTATAGCTATACTTGGCTCTACTAGACTCTTCAATTGCTCTACATGGTTCTACACTCTACTACAGCTCTGCTTGGCTCTACTTGACTCTATAGATACTACACTCTACCATGGCTCTACTTGACTCTACTACACTCTACAATGGCTCTACGTGACTGTAGTACACTCTAGAATGGATCTACTTGGTTGTACGTGACTCTACTGCAGTCTATCATGGCTCTACTTGGTTCTACTTGCATCTACTACACTCTACTACAGCTCTACTTGACTCTACGTGACTCTACCACACTCTAACATGGCTCTACTTGGCTCTACTTGACTCTACTACACTCTACAATGGATCTACTTGGCTCTACTTGACTCTACTACACTCTACCATCGCTCTGCATAGCTCTATATGACTGTACTACACTCTACCTTGACTGTATACTTGACTCTATACTACACTCTACAGTCGCTCTACTTGACTCTTCTACACTCTACTATGGCTCTACTTGAATCTACGTGACTCTACTACACTCTACCATGGCTCTACATGGATCTACTTGACTCTACTGCACTCTACTACAGCTCTACTTGGTTGTACTATACTCTTGAATGGCTCTACTTGCCTCTACTTGACTCTACTACACGCTACCATGGCTCTACTTGGTTCTACTTGACTCTACTAAACTCTACAATGGATCTACTTGGCTCTACTTGACTCTACTACACGCTACCATGGCTCTACTTGGTTATACTTGACTCTACTACACTCTACAATGGATCTACTTGGCTCTAGTTGACTCTACTACACTCTACCATCGCTCTGCATGACTCTATCTGACTGTAATACACTCTACCTTGACTGTATACCTGACTCAATTTGACTCTACTACACTCTACAGTCGCTCTAATTGACTCTTCTACACTCTACTATGGCTCTACTTGGATCTACGTGACTCTACTACACTATACCATGACTCTACTTGACTCTACTACAGTCTACAATGGATCTACTTGACTCTACTACATTCTACTATAGCTATACTTGGCTCTACTAGACTGTTCAATTGCTCTACATGGTTCTACACTCTACTACAGCTCTGCTTGTCTCTACTTGACTCTATAGATACTACACTCTACCATGGCTCTACTTGACTCTACTACACTCTACAATGGCTCTACTTGACTGTAGTACACTCTAGAATGGATCTACTTGGTTGTACGTGAATCTACTGCACTCTACCATGGCTCTACTTGGTTCTACTTGCATCTACTACACTCTACTACAGCTCTACTTGGCTCTACATGACTCTACTACCCTCTACCATGGCTCTACTTGGTTCAACTTCACTCTACTACACTCTACCATGGCTCTACTTGGCTCTACTTGACTCTACTACACTCTACAATCGATCTACATGGCTCTACTTGACTCAACTACACTCTACCATCGCTCTGCATGGCTCTATCTGACTGTACTACACTCTACCTGGACTGTATACTTGACTCAATTTGACTCTACTACACTCTACAGTCGCTCTACTTGACTCTTCTACACTCTACTATGGCTCTATTTGGATCTACGTGACTCTACTACACTCTACCAAGGCTCTACATGGCTCTACTTGACTCTACTGCACTCTAGTACAGCTCTACTTGGTTCTACTATACTGTTCAATGGCTCTACTTGCCTCTACTTGACTCTACTACACGCTACCATGGCTCTACTTTGTTCTACTTGACTATACTACACTCTACAATGGTTCTATACTTGGCTCTACTTGACTCTACTACACTCTACCATGACTCGACCTGGCTCTAATTGACTCTACTAGACTCTACAATGGATCTACTTTGCTCTACTTGACTCTACTACACTCTACCAAGGCTCTACTTGGCTCCACTTGACTCTACTACACTCTACAATCGATCTACTTGGCTCTACTTGACTCAACTACACTCTACCATCGCTCTGCATGGCTCTATCTGACTGTACTACACTCTACCTTGTCTGTATACTTGACTCAATTTGACTCTACTACTCTCTACAGTCGCTCTACTTGACTCTTCTACATTCTACTATGGCTCTACTTGGATCTACGTGATTCTACTACACTCTACCATGGCTCTACATGGCTCTACTTGACTCTACTGCACTCTACTACAGCTCTACTTGGTTCTACTATACTCTTCAATGGCTCTACTTGCCTCTACTTGACTCTACTACACGCTACCATGGCTCTACTTGGTTCTACTTGACTCTACTACACTCTACAATGGCTCTATACTTGGCTCTACTTGACTCTACTACACTCTACCATGACTCTAGCTGGCTCTACTTGACTCTACTAGACTCTACAATGGCTCTACTTTGCTCTACGTGACTCTACTACACTCTACCATGGTTCGATTTGACTCTACTTGACTCTACTATACTCTACAATGACTCTACTTGACTGTACTTCACTCTACTTCAATCTACAGTCGTTCTACATGGTTCCACTTGACTCTATACCGCACTCTACCATGGCTCTACCTTGCTCTCCTTGACTCTACTACACTCTACTATGGATCTACTTGGATCTAAGTGACTCTACTACACTCTACCATGACTCTACTTGGTTCTACTTGACTCTACTACAGTCTACAATGGCTCTAATTGACTCTACTACACTCTACTATAGCTATACTTGGCTCTACTAGACTCTTCAATTGCTCTACATGGTTCTACACTCTACTACAGCTCTGCTTGGCTCTACTTGACTCTATAGATACTACACTCTACCATTGCTCTACTTGACTCTACTACACCCTACAATGTCTCTACTTGACTGTAGTACCCTTTAGAATGGATCTACTTGGTTGTACGTGACTCTACTGCACTCTACCATGGCTCTGGTTGGTTCTACTTGCATCTACTACACTCTACCACAGCTCTACTTGGCTCTACATGACTCTACTACCCTCTACCATGGCTCTACTTGGTTCAACTTGACTCTACTACACTCTACCATGGCTCTACTTGGCTCTACTTGACTCTACTACACTCTAGAATCGATTTACTTGGCTCTACTTGACTCTACTACACTCTACCATCGCTCTGCATGGCCCTATCTGACTGTACAGTACTCTACCTTGACTGTATACTTGAGTCAATTTGACTCTACTACACTCAACAGTCGCTCAACTTGACTCTTCTACACTCTACTATGGCTCTACTTGGATCTACGTGACTCTACTACACTCTACCATGGGCTCTACATGGCTCTACTTGACTCTACTGCACTCTACTACAGCTCTACTTGCTTCTACTATACTCTTCAATGGCTCTACTTCCCTCTACTTGACTCTACTACACGCTACCATGACTCTACCTGGCTCTACTTTACTCTACTAGACTCTACAATGGCTCTACTTTGCTCTACGTGACTCTACTACACTCTACCATGGCTCGATTTAACTCTACTTGACTCTACTATACTCTACAATGACTCTACTTGACTGTACTTCACTCTACTTCAATCTACAGTCGTTCTACTTGGTTCCACTTGACTCTCTACCGCACTCTACCATGGCTCTACGTGGCTCTCCTTGACTCTAGTACACTCTACTATGGATCTACTTGGATCTACTTGACTCTACTACACTCTACCATGACTCTACTTGACTCTAGTACACTCTACAATGGCTCTACTTGAGTCTACTACACTCTACTATAGCTATACTTGGCTCTACTAGACTCTTCAATTGCTCTACATGGTTCTACACTCTACTACAGCTCTGCTTGGCTCTACTTGACTCTATAGATACTACACTCTACCATGGCTCTACTTGACTCTACTACACTCTACAATGGCTCTACTTGACTGTAGTACACTCTAGAATGGATCTACTTGGTTGTACGTGACTTTACTGCAGTCTATCATGGCTCTACTTGGTTCTACTTGCATCTACTACACTCTACTACAGCTCTACTTGACTCTACGTGACTCTACCACACTCTAACATGGCTCTACTTGGCTCTACTTGACTCTACTACACTCTGCAATGGATCTACTTGGCTCTACTTGACTCTACTACACTCTACCATCGCTCTGCATAGCTCTATCTGACTGTACTACACTCTACCTTGACTGTATACTTGACTCTACTACACTCTACAGTCGCTCTACTTGACTCTTCTACACTCTACTATGGCTCTACTTGAATCTACGTGACTCTACTACACTCTACCATGGCTCTACATGGCTCTACTTGACTCTACTGCACTCTACTACAGCTCTCCTTGGTTCTACTATACTCTTGAAAGGCTCTACTAGCCTCTACTTGACTCTACTACACGCTACCATGGCTCTACTTGGTTCTACTTGACTCTACTACACTCTATACAATGGATCTACTTGGCTCTACTTGACTCTACTACACTCTACCATCGCTTTGCATGGCTCTATCTGACTGTACTACACTCTACCTTGACTGTATACCTGACTCAATTTGACTCTACTACACTCTACAGTCGCTCTAATTGACTCTTCTACACTCTACTATGGCTCTACTTGGATCTACGTGACTCCACTACACTATACCATGACTCTACTTGACACTACTACAGTCTACAATGGATCTACTTGACTCTACTACACTCTACTATAGCTATACTTGGCTCTACTAGACTCTTCAATTGCTCTACATGGTTCTACACTCTACTACATCTCTGCTTGGCTCTACTTGACTCTATAGATACTACACTCTACCATGGCTCTACTTGACTCTAGTACACTCTACAATGGTTCAACTTGACTGTAGTACCCTCTAGAATGGATCTACTTGGTTGTACGTGACTCTACTGCACTCTACCATGGCTCTACTTGGTTCTACTTGCATCTACTACACTCTACTACAGCTCTACTAGGCACTACATGACTCTACTACCCTCTACCATGGCTCTACTTGGTTCAACTTGACTCTACTACACTCTACCAAGGCTCTACTTGGCTCCACTTGACTCTACTACACTCTACAAGCGATCTACTTGGCTCTACTTGACTCAACTACACTCTACCATCGCTCTGCATGGATCTATCTGACTGTACTACACTCTACCTTGACTGTATACTTGACTCAATTTGACTCTACTACTCTCTACAGTCGCTCTACTTGACTCTTCTACACTCTACTATGGCTCTACTTGGATCTACGTGACTCTACTACACTCTACCATGGCTCTACATGGCTCTACTTGACTCTACTGCACTCTACTACAGCTCTACTTGGTTCTACTATACTCTTCAATGGCTCTACTTGCCTCTACTTGACTCTACTACACGCTACCATGGCTCTACTTGGTTCTACTTGACTCTACTACACTCTACAATGGCTCTATACTTGGCTCTACTTGACTCTACTACACTCTACCATGACTCTAGCTGGCTCTACTTGACTCTACTAGACTCTACAATGGCTCTACTTTGCTCTACGTGACTCTACTACACTCTACCATGGCTCGATTTGACTCTACTTGACTCTACTATACTCTACAATGACTCTACTTGACTGTACTTCACTCTACTTCAATCTACAGTCGTTCTACTTGGCTCTACTTGACTGTATTGCACTCTACCATGGATCTACCTGACTCTACTACACTGTACAATGGCTCTACTTGTCTCTACTTGACTATACTACACTATACTACAGCTCTACTTGGCTCTATACTATACTCTTCAATGGCTCTACTTGAATCTACTACACTCTACCACAGCTCTACTTGGCTCTACTGGACTCTACTACACTCTACTATAGCTAAACTTGGCTCTACTAGACTCTTCAATTGCTCTACATGGTTCTACACTCTACTACAGCTCTGCTTGGCTCTACTTGACTCTATAGATACTACACTCTACCATGGCTCTACTTGACTCTACTACACTCTACAATGGCTCTACTTGACTGTAGTACACTCTAGAATGGATCTACTTGGTTGTATGTGAATCTACTGCACTCTACCATGGCTCTACTTGGTTCTACTTGCATCTACTACACTCTACCACAGCTCTACTTGGCTCTACATGACTCTACTACCCTCTACCATGGCTCTACTTGTTTCAACTTGACTCTACTACACTCTACCATGGTTCTACTTGGTTCTACTTGACTCTACTACACTCTACAATCGATCTACTTGGCTCTACTTGACTCTACTACACTCTACCATCGCTCTGCATGGCTCTATCTGACTGTACTACACTCTACCTTGACTTTATACTCGAGCCAATTTGACTCTACTACACTCTACAGTCGCTCTACTTGACTCTTCTACACTCTACTATGGCTCTACTTGGATCTACGTGACTCTACTACACTCTACCATGGCTCTACATGGCTCTACTTGACTCTACTGCACTCTACTACAGCTCTACTTGCTTCTACTATACTCTTCAATGGCTCTACTTCCCTCTACTTGATTCTACTACACGCTACCATGACTCTACCTGGCTCTACTTGACTCTATACTAGACTCTACAATGGCTCTACTTTGCTCTACTTGACTCTACTACACTCTACCGTGGCTCGATTTGACTCTACTTGACTCTACTGTACTCTACAATGACTCTACTTGACTGTACTTCACTCTACTTCAATCTACAGTCGTTCTACTTGGTTCCACTTGACTCTATACCGCACTCTACCATGGCTCTACCTGGCTCTCCTTGACTCTACTACACTCTGCTACGGATCTACTTGGATCTACTTGACTCTACTACACTCTACCTTGGCTCTACTTGGTTCTATGTGACTCTACTACACTCTACAATGGCTCTACTTGGCTCTACTTGACTCTACTACACTCTACCATGACTCTACTTGACTCTAGTACACTCTACAATTGCTCTACTTGACTCTACTACACTCTACTATAGCTATACTTGGCTCTACTAGACTCTTCAATTGCTCTACATGGTTCTACACTCTACTACAGCTCTGCTTGGCTCTACTTGACCCTATAGATACTACACTCTAGCTACCATGGCTCTACTCGACTCTACTACACTCTACAATGGCTCTACGTGACTGTAGTACACTCTAGAATGGATCTACTTGGTTGTACGTGACTCTACTGCAGTCTATCATGGCTCTACTTGGTTCTACTTGCATCTACTACACTCTACTACAGCTCTACTTGACTCTAGTGACTCTACCACACTCTACCATGGCTCTACTTGGCTCTACTTGACTCTACTACACTATACAATGGCTCTACTTGTCTCTACTTGAATCTACTACACTCTACCACAGCTCTACTTGGCTCTACTTGACTCTACTACACTCTACAATGGATCTACTTGGCTCTACTTGACTCTACTACACTCTACCATCGCTCTGCATGGCTCTATCTGACTGTACTACACTCTACCTTGACTGTATACTTGACTCTACTACACTCTACAGTCGCTCTACTTGACACTTCTACACTCTACTATGGCTCTACTTGGATCTACGTGACTCTACTACAGTCTACCATGGCTCTACATGGCTCTACTTGACTCTACTGCACTCTACTACAGCTCCACTTGGTTCTACTATACTCTTCAATGGCTCTACTTGCCTCTACTTGACTCTACTACACGCTACCATGGCTCTACTTGGTTCTACTTGACTCTACTCCACTCTACAATGGCTCTATACTTGGCTCTACTTGACTCTACTATACTCTACCATGACTCTACCTGGCTCTACTTGACTCTACTAGACTCTACAATGGCTCTACTTTGCTCTACGTGACTCTATTACACTCTACCATTGCTCGATTTGACTCTACTTGACTCTACTATACTCTACAATGACTCTACTTGACTGTACTTCACTCTACTTCAAGCTACAGTCGTTCTACTTGGTTCCACTTGACTCTATACCGCACTCTACCATGGCTCTATCTGGCTCTCCATGACTCTACTACACTCTACTATGGATCTACTTGGATCTACTTGACTCTACTACACTCTACCATGACTCTACTTGACTCTACTACACTCTAGAATGGCTCTACTTCACTCTACTACTCTCTACTATAGCTATACTTGGCTCTACTAGACTCTTCAATTGCTCTACATGGTTCTACCCTCTACAACAGCTCTGCTTGGCTATACTTGACTCTATAGATACTACACTCTACCATGGCTCTACTTGACTCTACTACACTCTACAATGGCTCTACTTGACTGTAGTACACTCTAGAATGGATCTACTTGGTTGTACGTGACTCTACTGCACTCTACCATGGCTCTACTTGGTTCTACTTGCATCTACTACACTCTACCACAGCTCTACTTGGCTCATCTTGACACTACTTCACTCTACAGTGGCTCTACTTGGGTCTACTTGACTCTACTACACTCTACCATCGCTCTGCATGGCTCTATCTGACTGTACTACACTCTACCTTGACTGTATACTTGACTCAATTTGACTCTACTACACACTACAGTCGCTCTACTTGACTCCTTTACACTCTACTATGGCTCTACTTCGATCTACGTGACTCTACTACACTCTACATGGCTCTACTTGACTCTACTGCACTCTACTACAGCTCTACTTTGTTCTACTATACTCTTCAATGTCTCTAGTTGGCTGTACTTGACTCTACTGCACATTACCACGGCTCTACTTGGCTCTACTTGACTCTACTACACTCTACTACAGCTCTATTTGGCTCTACATGACTCTACTACACTCTACCATGGCTCTACTTGGCTCTACGTGACTCTGCTACTCTCTACCATGACAGTACTTGGCTCTACTTGACTCTACTACACTCTACTACAGCTCTACTTGGCTCTACTAGAGTCTTCAATGGCTCTACTTGATTCTACTTGGCTCTACTGCAGTCTACAATTGCTCTATTTGGCTCTACATGGATCTGGTATACCCAACCGTGACTCTACTTGGCTCTACTTAACTCAACTATACTACAATGGCTCTACTTGACTCTACTACACTCTACTGTACTGTACCACTGCTCTACTTTGTTCTAATTGCCTCTACTACACTCTACCACAGCTCTGCTTGGCTCTACTTGACTCTACTACACTCTACCATGGCTCTATACTTGACTCTACTACACTCTACAATGGTTCTACTTGACTGTAGTACACTCTAGAATGGATCTACTTGGTTGTACGATACTCTACTGCATTCTACCATGGCTCTACTTGGCTCTACTTGCATCTACTACACTCTACTACTGCTCTACTTGGCTCTACATGACTCTACTACACTCTACCACTGCTCTACTTGGCTCCAAACTTGACTCTACTACACACTACAATGACTCTACTTGACTTTACTTGACTCAACTATACTCTACAATGTCTCTACGTGACTGTACTTCACTCTACTTCAATCTATAGTCGTTCTACTTGGCTCTACTTGACTGTATTGCACTCTACCATGGCTTTACCTGACTCTACTACACTGTACAATGGCTCTACTTGTCTCTACTTGACTCTACTACACTCTACCATGGCTCTACTTGGCTCTACTTGACTCTACTACACTCTACAATCGATCTACTTGGCTCTACTTGACTCAACTACACTCTACCATCGCTCTGCATGGCTCTATCTGACTGTACTACACTCTACCTGGACTGTATACTTGACTCAATTTGACTCTACTACACTCTACAGTCGCTCTACTTGACTCTTCTACACTCTACTATGGCTCTACTTGGATCTACATGACTCTACTACACTCTACCAAGGCTCTACATGGCTCTACTTGACTCTACTGCACTCTAGTACAGCTCTACTTGGTTCTACTATACTGTTCAATGGCTCAACTTGCCTCTACTTGACTCTACTATACGCTACCATGTCTCTAGTTGGTTCTGCTTGACTATACTACACTCTACAATGGCTCTATACTTGGCTCTACTTGACTCTACTACACTCTACCATGACTCGAGCTGGCTCTACTTGACTCTACTAGACTCTACAATGGATCTACTTTGCTCTACGTGACTCTACTACACTGTACCTTGGCTCGATTTGACTCTACTTGACTCTACTATACTCTACAATGACTCTACTTGACTGTACTTCACTCTACTTCAATCTACATTCGTTCTACTTGGTTCCACTTGACTCTATACCGCACTCTACCATGGCTCTACCTGGCTCTCCTTGACTCTACTACACTCTACTATGGATCTACTTGGATCTACTTGACTCTACTACACTCTACCATGGCTCTACTTGGTTCTACTTGACTCTACTACAGTCTACAATGGCTCTACTTGACTCTACTACACTCTACTATAGCTATACTTGGCTCTACTAGACTCTTCAATTGCTCTGCATGGTTCTACACTCTACTACATCTCTGCTTGGCTCTACTTGACTCTATAGATACTACACTCTACCATGGCTCTACTTGACTCTAGTACACTCTACAATGGTTCAACTTGACTGTAGTACCCTCTAGAATGGATCTACTTGGTTGTACGTGACTCTACTGCACTCTACCATGGCTCTACTTGGTTCTACTTGCATCTACTACACTCTACTACAGCTCTACTAGGCACTACATGACTCTACTACCCTCTACCATGGCTCTACTTGGTTCAACTTGACTCTACTACACTCTACCAAGGCTCTACTTGGCTCCACTTGACTCTACTACACTCTACAAGCGATCTACTTGGCTCTACTTGACTCAACTACACTCTACCATCGCTCTGCATGGATCTATCTGACTGTACTACACTCTACCTTGACTGTATACTTGACTCAATTTGACTCTACTACTCTCTACAGTCGCTCTACTTGACTCTTCTACACTCTACTATGGCTCTACTTGGATCTACGTGACTCTACTACACTCTACCATGGCTCTACATGGCTCTACTTGACTCTACTGCACTCTACTACAGCTCTACTTGGTTCTACTATACTCTTCAATGGCTCTACTTGCCTCTACTTGACTCTACTACACGCTACCATGGCTCTACTTGGTTCTACTTGACTCTACTACACTCTACAATGGCTCTATACTTGGCTCTACTTGACTCTACTACACTCTACCATGACTCTAGCTGGCTCTACTTGACTCTACTAGAATCTACAATGGCTCTACTTTGCTCTACGTGACTCTACTACACTCTACCATGGCTCGATTTGACTCTACTTGACTCTACTATACTCTACAATGACTCTACTTGACTGTACTTCACTCTACTTCAATCTACAGTCGTTCTACTTGGCTCTACTTGACTGTATTGCACTCTACCATGGATCTACCTGACTCTACTACACTGTACAATGGCTCTACTTGTCTCTACTTGACTCTACTACACTATACTACAGCTCTACTTGGCTCTATACTATACTCTTCAATGGCTCTACTTGAATCTACTACACTCTACCACAGCTCTACTTGGCTCTACTGGACTCTACTACACTCTACTATAGCTAAACTTGGCTCTACTAGACTCTTCAATTGCTCTACATGGTTCTACACTCTACTACAGCTCTGCTTGGCTCTAGTTGACTCTATAGATACTACACTCTACCATGGCTCTACTTGACTCTACTACACTCTACAATGGCTCTACTTGACTGTAGTACACTCTAGAATGGATCTACTTGGTTGTACGTGAATCTACTGCACTCTACCATGGCTCTACTTGGTTCTACTTGCATCTACTACACTCTACCACAGCTCTACTTGGCTCTACATGACTCTACTACCCTCTACCATGGCTCTACTTGTTTCAACTTGACTCTACTACACTCTACCATGGTTCTACTTGGTTCTACTTGACTCTACTACACTCTACAATCGATCTACTTGGCTCTACTTGACTCTACTACACTCTACCATCGCTCTGCATGGCTCTATCTGACTGTACTACACTCTACCTTGACTTTATACTCGAGTCAATTTGACTCTACTACACTCTACAGTCGCTCTACTTGACTCTTCTACACTCTACCATGGCTCTACTTGGATCTACGTGACTCTACTACACTCTACCATGGCTCTACATGGCTCTACTTGATTCTACTGCACTCTACTACAGCTCTACTTGCTTCTACTATACTCTTCAATGGCTCTACTTCCCTCTACTTGACTCTACTACACGCTACCATGACTCTACCTGGCTCTACTTGACTCTATACTAGACTCTACAATGGCTCTACTTTGCTCTACTTGACTCTACTACACTCTACCGTGGCTCGATTTGACTCTACTTGACTCTACTGTACTCTACAATGACTCTACTTGACTGTACTTCACTCTACTTCAATCTACAGTCGTTCTACTTGGTTCCACTTGACTCTATACCGCACTCTACCATGGCTCTACCTGGCTCTCCTTGACTCTACTACACTCTGCTACGGATCTACTTGGATCTACTTGACTCTACTACACTCTACCTTGGCTCTACTTGGTTCTATGTGACTCTACTACACTCTACAATGGCTCTACTTGGCTCTACTTGACTCTACTACACTCTACCATGACTCTACTTGACTCTAGTACACTCTACAATTGCTCTACTTGACTCTACTACACTCTACTATAGCTATACTTGGCTCTACTAGACTCTTCAATTGCTCTACATGGTTCTACACTCTACTACAGCTCTGCTTGGCTCTACTTGACCCTATAGATACTACACTCTAGCTACCATGGCTCTACTCGACTCTACTACACTCTACAATGGCTCTACGTGACTGTAGTACACTCTAGAATGGATCTACTTGGTTGTACGTGACTCTACTGCAGTCTATCATGGCTCTACTTGGTTCTACTTGCATCTACTACACTCTACTACAGCTCTACTTGACTCTAGTGACTCTACCACACTCTACCATGGCTCTACTTGGCTCTACTTGACTCTACTACACTATACAATGGCTCTACTTGTCTCTACTTGAATCTACTACACTCTACCACAGCTCTACTTGGCTCTACTTGACTCTACTACACTCTACAATGGATCTACTTGGCTCTACTTGACTCTACTACACTCTACCATCGCTCTGCATGGCTCTATCTGACTGTACTACACTCTACCTTGACTGTATACTTGACTCTACTACACTCTACAGTCGCTCTACTTGACACTTCTACACTCTACTATGGCTCTACTTGGATCTACGTGACTCTACTACAGTCTACCATGGCTCTACATGGCTCTACTTGACTCTACTGCACTCTACTACAGCTCCACTTGGTTCTACTATACTCTTCAATGGCTCTACTTGCCTCTACTTGACTCTACTACACGCTACCATGGCTCTACTTGGTTCTACTTGACTCTACTCCACTCTACAATGGCTCTATACTTGGCTCTACTTGACTCTACTATACTCTACCATGACTCTACCTGGCTCTACTTGACTCTACTAGACTCTACAATGGCTCTACTTTGCTCTACGTGACTCTATTACACTCTACCATTGCTCGATTTGACTCTACTTGACTCTACTCTACTCTACAATGACTCTACTTGACTGTACTTCACTCTACTTCAAGCTACAGTCGTTCTACTTGGTTCCACTTGACTCTATACCGCACTCTACCATGGCTCTATCTGGCTCTCCATGACTCTACTACACTCTACTATGGATCTACTTGGATCTACTTGACTCTACTACACTCTACCATGGCTCTACTTGGTTCTACTTGACTCTACTACAGTCTACAATGGCTCTACTTGACTCTACTACACTCTACTATAGCTATACTTGGCTCTACTAGACTCTTCAATTGCTCTGCATGGTTCTACACTCTACTACATCTCTGCTTGGCTCTACTTGACTCTATAGATACTACACTCTACCATGGCTCTACTTGACTCTAGTACACTCTACAATGGTTCAACTTGACTGTAGTACCCTCTAGAATGGATCTACTTGGTTGTACGTGACTCTACTGCACTCTACCATGGCTCTACTTGGTTCTACTTGCATCTACTACACTCTACTACAGCTCTACTAGGCACTACATGACTCTACTACCCTCTACCATGGCTCTACTTGGTTCAACTTGACTCTACTACACTCTACCAAGGCTCTACTTGGCTCCACTTGACTCTACTACACTCTACAAGCGATCTACTTGGCTCTACTTGACTCAACTACACTCTACCATCGCTCTGCATGGCTCTATCTGACTGTACTACACTCTACCTTGACTGTATACTTGAGTCAATTTGACTCTACTACACTCTACAGTCGCACTACTTGACTCTTCTACACTCTACTATGGCTCTACTTGGATCTACGTGACTCTACTACACTCTACCATGGATCTACATGGCTCTACTTGACTCTACTGCACTCTACTACAGCTCTACTTGCTTCTACTATACTCTTCAATGGCTCTACTTCCCTCTACTTGATTCTACTACACGCTACCATGACTCTACCTGGCTCTACTTGACTCTATACTAGACTCTACAATGGCTCTACTTTGCTCTACTTGACTCTACTACACTCTACCGTGGCTCGATTTGACTCTACTTGACTCTACTGTACTCTACAATGACTCTACTTGACTGTACTTCACTCTACTTCAATCTACAGTCGTTCTACTTGGTTCCACTTGACTCTATACCGCACTCTACCATGGCTCTACCTGGCTCTCCTTGACTCTACTACACTCTGCTACGGATCTACTTGGATCTACTTGACTCTACTACACTCTACCTTGGCTCTACTTGGTTCTATGTGACTCTACTACACTCTACAATGGCTCTACTTGGCTCTACTTGACTCTACTACACTCTACCATGACTCTACTTGACTCTAGTACACTCTACAATTGCTCTACTTGACTCTACTACACTCTACTATAGCTATACTTGGCTCTACTAGACTCTTCAATTGCTCTACATGGTTCTACACTCTACTACAGCTCTGCTTGGCTCTACTTGACCCTATAGATACTACACTCTAGCTACCATGGCTCTACTCGACTCTACTACACTCTACAATGGCTCTACGTGACTGTAGTACACTCTAGAATGGATCTACTTGGTTGTACGTGACTCTACTGCAGTCTATCATGGCTCTACTTGGTTCTACTTGCATCTACTACACTCTACTACAGCTCTACTTGACTCTAGTGACTCTACCACACTCTACCATGGCTCTACTTGGCTCTACTTGACTCTACTACACTATACAATGGCTCTACTTGTCTCTACTTGAATCTACTACACTCTACCACAGCTCTACTTGGCTCTACTTGACTCTACTACACTCTACAATGGATCTACTTGGCTCTACTTGACTCTACTACACTCTACCATCGCTCTGCATGGCTCTATCTGACTGTACTACACTCTACCTTGACTGTATACTTGACTCTACTACACTCTACAGTCGCTCTACTTGACACTTCTACACTCTACTATGGCTCTACTTGGATCTACGTGACTCTACTACAGTCTACCATGGCTCTACATGGCTCTACTTGACTCTACTGCACTCTACTACAGCTCCACTTGGTTCTACTATACTCTTCAATGGCTCTACTTGCCTCTACTTGACTCTACTACACGCTACCATGGCTCTACTTGGTTCTACTTGACTCTACTCCACTCTACAATGGCTCTATACTTGGCTCTACTTGACTCTACTATACTCTACCATGACTCTACCTGGCTCTACTTGACTCTACTAGACTCTACAATGGCTCTACTTTGCTCTACGTGACTCTATTACACTCTACCATTGCTCGATTTGACTCTACTTGACTCTACTATACTCTACAATGACTCTACTTGACTGTACTTCACTCTACTTCAAGCTACAGTCGTTCTACTTGGTTCCACTTGACTCTATACCGCACTCTACCATGGCTCTATCTGGCTCTCCATGACTCTACTACACTCTACTATGGATCTACTTGGATCTACTTGACTCTACTACACTCTACCATGACTCTACTTGACTCTACTACACTCTAGAATGGCTCTACTTCACTCTACTACTCTCTACTATAGCTATACTTGGCTCTACTAGACTCTTCAATTGCTCTACATGGTTCTACCCTCTACAACAGCTCTGCTTGGCTCTACTTGACTCTATAGATACTACACTCTACCATGGCTCTACTTGACTCTACTACACTCTACAATGGCTCTACTTGACTGTAGTACACTCTAGAATGGATCTACTTGGTTGTACGTGACTCTACTGCACTCTACCATGGCTCTACTTGGTTCTACTTGCATCTACTACACTCTACCACAGCTCTACTTGGCTCATCTTGACACTACTTCACTCTACAGTGGCTCTACTTGGGTCTACTTGACTCTACTACACTCTACCATCGCTCTGCATGGCTCTATCTGACTGTACTACACTCTACCTTGACTGTATACTTGACTCAATTTGACTCTACTACACACTACAGTCGCTCTACTTGACTCCTTTACACTCTACTATGGCTCTACTTCGATCTACGTGACTCTACTACACTCTACATGGCTCTACTTGACTCTACTGCACTCTACTACAGCTCTACTTTGTTCTACTATACTCTTCAATGTCTCTAGTTGGCTGTACTTG
This sequence comes from Agelas oroides, assembly GCA_949130485.1. Taxonomy (NCBI): domain Eukaryota; kingdom Metazoa; phylum Porifera; class Demospongiae; order Agelasida; family Agelasidae; genus Agelas; species Agelas oroides. The sequence continues at coordinate 5,803,795 of OX422200.1, forward strand.
ACTCTACTGCACATTACCACGGCTCTACTTGGCTCTACTTGACTCTACTACACTCTACTACAGCTCTATTTGGCTCTACATGACTCTACTACACTCTACCATGGCTCTACTTGGCTCTACGTGACTCTACTACTCTCTACCATGACAGTACTTGGCTCTACTTGACTCTACTACACTCTACTACAGCTCTACTTGGCTCTACTAGAGTCTTCAATGGCTCTACTTGATTCTACTTGGCTCTACTGCAGTCTACAATTGCTCTATTTGGCTCTACATGGATCTGGTATACCCAACCGTGACTCTACTTGGCTCTACTTAACTCAACTATACTACAATGGCTCTACTTGACTCTACTACACTCTACTGTACTGTACCACTGCTCTACTTTGTTCTAATTGCCTCTACTACACTCTACCACAGCTCTGCTTGGCTCTACTTGACTCTACTACACTCTACCATGGCTCTATACTTGACTCTACTACACTCTACAATGGTTCTACTTGACTGTAGTACACTCTAGAATGGATCTACTTGGTTGTACGATACTCTACTGCATTCTACCATGGCTCTACTTGGCTCTACTTGCATCTACTACACTCTACTACTGCTCTACTTGGCTCTACATGACTCTACTACACTCTACCACTGCTCTACTTGGCTCCAAACTTGACTCTACTACACACTACAATGACTCTACTTGACTTTACTTGACTCAACTATACTCTACAATGTCTCTACGTGACTGTACTTCACTCTACTTCAATCTATAGTCGTTCTACTTGGCTCTACTTGACTGTATTGCACTTTACCATGGCTTTACCTGACTCTACTACACTGTACAATGGCTCTACTTGTCTCTACTTGACTCTACTACACTCTACCATGGCTCTACTTGGCTCTACTTGACTCTACTACACTCTACAATCGATCTACTTGGCTCTACTTGACTCAACTACACTCTACCATCGCTCTGCATGGCTCTATCTGACTGTACTACACTCTACCTTGACTGTATACTTGACTCAATTTGACTCTACTACACTCTACAGTCGCTCTACTTGACTCTTCTACACTCTACTATGGCTCTACTTGGATCTACGTGACTCTACTACACTCTACCAAGGCTCTACATGGCTCTACTTGACTCTACTGCACTCTAGTACAGCTCTACTTGGTTCTACTATACTGTTCAATGGCTCTACTTGCCTCTACTTGACTCTACTACACGCTACCATGTCTCTAGTTGGTGCTGCTTGACTATACTACACTCTACAATGGCTCTATACTTGGCTCTACTTGACTCTACTACACTCTACCATGACTCGAGCTGGCTCTACTTGACTCTACTAGACTCTACAATGGATCTACTTTGCTCTACGTGACTCTACTACACTGTACCTTGGCTCGATTTGACTCTACTTGACTCTACTATACTCTACAATGACTCTACTTGACTGTACTTCACTCTACTTCAATCTACATTCGTTCTACTTGGTTCCACTTGACTCTATACCGCACTCTACCATGGCTCTACCTGGCTCTCCTTGACTCTACTACACTCTACTATGGATCTACTTGGATCTACTTGACTCTACTACACTCTACCATGGCTCTACTTGGTTCTACTTGACTCTACTACAGTCTACAATGGCTCTACTTGACTCTACTACACTCTACTATAGCTATACTTGGCTCTACTAGACTCTTCAATTGCTCTACATGGTTCTACACTCTACTACATCTCTGCTTGGCTCTACTTGACTCTATAGATACTACACTCTACCATGGCTCTACTTGACTCTAGTACACTCTACAATGGTTCAACTTGACTGTAGTACCCTCTAGAATGGATCTACTTGGTTGTACGTGACTCTACTACACTCTACCATGGCTCTACTTGGTTCTACTTGCATCTACTACACTCTACTACAGCTCTACTAGGCACTACATGACTCTACTACCCTCTACCATGGCTCTACTTGGTTCAACTTGACTCTACTACACTCTACCAAGGCTCTACTTGGCTCCACTTGACTCTACTACACTCTACAAGCGATCTACTTGGCTCTACTTGACTCAACTACACTCTACCATCGCTCTGCATGGCTCTATCTGACTGTACTACACTCTACCTTGACTGTATACTTGACTCAATTTGACTCTACTACTCTCTACAGTCGCTCTACTTGACACTTCTACACTCTACTATGGCTCTAGCTACTTGGATCTACGTGACTCTACTACACTCTACCATGGCTCTACATGGCTCTACTTGACTCTACTGCACTCTACTACAGTTCTACTTGGTTCTACTATACTCTTCAATGGCTCTACTTGCCTCTACTTGACTCTACTACACGCTACCATGGCTCTACTTGGTTCTACTTGGCTCTACTACACTCTACAATGGCTCTATACTTGGCTCTACTTGACTCTACTACACTCTACCATGACTCTAGCTGGCTCTACTTGACTCTACTAGACTCTACAATGGCTCTACTTTGCTCTACGTGACTCTACTACACTCTACCATGGCTCGATTTGACTCTACTTGACTCTACTATACTCTACAATGACTCTACTTGACTGTACTTCACTCTACTTCAATCTACAGTCGTTCTACATGGTTCCACTTGACTCTATACCGCACTCTACCATGGCTCTACCTGGCTCTCCTTGACTCTACTACACTCTACTATGGATCTACTTGGATCTACTTGACTCTACTACAGTTTACAATGGCTCTAATTGACTCTACTACACTCTACTATAGCTATACTTGGCTCTACTAGACTCTTCAATTGCTCTACATGGTTCTACACTCTACTACAGCTCTGCTTGGCTCTACTTGACTCTATAGATACTACACTCTACCATGGCTCTAATTGACTCTACTACACCCTACAATGGCTCTACTTGACTGTAGTACCCTCTAGAATGGATCTACTTGGTTGTACGTGACTCTACTGCACTCTACCATGGCTCTACTTGGTTCTACTTGCATCTACTACACTCTACCACAGCACTACTTGTCTCTACATGACTCTACTACCCTCTACCATGGCTCTACTTGTTTCAACTTGACTCTACTACACTCTACCATGGTTCTACTTGGCTCTACTTGACTCTACTACACTCTACAATCGATCTACTTGGCTCTACTTGACTCTACTACACTCTACCATCGCTCTGCATGGCTCTATCTGACTGTACTACACTCTACCTTGACTGTATACTTGAGTCAATTTGACTCTACTACACTCTACAGTCGCACTACTTGACTCTTCTACACTCTACTATGGCTCTACTTGGATCTACGTGACTCTACCATGGCTCTACATGGCTCTACTTGACTCTACTGCACTCTACTACAGCTCTACTTGCTTCTACTATACTCTTCAATGGCTCTACTTCCCTCTACTTGACTCTACTACACGCTAACATGACTCTACCTGGCTCTACTTGACCCTATACTAGACTCTACAATGGCTCTACTTTGCTCTACTTGACTCTACTACACTCTACCGTGGCTCGATTTGACTGTACTTGACTCTACTATACTCTACAATGACTCTACTTGACTGTACTTCACTCTACTTCAATCTACAGTCGTTCTACTTGGTTCCACTTGACTGTATACCGCACTCTACCATGGCTCTACCTGGCTCTCCTTGACTCTACTACACTCTGCTATGGATCTACTTGGATCTACTTGACTCTACTACACTCTACCATGGCTCTCCTTGGTTCTACGTGACTCTACTACACTCTACAATGGCTCTACTTGGCTCTACTTGACACTACTACACTCTACCATGACTCTACTTGACTCTAGTACACTCTACAATTGCTCTACTTGACTCTACTACACTCTACTACAGCTATACTTGGCTCTACTATACTCTTCAATTGCTCTACATGGTTCTACACTCTACTACAGCTCTGCTTGGCTCTACTTGACTCTATAGATACTACACTCTACCATGGCTCTACTCGACTCTACTACACTCTACAACGGCTCTACGTGACTGTAGTACACTCTAGAATGGATCTACTTGGTTGTACGTGACTCTACTGCAGTCTATCATGGCTCTACTTGGTTCTACTTGCATCTACTACACTCTACTACAGCTCTACTTGACTCTAGTGACTCTACCACACTCTACCATGGCTCTACTTGGCTCTACTTGACTCTACTACACTATACAATGGCTCTACTTGTCTCTACTTGAATCTACTACACTCTACCACAGCTCTACTTGGCTCTACTTGACTCTACTACACTCTACAATGGATCTACTTGGCTCTACTTGACTCTACTACACTCTACCATCGCTCTGCATGGCTCTATCTGACTGTACTACACTCTACCTTGACTGTATACTTGACTCTACAACACTCTACAGTCGCTCTACTTGACACTTCTACACTCTACTATGGCTCTACTTGGATCTACGTGACTCTACTACAGTCTACCATGGCTCTACATGGCTCTACTTGACTCTACTGCACTCTAGTACAGCTCCACTTGGTTCTACTATACTCTTCAATGGCTCTACTTGCCTCTACTTGACTCTACTACACGCTACCATGGCTCTACTTGGTTCTACTTGACTCTACTACACTCTACAATGGCTCTATACTTGGCTCTACTTGACTCTACTATACTCTACCATGACTCTACCTGGCTCTACTTGACTCTACTAGACTCTACAATAGCTCTACTTTGCTCTACGTGACTCTACTACACTCTACCTTGGCTCGATTTAACTCTACTTGACTCTACTATACTCTACAATGACTCTACTTGACTGTACTTCACTCTACTTCAATCTACAGTCGTTCTACTTGGTTCCACTTGACTGTATACCGCACTCTACCATGGCTCTACCTGGCTCTCCTTGACTCTACTACACTCTGCTATGGATCTACTTGGATCTACTTGACTCTACTACACTCTACCATGGCTCTCCTTGGTTCTACGTGACTCTACTACACTCTACAATGGCTCTACTTGGCTCTACTTGACTCTACTACACCCTAACATGCCTCTACTTGACTCTAGTACACTCTACCATGGCTCTCCTTGGTTCTACTTGACTCTACTACACTCTACAATGGATCTACTTGGCTCTACTTGACTCTACTACACTCTACCATCGCTCTGCATGGCTCTATCTGACTGTACTACACTCTACCTTGACTGTATACCTGACTCAATTTGACTCTACTACACTCTACAGTCGCTCTAATTGACTCTTCTACACTCTACTATGGCTCTACTTGGATCTACGTGACTCCACTACACTATACCATGACTCTACTTGACACTACTACAGTCTACAATGGATCTACTTGACTCTACTACACTCTACTATAGCTATACTTGGCTCTACTAGACTGTTCAATTGCTCTACATGGTTCTACACTGTACTACAGCTCTGCTTGTCTCTACTTGACTCTATAGATACTACACTCTACCATGGCTCTACTTGACTCTACTACACTCTATAATGGCTCTACTTGACTGTAGTACACTCTAGAATGGATCTACTTGGTTGTACGTGAATCTACTGCACTCTACCATGGCTCTACTTGGTTCTACTTGCATCTACTACACTCTACCACAGCTCTACTTGGCTCTACATGACTCTACTACCCTCTACCATGGCTCTACTTGGTTCAACTTGACTCTACTACACTCTACCATGGCTCTACTTGGCTCTACTTGACTCTACTACACTCTACAATCGATCTACTTGGCTCTACTTGACTCAACTACACTCTACCATCGCTCTGCATGGCTCTATCTGACTGTACTACACTCTACCTGGACTGTATACTTGACTCAATTTGACTCTACTACACTCTACAGTCGCTCTACTTGACTCTTCTACACTCTACCATGGCTCTACTTGGATCTACGTGACTCTACTACACTCTACCAAGGCTCTACATGGCTCTACTTGACTCTACTGCACTCTAGTACAGCTCTACTTGGTTCTACTATACTGTTCAATGGCTCTACTCGCCTCTACTTGACTCTACTACACGCTACCATGGCTCTAGTTGGTTCTACTTGACTATACTACACTCTACAATGGCTCTATACTTGGCTCTACTTGACTCTACTATACTCTACCATGACTCGAGCTGGCTCTACTTGACTCTACTAGACTCTACAATGGATCTACTTTGCTCTACGTGACTCTACTACACTCTACCTTGGCTCAATTTGACTCTACTTGACTCTACTATACTCTACAATGACTCTACTTGACTGTACTTCACTCTACTTCAATCTACATTCGTTCTACTTGGTTCCACTTGACTCTATACCGCACTCTACCATGGCTCTACCTGGCTCTCCTTGACTCTACTACACTCTACTATGGATCTACTTGGATCTACTTGACTCTACTACACTCTACCATGGCTCTACTTGGTTCTACTTGACTCTACTACAGTCTACAATGGCTCTACTTGACTCTACTACACTCTACTATAGCTATACTTGGCTCTACTAGACTCTTCAATTGCTCTACATGGTTCTACACTCTACTACATCTCTGCTTGACTCTACTTGACTCTATAGATACTACACTCTACCATGGCTCTACTTGACTCTAGTACACTCTACAATGGTTCAACTTGACTGTAGTACCCTCTAGAATGGATCTACTTGGTTGTACGTGACTCTACTGCAGTCTACCATGGCTCTACTTGGTTCTACTTGCATCTACTACACTCTACTACAGCTCTACTAGGCACTACATGACTCTACTACCCTCTACCATGGCTCTACTTGGTTCAACTTGACTCTACTACACTCTACCAAGGCTCTACTTGGCTCCACTTGACTCTACTACACTCTACAAGCGATCTACTTGGCTCTACTTGACTCAACTACACTCTACCATCGCTCTGCATGGATCTATCTGACTGTACTACACTCTACCTTGACTGTATACTTGACTCAATTTGACTCTACTACTCTCTACAGTCGCTCTACTTGACTCTTCTACACTCTACTATGGCTCTACTTGGATCTACGTGACTCTACTACACTCTACCATGGCTCTACATGGCTCTACTTGACTCTACTGCACTCTACTACAGCTCTACTTGGTTCTACTATACTCTTCAATGGCTCTACTTGCCTCTACTTGACTCTACTACACGCTACCATGGCTCTACTTGGTTCTACTTGACTCTACTACACTCTACAATGGCTCTATACTTGGCTCTACTTGACTCTACTACACTCTACCATGACTCTAGCTGGCTCTACTTGACTCTACTAGACTCTACAATGGCTCTACTTTGCTCTACGTGACTCTACTACACTCTACCATGGCTCGATTTGACTCTACTTGACTCTACTATACTCTACAATGACTCTACTTGACTGTACTTCACTCTACTTCAATCTACAGTCGTTCTACTTGGCTCTACTTGACTGTATTGCACTCTGCCATGGATCTACCTGACTCTACTACACTGTACAATGGCTCTACTTGTCTCTACTACACTATACTACAGCTCTACTTGGCTCTATACTATACTCTTCAATGGCTCTACTTGAATCTACTACACTCTACCACAGCTCTACTTGGCTCTACTGGACTCTACTACACTCTACTATAGCTAAACTTGGCTCTACTAGACTCTTCAATTGCTCTACATGGTTCTACACTCTACTACAGCTCTGCTTGGATCTACTTGACTCTATAGATACTACACTCTACCATGGCTCTATTTGACTCTACTACACCCTACAATGGCTCTACTTGACTGTAGTACCCTCTAGAATGGATCTACTTGGTTGTACGTGACTCTACTGCACTCTACCATGGCTCTACTTTGTTCTACTTGCATCTACTACACTCTACCACAGCTCTACTTGGCTCTACATGACTCTACTACCCTCTACCATGGCTCTACTTGTTTCAACTTGACTCTACTACACTCTACCATGGTTCTACTTGGCTCTACTTGACTCTACTACACTCTACAATCGATCTACTTGGCTCTACTTGACTCTACTACACTCTACCATCGCTCTGCATGGCTCTATCTGACTGTACTACACTCTACCTTGACTGTATACTTGAGTCAATTTGACTCTACTACACTCTACAGTCGCTCTACTTGACTCTTCTACACTCTACTATGGCTCTACTTGGATCTACGTGACTCTACTACACTCTACCATGGCTCTACATGGCTCTACTTGACTCTACTGCACTCTACTACAGCTCTACTTGTTTCTACTATACTCTTCAATGGCTCTACTTCCCTCTACTTGACTCTACTACACGCTACCATGACTCTACCTGGCTCTACTTGACCCTATACTAGACTCTACAATGGCTCTACTTTGCTCTACTTGACTCTACTACACTCTACCGTGGCTCGATTTGACTGTACTTGACTCTACTATACTCTACAATGACTCTACTTGACTGTACTTCACTCTACTTCAATCTACAGTCGTTCTACTTGGTTCCACTTGACTGTATACCGCACTCTACCATGGCTCTACCTGTCTCTCCTTGACTCTACTACACTCTGCTATGGATCTACTTGGATCTACTTGACTCTACTACACTGTACCATGGCTCTCACTGGTTCTACGTGACTCTACTACACTCTACAATGGCTCTACTTGGCTCTACTTGACTCTACTACACTCTACCATGACTCTACTTGACTCTAGTACACTCTACAATTGCTCTACTTTACTCTACTACACTCTACTATAGCTATACTTGGCTCTACTAGACTCTTCAATTGCTCTACATGGTTCTACACTCTACTACAGCTCTGCTTGGCTCTACTTGACTCTATAGATACTACACTCTACCATGGCTCTACTCGACTCTACTACACTCTACAACGGCTCTACGTGACTGTAGTACACTCTAGAATGGATCTACTTGGTTGTACGTGACTCTACTGCAGTCTATCATGGCTCTACTTGGTTCTACTTGCATCTACTACACTCTACTACAGCTCTACTTGACTCTAGTGACTCTACCACACTCTACCATGGCTCTACTTGGCTCTACTTGACTCTACTACACTATACAATGGCTCTACTTGTCTCTACTTGAATCTACTACACTCTACCACAGCTCTACTTGGCTCTACTTGACTCTACTACACTCTACAATGGATCTACTTGGCTCTACTTGACTCTACTACACTCTATCATCGCTCTGCATGGCTCTATCTGACTGTACTACACTCTACCTTGACTGTATACTTGACTCTACTACACTCTACAGTCGCTCTACTTGACACTTCTACACTCTACTATGGCTCTACTTGGATCTACGTGACTCTACTACAGTCTGCCATGGCTCTACATGGCTCTACTTGACTCTACTGCACTCTACTACAGCTCCACTTGGTTCTACTATACTCTTCAATGGCTCTACTTGCCTCTACTTGACTCTACTACACGCTACCATGGCTCTACTTGGTTCTACTTGACTCTACTACACTCTACAATGGCTCTATACTTGGCTCTACTTGACTCTACTATACTCTACCATGACTCTACCTGGCTCTACTTGACTCTACTAGACTCTACAATGGCTCTACTTTGCTCTACGTGACTCTACTACACTCTACCATGGCTCGATTTAACTCTACTTGACTCTACTATACTCTACAATGACTCTACTTGACTGTACTTCACTCTACTTCAATCTACAGTCGTTCTACTTGGTTCCACTTGACTGTATACCGCACTCTACCATGGCTCTACCTGGCTCTCCTTGACTCTACTACACTCTGCTATGGATCTACTTGGATCTACTTGAATCTACTACACTCTACCATGGCTCTCCTTGGTTCTACGTGACTCTACTACACTCTACAATGGCTCTACTTGGCTCTACTTGACTCTACTACACACTACCATGCCTCTACTTGACTCTAGTACACTCTAACATGGCTCTCCTTGGTTCTACTTGACTCTACTACACTCTACAATGGATCTACTTGGCTCTACTTGACTCTACTACACTCTACCATCGCTCTGCATGGCTCTATCTGACTGTACTACACTCTACCTTGACTGTATACCTGACTCAATTTGACTCTACTACACTCTACAGTCGCTCTAATTGACTCTTCTACACTCTACTATGGCTCTACTTGGATCTACGTGACTCCAGTACACTATACCATGACTCTACTTGACACTACTACAGTCTACAATGGATCTACTTGACTCTACTTCACTCTACTATAGCTATACTTGGCTCTACTAGACTGTTCAATTGCTCTACATGGTTCTACACTGTACTACAGCTCTGCTTGTCTCTACTTGACTCTATAGATACTACACTCTACCATGGCTCTACTTGACTCTACTACACTCTACAATGGCTCTACTTGACTGTAGTACACTCTAGAATGGATCTACTTGGTTGTACGTGAATCTACTGCACTCTACCATGGCTCTACTTGGTTCTACTTGCATCTACTACACTCTACCACAGCTCTACTTGGCTCTACATGACTCTACTACCCTCTACCATGGCTCTACTTGGTTCAACTTGACTCTACTACACTCTACCATGGCTCTACTTGGCTCTACTTGACTCTACTACACTCTACAATCGATCTACTTGGCTCTACTTGACTCAACTACACTCTACCATCGCTCTGCATGGCTCTATCTGACTGTACTACACTCTACCTGGACTGTATACTTGACTCAATTTGACTCTACTACACTCTACAGTCGCTCTACTTGACTCTTCTACACTCTACCATGGCTCTACTTGGATCTACGTGACCCTACTACACTCTACCAAGGCTCTACATGGCTCTACTTGACTCTACTGCACTCTAGTACAGCTCTACTTGGTTCTACTATACTGTTCAATGGCTCTACTCGCCTCTACTTGACTCTACTACACGCTACCATGGCTCTAGTTGGTTCTACTTGACTATACTACACTCTACAATGGCTCTATACTTGGCTCTACTTGACTCTACTACACTCTACCATGACTCAAGCTGGCTCTACTTGACTCTACTAGACTCTACAATGTATCTACTTTGCTCTACGTGACTCTACTACACTCTACCTTGGCTCGATTTGACTCTACTTGACTCTACTATACTCTACAATGACTCTACTTGACTGTACTTCACTCTACTTCAATCTACATTCGTTCTACTTGGTTCCACTTGACTCTATACCGCACTCTACCATGGCTCTACCTGGCTCTCCTTGACTCTACTACACTCTACTATGGATCTACTTGGATCTACTTGACTCTACTACACTCTACCATGGCTCTACTTGGTTCTACTTGACTCTACTACAGTCTACAATGGCTCTACTTGACTCTACTACACTCTACTATAGCTATACTTGGCTCTACTAGACTCTTCAATTGCTCTACATGGTTCTACACTCTACTACATCTCTGCTTGGCTCTACTTGACTCTATAGATACTACACTCTACCATGGCTCTACTTGACTCTAGTACACTCTACAATGGTTCAACTTGACTGTAGTACCCTCTAGAATGGATCTACTTGGTTGTACGTGACTCTACTGCACTCTACCATGGCTCTACTTGGTTCTACTTGCATCTACTACACTCTACTACAGCTATACTAGGCACTACATGACTCTACTACCCTCTACCATGGCTCTACTTGGTTCAACTTGACTCTACTACACTCTACCAAGGCTCTACTTGGCTCCACTTGACTCTACTACACTCTACAAGCGATCTACTTGGCTCTACTTGACTCAACTACACTCTACCATCGCTCTGCATGGATCTATCAGACTGTACTACACTCTACCTTGACTGTATACTTGACTCAATTTGACTCTACTACTCTCTACAGTCGCTCTACTTGACTCTTCTACACTCTACTATGGCTCTACTTGGATCTACGTGACTCTACTACACTCTACCATGGCTCTACATGGCTCTACTTGACTCTACTGCACTCTACTACAGCTCCACTTGGTTCTACTATACTCTTCAATGGCTCTACTTGCCTCTACTTGACTCTACTACACGCTACCATGGCTCTACTTGGTTCTACTTGACTCTACTACACTCTACAATGGCTCTATACTTGGCTCTACTTGACTCTACTACACTCTACCATGACTCTAGCTGGCTCTACTTGACTCTACTAGACTCTACAATGGCTCTACTTTGCTCTACGTGACTCTACTACACTCTACCATGGATCGATTTGACTCTACTTGACTCTACTATACTCTACAATGACTCTACTTGACTGTACTTCACTCTACTTCAATCTACAGTCGTTCTACTTGGCTCTACTTGACTGTATTGCACTCTACCATGGATCTACCTGACTCTACTACACTGTACAATGGCTCTACTTGTCTCTACTTGACTCTACTACACTATACTACAGCTCTACTTGGCTCTATACTATACTCTTCAATGGCTCTACTTGAATCTACTACACTCTACCACAGCTCTACTTGGCTCTACTGGACTCTACTACACTCTACTATTGCTAAACTTGGCTCTACTAGACTCTTCAATTGCTCTACATGGTTCTACACTCTACTACAGCTCTGCTTGGCTCTACTTGACTCTATAGATACTACACTCTACCATGGCTCTACTTGACTCTACTACACTCTACAATGGCTCTACTTGACTGTAGTACACTCTAGAATGGATCTACTTGGTTGTACGTGAATCTACTGCACTCTACCATGGCTCTACTTGGTTCTACTTGCATCTACTACACTCTACCACAGCTCTACTTGGCTCTACATGACTCTACTACCCTCTACCATGGCTCCACTTGTTTCAACTTGACTCTACTACACTCTACCATGGTTCTACTTGGTTCTACTTGACTCTACTACACTCTACAATCGATCTACTTGGCTCTACTTCACTCTACTACACTCTACCATCGCTCTGCATGGCTCTATCTGACTGTACTACACTCTACCTTGACTTTATACTCGAGTCAATTTGACTCTACTACACTCTACAGTCGCTCTACTTGACTCTTCTACACTCTATTATGGCTCTACTTGGATCTACGTGACTCTACTACACTCTACCATGGCTCTACATGGCTCTACTTGACTCTACTGCACTCTACTACAGCTCTACTTGCTTCTACTATACTCTTCAGTGGCTCTACTTCCCTCTACTTGACTCTACTACACGCTACCATGACTCTACCTGGCTCTACTTGACTCTATACTAGACTCTACAATGGCTCTACTTTGCTCTACTTGACTCTACTACACTCTACCGTGGCTCGATTTGACTCTACTTGACTCTACTGTACTCTACAATGACTCAACTTGACTGTACTTCACTCTACTTCAATCTACAGTCGTTCTACTTGGTTCCACTTGACTCTATACCGCACTCTACCATGGCTCTACCTGGCTCTCCTTGACTCTACTACACTCTGCTACGGATCTACTTGGATCTACTTGACTCTACTACACTCTACCTTGGCTCTACTTGGTTCTATGTGACTCTACTACACTCTACAATGGCTCTACTTGGCTCTACTTGACTCTACTACACTCTACCATGACTCTACTTGACTCTAGTACACTCTACAATTGCTCTACTTGACTCTACTACACTCTACTATAGCTATACTTGGCTCTACTAGACTCTTCAATTGCTCTACATGGTTCTACACTCTACTACAGCTCTGCTTGGCTCTACTTGACTCTATAGATGCTACACTCTAACTACCATGGCTCTACTCGACTCTACTACACTCTACAATGGCTCTACGTGACTGTAGTACACTCTAGAATGGATCTACTTGGTTGTACGTGACTCTACTGCAGTCTATCATGGCTCTACTTGGTTCTACTTGCATCTACTACACTCTACTACAGCTCTACTTGACTCTAGTGACTCTACCACACTCTACCATGGCTCTACTTGGCTCTACTTGACTCTACTACACTATACAATGGCTCTACTTGTCTCTACTTGAATCTACTACACTCTACCACAGCTCTACTTGGCTCTACTTGACTCTACTACACTCTACAATGGATCTACTTGGCTCTACTTGACTCTACTACACTCTACCATCGCTCTGCATGTATCTATCTGACTGTACTACACTCTACCTTGACTGTATACTTGACTCTACTACACTCTACAGTCGCTCTACTTGACACTTCTACACTCTACTATGGCTCTACTTGGATCTACGTGACTCTACTACAGTCTACCATGGCTCTACATGGCTCTACTTGACTCTACTGCACTCTACTACAGCTCCACTTGGTTCTACTATACTCTTCAATGGCTCTACTTGCCTCTACTTGACTCTACTACACGCTACCATGGCTCTACTTGGTTCTACTTGACTCTACTCCACTCTACAATGGCTCTATACTTGGCTCTACTTGACTCTACTATACTCTACCATGACTCTACCTGGCTCTACTTGACTCTACTAGACTCTACAATGGCTCTACTTTGCTCTACGTGACTCTATTACACTCTACCATTGCTCGATTTGACTCTACTTGACTCTACTATACTCTACAATGACTCTACTTGACTGTACTTCACTCTACTTCAAGCTACAGTCGTTCTACTTGGTTCCACTTGACTCTATACCGCACTCTACCATGGCTCTATCTGGCTTTCCATGACTCTACTACACTCTACTATGGATCTACTTGGATCTACTTGACTCTACTACACTCTACCATGACTCTACTTGACTCTACTACACTCTAGAATGGCTCTACTTCACTCTACTACTCTCTACTATAGCTATACTTGGCTCTACTAGACTCTTCAATTGATCTACATGGTTCTACCCTCTACTACCGCTCTGCTTGGCTCTACTTGACTCTATAGATACTACACTCTACCATGGCTCTACTTGACTCTACTACACTCTACAATGGCTCTACTTGACTGTAGTACACTCTAGAATGGATCTACTTGGTTGTACGTGACTCTACTGCACTCTACCATGGCTCTACTTGGTTCTACTTGCATCTACTACACTCTACCACAGCTCTACTTGGCTCATCTTGACACTACTTCACTCTACAGTGGCTCTACTTGGGTCTACTTGACTCTACTACACTCTACCATCGCTCTGCATGGCTCTATCTGACTGTACTACACTCTACCTTGACTGTATACTTGACTCAATTTGACTCTACTACACACTACAGTCGCTCTACTTGACTCCTTTACACTCTACTATGGCTCTACGTCGATCTACGTGACTCTACTACACTCTACATGGCTCTACTTGACTCTACTGCACTCTACTACAGCTCTACTTTGTTCTACTATACTCTTCAATGTCTCTAGTTGGCTGTACTTGACTCTACTGCGCATTACCACGGCTCTACTTGGCTCTACTTGACTCTACTACACTCTACTACAGCTCTATTTGGCTCTACATGACTCTACTACACTCTACCATGGCTCTACTTGGCTCTACGTGACTCTACTACTCTCTACCATGACAGTACTTGGCTCTACTTGACTCTACTACACTCTACTACAGCTCTACTTGGCTCTACTAGACTCTTCAATGGCTCTACTTGATTCTACTTGGCTCTACTGCAGTCTACAATTGCTCTATTTGGCTCTACATGGATCTGGTATACCCAACCGTGACTCTACTTGGCTCTACTTAACTCAACTATACTACAATGGCTCTACTTGACTCTACTACACTCTACTGTACTGTACCACTGCTCTACTTTGTTCTAATTGCCTCTACTACACTCTACCACAGCTCTGCTTGGCTCTACTTGACTCTACTACACTCTACCATGGCTCTATACTTGACTCTACTACACTCTACAATGGTTCTACTTGACTGTAGTACACTCTAGAATGGATCTACTTGGTTGTACGATACTCTACTGCATTCTACCATGGCTCTACTTGGCTCTACTTGCATCTACTACACTCTACTACTGCTGTACTTGGCTCTACATGACTCTACTACACTCTACCACTGCTCTACTTGGCTCCAAACTTGACTCTACTACACACTACAATGACTCTACTTGACTTTACTTGACTCTACTATACTCTACAATGTCTCTACGTGACTGTACTTCACTCTACTTCAATCTATAGTCGTTCTACTTGGCTCTACTTGACTGTATTGCACTCTACCATGGCTTTACCTGACTCTACTACACTGTACAATGGCTCTACTTGTCTCTACTTGACTCTACTACACTCTACCATGGCTCTACTTGGCTCTACTTGACTCTACTACACTCTACAATCGATCTACTTGGCTCTACTTGACTCAACTACACTCTACCATCGCTCTGCATGGCTCTATCTGACTGTACTACACTCTACCTGGACTGTATACTTGACTCAATTTGACTCTACTACACTCTACAGTCGCTCTACTTGACTCTTCTACACTCTACTATGGCTCTATTTGGATCTACGTGACTCTACTACACTCTACCAAGGCTCTACATGGCTCTACTTGACTCTACTACACGCTACCATGGCTCTAGTTGGTTCTACTTGACTATACTACACTCTACGATGGCTCTATACTTGGCTCTACTTGACTCTACTACACTCTACCATGACTCGAGCTGGCTCTACTTGACTCTACTAGACTCTACAATGGATCTACTTTGCTCTACGTGACTCTACTACACTCTACCTTGGCTCGATTTGACTCTACTTGACTCTACTATACTCTACAATGACTCTACTTGACTGTACTTCACTCTACTTCAATCTACATTCGTTCTACTTGGTTCCACTTGACTCTATACCGCACTCTACCATGGCTCTACCTGGCTCTCCTTGACTCTACTACACTCTACTATGGATCTACTTGGATCTACTTGACTCTACTACACTCTACCATGGCTCTACTACAGTCTACAATGGCTCTACTTGACTCTACTACACTCTACTATAGCTATACTTGGCTCTACTAGACTCTTCAATTGCTCTACATGGTTCTACACTCTACTACATCTCTGCTTGGCTCTACTTGACTCTATAGATACTACACTCTACCATGGCTCTACTTGACTCTAGTACACTCTACAATGGTTCAACTTGACTGTAGTACCCTCTAGAATGGATCTACTTGGTTGTACGTGACTCTACTACACTCTACCATGGCTCTACTTGGTTCTACTTGCATCTACTACACTCTACTACAGCTCTACTAGGTACTACATGACTCTACTACCCTCTACCATGGCTCTACTTGGTTCAACTTGACTCTACTACACTCTACCAAGGCTCTACTTGGCTCCACTTGACTCTACTACACTCTACAAGCGATCTACTTGGCTCTACTTGACTCAACTACACTCTACCATCGCTCTGCATGGCTCTATCTGACTGTACTACACTCTACCTTGACTGTATACTTGACTCAATTTGACTCTACTACACTCTACAGTCGCTCTACTTGACTCTTCTACACTCTACTATGGCTCTACTTGGATCTACGTGACTCTACTACACTCTACCAAGGCTCTACATGGCTCTACTTGACTCTACTGCACTCTAGTACAGCTCTACTTGGTTCTACTATACTGTTCAATGGCTCTACTTGCCTCTACTTGACTCTACTACACGCTACCATGGCTCTAGTTGGTTCTACTTGACTATACTACACTCTACAATGGCTCTATACTTGGCTCTACTTGACTCTACTACACTCTACCATGACTCGAGCTGGCTCTACTTGACTCTACTAGACTCTACAATGGATCTACTTTGCTCTACGTGACTCTACTACACTGTACCTTGGCTCGATTTGACTCTACTTGACTCTACTATACTCTACAATGACTCTACTTGACTGTACTTCACTCTACTTCAATCTACATTCGTTCTACTTGGTTCCACTTGACTCTATACCGCACTCTACCATGGCTCTACCTGGCTCTCCTTGACTCTACTACACTCTACTATGGATCTACTTGGATCTACTTGACTCTACTACACTCTACCATGGATCTACTTGGCTCTACTTGACTCTACTACACTCTACCATCGCTCTGCATGGCTCTATCTGACTGTACTACACTCTACC
Organism: Agelas oroides; assembly: GCA_949130485.1. Classification (NCBI taxonomy): domain Eukaryota; kingdom Metazoa; phylum Porifera; class Demospongiae; order Agelasida; family Agelasidae; genus Agelas; species Agelas oroides. The sequence goes on from OX422200.1 coordinate 5,821,898, forward strand.
TTGACTGTATACTTGACTCTACTACACTCTACAGTCGCTCTACTTGACACTTCTACACTCTACTATGGCTCTACTTGGATCTACGTGACTCTACTACAGTCTACCATGGCTCTACATGGCTCTACTTGACTCTACTGCACTCTACTACAGCTCCACTTGGTTCTACTATACTCTTCAATGGCTCTACTTGCCTCTACGTGACTCTACTACACGCTACCATGGCTCTACTTGGTTCTACTTGACTCTACTCCACTCTACAATCGCTCTATACTTGGCTCTACTTGACTCTACTATACTCTACCATGACTCTACCTGGCTCTACTTGACTCTACTAGACTCTACAATGGCTCTACTTTGCTATACGTGACTCTATTACACTCTACCATGGCTTGATACGACTCTACTTGACTCTACTATACTCTACAATGACTCTACTTGACTGTACTTCACTCTACTTCAATCTACAGTCGTTCTACTTGGTTCCACTTGACTCTATACCGCACTCTACCATGGCTCTATCTGGCTCTCCATGACTCTACTACACTCTACTATGGATCTACTTGGATCTACTTGACTCTACTACACTCTACCATGACTCTACTTGACTCTACTACACTCTAGAATGGCTCTACTTCACTCTACTACTCTCTACTATAGCTATACTTGGCTCTACTAGACTCTTCAATTGCTCTACATGGTTCTACCCTCTACTACAGCTCTGCTTGGCTCTACTTGACTCTATAGATACTACACTCTACCATGGCTCTACTTGACTCTACTACACTCTACAATGGCTCTACTTGACTGTAGTACACTCTAGAATGGATCTACTTGGTTGTACGTGACTCTACTGCACTCTACCATGGCTCTACTTGGTTCTACTTGCATCTACTACACTCTACCACAGCTCTACTTGGCTCATCTTGATACTACTTCACTCTACAGTGGCTCTACTTGGGTCTACTTGACTCTACTACACTCTACCATCGCTCTGCATGGCTCTATCTGACTGTACTACACTCTACCTTGACTGTATACTTGACTCAATTTGACTCTACTACACACTACAGTCGCTCTACTTGACTCCTTTACACTCTACTATGGCTCTACTTCGATCTACGTGACTCTACTACACTCTACATGGCTCTACTTGACTCTACTGCACTCTACTACAGCTCTACTTTGTTCTACTATACTCTTCAATGTCTCTAGTTGGCTGTACTTGACTCTACTGCACATTACCACGGCTCTACTTGGCTCTACTTGACTCTACTACACTCTACTACAGCTCTATTTGGCTCTACATGACTCTACTACACTCTACCATGGCTCTACTTGGCTCTACGTGACTCTACTACTCTCTACCATGACAGTACTTGGCTCTACTTGACTCTACTACACTCTACTACAGCTCTACTTGGCTCTACTAGAGCCTTCAATGGCTCTACTTGATTCTACTTGGCTCTACTGCAGTCTACAATTGCTCTATTTGGCTCTACATGGATCTGCTATACCCAACCGTGACTCTACTTGGCTCTACTTAACTCAACTATACTACAATGGCTCTACTTGTCTCTACTACACTCTACTGTACTGTACCACTGCTCTACTTTGTTCTAATTGCCTCTACTACACTCTACCACAGCTCTGCTTGGCTCTACTTGACTCTACTACACTCTACCATGGCTCTATGCTTGACTCTACTACACTCTACAATGGTTCTACTTGACTGTAGTACACTCTAGAATGGATCTACTTGGTTGTACGATACTCTACTGCATTCTATCATGGCTCTACTTGGCTCTACTTGCATCTACTACACTCTACTACTGCTCTACTTGGCTCTACATGACTCTACTACACTCTACCACTGCTCTACTTGGCTCCAAACTTGACTCTACTACACACTACAATGACTCTACTTGGCTTTACTTGACTCTACTATACTGTACAATGTCTCTACGTGACTGTACTTCACTCTACTTCAATCTATAGTCGTTCTACTTGGCTCTACTTGACTGTATTGCACTCTACCATGGCTTTACCTGACTCTACTACACTGTACAATGGCTCTACTTGTCTCTACTTGACTCTACTACACTCTACCATGGCTCTACTTGGCTCTACTTGACTCTACTACACTCTACAATCGATCTACTTGGCTCTACTTGACTCAACTACACTCTACCATCGCTCTGCATGGCTCTATCTGACTGTACTACACTCTACCTGGACTGTATACTTGACTCAATTTGACTCTACTACACTCTACAGTCGCTCTACTTGACTCTTCTACACTCTACTATGGCTCTACTTGGATCTACGTGACTCTACTACACTCTACCAAGGCTCTACATGGCTCTACTTGACTCTACTGCACTCTAGTACAGCTCTACTTGGTTCTACTATACTGTTCAATGGCTCTACTTGCCTCTACTTGACTCTACTACACGCTACCATGGCTCTAGTTGGTTCTACTTGACTATACTACACTCTACAATGGCTCTATACTTGGCTCTACTTGACTCTACTACACTCTACCATGACTCGAGCTGGCTCTACTTGACTCTACTAGACTCTACAATGGATCTACTTTGCTCTACGTGACTCTACTACACTGTACCTTGGCTCGATTTGACTCTACTTGACTCTACTATACTCTACAATGACTCTACTTGACTGTACTTCACTCTACTTCAATCTACATTCGTTCTACTTGGTTCCACTTGACTCTATACCGCACTCTACCATGGCTCTACCTGGCTCTCCTTGACTCTACTACACTCTACTATGGATCTACTTGGATCTACTTGACTCTACTACACTCTACCATGGCTCTACTTGGTTCTACTTGACTCTACTACAGTCTACAATGGCTCTAATTGACTCTACTACACTCTACTATAGCTATACTTGGCTCTACTAGACTCTTCAATTGCTCTACATGGTTCTACACTCTACTACATCTCTGCTTGGCTCTACTTGACTCTATAGATACTACACTCTACCATGGCTCTACTTGACTCTAGTACACTCTACAATGGTTGAACTTGACCGTAGTACCCTCTAGAATGGATCTACTTGGTTGTACGTGACTCTACTACACTCTACCATGGCTCTACTTGGTTCTACTTGCATCTACTACACTCTACTACACCTCTACTAGGCACTACATGACTCTACTACCCTCTACCATGGCTCTACTTGGTTCAACTTGACTCTACTACACTCTACCAAGGCTCTACTTGGCTCCACTTGACTCTACTACACTCTACAAGCGATCTACTTGGCTCTACTTGACTCAACTACACTCTACCATCGCTCTGCATGGCTCAATCTGACTGTACTACACTCTACCTTGACTGTATACTTGACTCAATTTGACTCTACTACTCTCTACAGTCGCTCTACTTGACTCTTCTACACTCTACTATGGCTCTAGCTACTTGGATCTACGTGACTCTACTACACTCTACCATGGCTCTACATGGCTCTACTTGACTCTACTGCACTCTACTACAGCTCTACTTGGTTCTACTATCCTCTTCAATGGCTCTACTTGCCTCTACTTGACTCTACTACACGCTACCATGGCTCTACTTGGTTCTACTTGGCTCTACTACACTCTACAATGGCTCTATACTTGGCTCTACTTGACTCTACTACACTCTACCATGACTCTAGCTGGCTCTACTTGACTCTACTAGACTCTACAATGGCTCTACTTTGCTCTACGTGACTCTACTACACTCTACCATGGCTCGATTTGACTCTACTTGACTCTACTATACTCTACAATGACTCTACTTGACTGTACTTCACTCTACTTCAATCTACAGTCGTTCTACATGGTTCCACTTGACTCTATACCGCACTCTACCATGGCTCTACCTTGCTCTCCTTGACTCTACTACACTCTACTATGGATCTACTTGGATCTACATGACTCTACTACACTCTACCATGGCTCTACTTGGTTCTACTTGACTCTACTACAGTCTACAATGGCTCTAATTGACTCTACTACACTCTACTATAGCTATACTTGGCTCTACTAGACTCTTCAATTGCTCTACATGGTTCTACACTCTACTACAGCTCTGCTTGGCTCTACTTGACTCTATAGATACTACACTCTACCATGGCTCTAATTGACTCTACTACACCCTACAATGGCTCTACTTGACTGTAGTACCCTCTAGAATGGATCTACTTGGTTGTACGTGACTCTACTGCACTCTACCATGGCTCTACTTGGTTCTACTTGCATCTACTACACTCTACCACAGCTCTACTTGGCTCTACATGACTCTACTACCCTCTACCATGGCTCTACTTGTTTCAACTTGACTCTACTACACTGTACCATGGTTCTACTTGGCTCTACTTGACTCTACTACACTCTACAATCGATCTACTTGGCTCTACTTGACTCTACTACACTCTACCATCGCTCTGCATGGCTCTATCTGACTGTACTACACTCTACCTTGACTGTATACTTGAGTCAATTTGACTCTACTACACTCTACAGTCGCTCTACTTGACTCTTCTACACTCTACTATGGCTCTACTTGGATCTACGTGACTCTACTATACTCTACCATGGCTCTACATGGCTCTACTTGACTCTACTGCACTCTACTACAGCTCTACTTGCTTCTACTATACTCTTCAATGGCTCTACTTCCCTCTACTTGACTCTACTACACGCTACCATGACTCTACCTGGCTCTACTTGACCCTATACTAGAATCTACAATGGCTCTACTTTGCTCTACTTGACTCTACTACACTCTACCGTGGCTCGATTTGACTGTACTTGACTCTATTATACTCCACAATGACTCTACTTGACTGTACTTCACTCTACTTCAATCTACAGTCGTTCTACTTGTTTCCACTTGACTCTATACCGCACTCTACCATGGCTCTACCTGGCTCTCCTTGACTCTACTACACTCTGCTATGGATCTACTTGGATCTACTTGACTCTACTACACTCTACCATGGCTCTCCTTGGTTCTACGTGACTCTACTACACTCTACAATGGCTCTACTTGGCTCTACTTGACTCTACTACACTCTACCATGACTCTACTTGACTCTAGTACACTCCACAATTGCTCTACTTGACTCTACTACACTCTACTATAGCTATACTTGGCTCTACTAGACTCTTCAATTGCTCTACATGGTTCTACACTCTACTACAGCTCTGCTTGGCTCTACTTGACTCTATAGATACTACACTCTACCATGGCTCTACTCGACTCTACTACACTCTACAACGGCTCTACGTGACTGTAGTACACTCTAGAATGGATCTACTTGGTTGTACGTGACTCTACTGCAGTCTATCATGGCTCTACTTGGTTCTACTTGCATCTACTACACTCTACTACAGCTCTACTTGACTCTAGTGACTCTACCACACTCTACCATGGCTCTACTTGGCTCTACTTGACTCTACTACACTATACAATGGCTCTACTTGTCTCTACTTGAATCTACTACACTCTACCACAGCTCTACTTGGCTCTACTTGACTCTACTACACTCTACAATGGATCTACTTGGCTCTACTTGACTCTACTACACTCTACCATCGCTCTGCATGGCTCTATCTGACTGTACTACACTCTACCTTGACTGTATACTTGACTCTACTACACTCTACAGTCGCTCTACTTGACACTTCTACACTCTAGTATGGCTCTACTTGGATCTACGTGACTCTACTACAGTCTACCATGGCTCTACATGGCTCTACTTGACTCTACTGCACTCTACTACAGCTCCACTTGGTTCTACTATACTCTTCAATGGGTCTACTTGCCTCTACTTGACTCTACTACATGCTACCATGGCTCTACTTGGTTCTACTTGACTCTACTACACTCTACAATGGCTCTATACTTGGCTCTACTTGACTCTACTATACTCTACCATGACTCTACCTGGCTCTACTTGACTCTACTAGACTCTACAATGGCTCTACTTTGCTCTACGTGACTCTACTACACTCTACCATGGCTCGATTTAACTCTACTTGACTCTACTATACTCTACAATGACTCTACTTGACTGTACTTCACTCTACTTCAATCTACAGTCGTTCTACTTGGTTCCACTTGACTCTATACCGCACTCTACCATGGCTCTACCTGGCTCTCCTTGACTCTACTACACTCTGCTATGGATCTACTTGGATCTACTTGACTCTACTACACTCTACCATGGCTCTCCTTGGTTCTACGTGACTCTACTACACTCTACAATGGCTCTACTTGGCTCTACTTGACTCTACTACACTCTACCATGACTCTACTTGTCTCTAGTACACTCTACAATTGCTCTACTTGAATCTACTACACTCTACTATAGCTATACTTGGCTCTACTAGACTCTTCAATTGCTCTACATGGTTCTACACTCTACTACAGCTCTGCTTGGCTCTACTTGACTCTATAGATACTACACTCTACCATGGCTCTACTCGACTCTACTACACTCTACAATGGCTCTACGTGACTGTAGTACACTCTAGAATGGATCTACTTGGTTGTACGTGACTCTACTGCAGTCTATCATGGCTCTACTTGGTTCTACTTGCATCTACTACACTCTACTACAGCTCTACTTGACTCTAGTGACTCTACCACACTTTACCATGGCTCTACTTGGCTCTACTTGACTCTACTACACTATACAATGGCTCTACTTGTCTCTACTTGAATCTACTACACTCTACCACAGCTCTACTTGGCTCTACTTGACTCTACTACACTCTACAATGGATCTACTTGGCTCTACTTGACTCTACTACACTCTACCATCGCTCTGCATGGCTCTATCTGACTGTACTACACTCTACCTTGACTGTATACTTGACTCTACTACACTCTACAGTCGCTCTACTTGACACTTCTACACTCTACTATGGCTCTACTTGGATCTACGTGACTCTACTACAGTTTACCATGGCTCTACATGGCTCTACTTGACTCTACTGCACTCTACTACAGCTCCACTTTGTTCTACTATACTCTTCAATGGCTCTACTTGCCTCTACTTGACTCTACTACACGCTACCATGGCTCTACTTGGTTCTACTTGACTCTACTACACTCTACAATGGCTCTATACTTGGCTCTACTTGACTCTACTATACTCTACCATGACTCTACCTGGCTCTACTTGACTCTACTAGACTCTACAATGGCTCTACTTTGCTCTACGTGACTCTATTACACTCTACCATGGCTCGATTTGACTCTACTTGACTCTACTATACTCTACAATGACTCTACTTGACTGTACTTCACTCTACTTCAATCTACATTCGTTCTACTTGGTTCCACTTGACTCTATACCGCACTCTACCATGGCTCTATCTGGCTCTCCATGACTCTACTACACTCTACTATGGATCTACTTGGATCTACTTGACTCTACTACACTCTACCATGACTGTACTTGACTCTACTACACTCTAGAATGGCTCTACTTCACTCTACTACTCTCTACTATAGCTATACTTGACTCTACTAGACTCTTCAATTGCTCTACATGGTTCTACCCTCTACTACAGCTCTGCTTGGCTCTACTTGACTCTATAGATACTACACTCTACCATGGCTCTACTTGACTCATTACACTCTACAATGGCTCTACTTGACTGTAGTACACTCTAGAATGGATCTACTTGGTTGTACGTGACTCTACTGCACTCTACCATGGCTCTACTTGGTTCTACTTGCATCTACTACACTCTACCACAGCTCTACTTGGCTCATCTTGACTCTACTTCACCCTACAATGGCTCTACTTGGGTCTACTTGACTCTACTACACTCTACCATCGCTCTGCATGGCTCTATCTGACAGTACTACACTCTACCTTGACTGTATACTTGACTCAATTTGACTCTACTACACACTACAGTCGCTCTACTTGACTCCTTTACACTCTACTATGGCTCTACTTCGATCTACGTGACTCTACTACACTCTACATGGCTCTACTTGACTCTACTGCACTCTACTACAGCTCTACTTGGTTCTACTATACTCTTCAATGTCTCTAGTTGGCTGTACTTGACTCTACTGCACATTACCACGGCTCTACTTGGCTCTACTTGACTCTACTACACTCTACTACAGCTCTATTTGGCTCTACATGACTCTACTACACTCTACCATGGCTCTACTTGGCTCTACGTGACTCTACTACTCTCTACCATGACAGTACTTGGCTCTACTTGACTCTACTACACTCTACTACAGCTCTACTTGACTCTACTAGAGTCTTCAATGGCTCTACTTGATTCTACTTGGCTCTACTGCAGTCTACAATTGCTCTATTTGGCTCTACATGGATCTGCTATACCCAACCGTGACTCTACTTGGCTCTACTTAACTCAATTATACTACAATGGGTCTACTTGACTCTACTACATTCTACTGTACTGTACCACTGCTCTACTTTGTTCTAATTGCCTCTACTACACTCTACCACAGCTCTGCTTGGCTCTACTTGACTCTACTACACTCTACCATGGCTCTATACTTGACTCTACTACACTCTACAATGGTTCTACTTGACTGCATGTAGTACACTCTAGAATGGATCTACTTGGTTGTACGATACTCTACTGCATTCTATCATGGCTCTACTTGGCTCTACTTGCATCTACTACACTCTACTACTGCTCTACTTGGCTCTACATGACTCTACTACACTCTACCACTGCTCTACTTGGCTCCAAACTTGACTCTACTACACACTACAATGACTCTACTTGGCTTTACTTGACTCTACTATACTCTACAATGTCTCTACGTGACTGTACTTCACTCTACTTCAATCTATAGTCGTTCTACTTGGCTCTACTTGACTGTATTGCACTCTACCATGGCTTTACCTGACTCTACTACACTGTACAATGGCTCTACTCGTCTCTACTTGAATCTACTACACTCTACCACAGCTCTACTTGGATCTACTTGACTCTACTACACTGTACCATGGCTCTACTTGGTTCTACTTGACTTTACTACACTCTACAATGGCTCTACTTGGCTCTACTTGACACTACACTCTACCATAATTCTACTTGAGTCTAGTACACTTTACAATGGGTCTACTTGATTCTACTACACTCTACTATAGCTATACTTGGCTCTACTAGACTCTTCAATTGCTCTACATGATTCTACACTCTAGTACAGCTCTGCTTGGCTCTACTTGACTCTATAGATACTACACTCTACCATGGCTCTACTTGACTCTACTACACTCTACAATGGCTCTACTTGACTGTAGTACACTCTAGAATGGATCTACTTGGTTGTACGTGAGTCTACTGCAGTCTATCATGGCTCTACTTGGTTCTACTTGCATCTACTACACTCTACTACAGCTCTACTTGACTCTACTGCATTCTACCACACTCTACCATGGCTCTACTTGGCTCTACTTGACTCTACTACACAGTACAATGGCTGTACTTGTCTCTACTTGAATCTACTACACTCTACCACAGCTCTACTTGGCTCTACTTGACTCTACTACACTCTACAATGCATCTACTTGGCTCTACTTGACTCTACTTGACTCTACTACACTCTACCATCGCTCTACATGGCTCTATCTGACTGTACTACACTCTACCTTGACAGTATACCTGACTCAATTTGACTGTACTCCACTCTACAGTCGCTCTAGTTGACTCTTCTACACTCTACTATGGCTCTACTTGGATCTACGTCACTCTACTACACTCTACCATGGCTCTACATGGCTCTACTTGACTCTACTGCACTCTACTACAGCTCTACTTGGTTCTACTATAGTCTTCAATGGCTCTACTTGCCTCTACTTGACTCTACTACACTCTACAATGGCTCTATACTTGGCTCTACTTGACTCTACTACACTCTACCATGACTCTACCTGGCTATACTTGACTCTACTAGACTCTACAATGGCTCTACTTTGCTCTACGTGACTCTATTACACTCTACCATCGCTCGGTTTGACTCTACTTGACTCTACTATACTCTACAATGACTCTACTTGACTGTACTTCACTCTACTTCAATCTACAGTCGTTCTACTCGGTTCCACTTGACTCTATACCGCACTCTACAATGGCTCTACCTGGCTCTCCTTTACTCTACTACACTCTACTATGGATCTACTTGGATCTACTTGACTCTACTACACTCTACCATGACTCTACTTGACTCTACTACAGTCTACAATGGCTCTATTTGACTCTACTACACTCTACTATAGCTTTACTTGGCTCTACTAGACTCTTCAATTGTTCTACATGGTTCTACACTCTACTACAGCTCTGCTTGGCTCTACTTGACTCTATAGATACTACACTCTACCATGGCTCTACTTGACTTTACTACACTCTATAAAGACTCTACTTGACTGTAGTAGAATCTAGAATGGATCTACTTGGTTGTACGTGACTCTACTGCACTCTACCATCGCTCTACTTGGTTCTAGTTGCATCTACTACACTCTACTAGAGCTCTACTTGGCTCTACATGACTCTACTACCCTCTACCATGGCTCTACTTGGTTCAACTTGACTCTACTACAGTCTACCATGGCTCTACTTGGCTCTACTTGACTCTACTTCACTCTACAGTGGCTCTACTTGGGTCTACTTGACTCTACTACACTCTACAATGGCTCTACTTGACTGTAGTACAATCTAGAATGGATCTACTTGGTTGTACGTGACTCTACTGCACTCTACCTTGGCTCTACTTGGTTCTACTTGCAACTACTACACTCTACTACAGCTCTACTTGGCTCTATATGACTCTACTACCCTCTACCATGGCTCTACTTGGTTCAGCTTGACTCTACTACAGTCTACCATGGCTCTACTTGGGTCTACTTGACTCTACTTCACTCTACAGTGGCTCTACTTGGGTCTACTTGACTCTACTACACTCTATCATCGCTCTGCATGGCTCTATCTGACTGTACTACACTCTACCTTGACTGTATACTTGACTCAATTTGACTCTACTACAGTCTACAGTCGCTCTACTTGACTCTTCTACACTCTACTATGGCTCTACTTGGATCTACGTGACTCTACTACACTCTACATGGCTCTACTTGACTCTACTGCACTCTACTACAGCTCTACTTGGTTCTACTATACTCTTCAACGGCTCTACTTGCCTCTACTTGACTCTACTACACGCTACCATGGCTCTAGTTGGTTCTACTTGACTCTACTACACTCTACAATGGCCCTATACTTGGCTCTACTTGACTCTACTACACTCTACCATGACTCTACCTGGCTCTACTTGACTCTACTAGACTCTACAATGGCTGTACTTTGCTCTTCTTGACTCTACTACACTCTACCATGGCTCTACTTTGTTCTACTTGACTCTACTACACTCTACAATGGCTATATACTTGGATCTACTTGACTCTACTACACTCTACCATGACTCTACCTGGCTCTACTTCACTCCAGTAGACTCTACAATGGCTCTACTTTGCTCTACGTGACTGTATTACACTGTACCATGGGTCGATACGACTCTACTTGACTCTACTTCAATCTACAGTCGTTCTACTTGGTTCTACTTGACTGTATACTGCACTCTACCATGGCTTTACATGGCTCTCCTTGACTCTACTACACTATACTATGGATCTATTTGGATGTACTTGACTCTACTACACTCTACCATGCATGGCTCTACTTGGCTCTACTTGACTGTACTGCACTCTACAATGGCTCTATACTTGGCTCTACTTGACTGTACTACACTCTACCATGACTCTACCTCGCTCTACTTGACTCTACTAGACTCTACAATGGCTCTACTTTGCTCTACGTGACTCCACTACACTCTACCATGGCTTGATACGACTCTACTTGACTCTACTATACTCTACAATGACTCTACTTGACTGTACTTCACTCTACTTCAATCTACAGTCGTTCTACTTGGTTTTACTTGACTCTATATATACTGCAGTCTACCATGGCTCTACCTGGCTCTCCTCGACTCTACTACACTCTACTATGGATCTACTTGACTCTACTGCACTATACTACAGCTCTACTAGGCTCTACTATACTCTTCAATGGCTCTAGTTGCCTCTACTTGACTCTACTACACTCTACCATGGCTCTACTTGGCTCTACTTGGCTCTACTACACTCTACAATGGCTCTACTTGGCTCTACTTGACTCTACTACACTCAACCATGACTCTACTTTACTCTACTACACTCTACAATGGCTCTACTTGGCTCTACTCGACTCTACTACACTATACTACAGCTCTACTTTTCTCTACGATACTCTTCAATGGCTCTAGTTGCCTCTACTTGACTCTACTAGCCTCGTTCCCAGGCCCGCGCCCAGCTTCCCGTCGCTTGCAGTACGGTTAACCGTACTGCAAGCGACGGGAAGCTGGGCGCGGGCCTGGGAACGAGGCTATGACTCTACTACACTCTACCATGCCTGTACTTGGTTCTATTTGGCTCTACTTGGTTCTACTTGACTCTACTACACTCTACAATGGCTCTACTTGGCTCTACGTGACTCTAGTACACTCTAGCTACCATGGCTCGACAAGATTCTACGTGACTCTACTGTACTCTACTTCAATCTACAGTCGTTCTACTTGGTTCTAGTTGACTCTACTGCACTCTACCATGCATGGCTCTATCTGGCTCTCGTTGACTCTACTACACTCTACTATGGCTCTACTTGGATCTACTTGACTCTACTACACTCTACCATGGCTCTACGTGGCTCTACTATACTCTTCAATGTCTCTAGTTGGCTGTACTTGACTCTACTGCACACTACTACGGCTCTACTTGGACGCTAGTTGACTCTACTACACTCTACTACAGCTCTATTTTGCTCTACGTGACTCTACTACACTCTACCATGGCTCTACTTGGCTCTACGTGACTCTACTACTCTCTACCATGACAGTACTTGGCTCTACTTGACTCTACTACACTCTACTACAGCTCTACTTGGCTCTACTAGACCCTTCAATGGCTCTACTTGATTCTACTTGGCTCTACTGCAGTCTACAATTGCTCTATTTGGCTCTACTTGGATCTGCTATACCCAACCGTGACTCTATACTTGGCTCTACTTAACTCAACTATACTACAATGGCTCTACTTGACTCTACTACACTCTACTGTACTGTACCACTGCTCTACTTTGTTCTAATTGCCTCTACTACACTCTACCACAGCTCTGCTTGGCTCTACTTGACTCTACTACACTCTACCATGGCTCTATACTTGACTCTACTACACTCTACAATGGCTCTACTTGACTGTAGTACACTCTAGAATGGATCTACTTGGTTGTACGTGACTCTACTGCACTCTACCATGGCTCTACTTGGCTCTACTTGCATCTACTACACTCTACTACTGCTCTACTTGGCTCTACATGACTCTACTACACTCTACCACGGCTCTACTTGGCTCTATACTTGACTCTACTACACACTACAATGGCTCTACTTGGCTTTACTTGACTCTACTATACTCTACAATGACTCTACTTGACTGTACTTCACTCTACTTCAATCTATAGTCGTTCTACTTGGCTCTACTTGACTGTATTGCACTCTACCATGGCTTTACCTGACTCTACTACACTGTACAATGGCTCTACTTGTCTCTACTTGAATCTACTACACTCTACCACAGCTCTACTTGGCTCAACTTGACTCTACTACACTCTACAATGGATCTACTTGGCTCTACTTGACTCTACTACACTCTACCATTGCTCTGCATGGCTCTTTCTGACTGTACTACACTCTACCTTGACTGTATACCTGACTCAATTTGACTCTACTACACTCTACAGTCGCTCTACTTGACTCTCTACACTCTACTATGGCTCTACTTGGATCTACGTGACTCTACTACACTCTACCATGGATCTACATGGCTCTACTTGACTCTACTGCACTCTACTACAGTTCTACTTGGTTCTACTATACTCTTCAATGGCTCTACTTGCCTCTACTTGTCTCTACTACACCCTACCATGGCTCTACTTGGTTCGACTTGACTCTACTACACTCTACAATGGCTCTATACTTGGCTCTACTTGACTCTTCTACACTCTACTGTGGCTCTACTTGGATCTACGTGACTCTATTACACTCTACCATGGCTCTACATGGCTCTACTTGACTCTACTGCACTCTACTACAGCTCTACTTGGTTCTACTATACTCTTCAATGGCTCTACTTGCCTCTACTTGACTCTACTACACGCTACCATGGCTCTACTTGGTTCTACTTGACTCTACTACACTCTACAATGGCTCTATACTTGGCCATACTTGACTCTACTACACTCTGCCATGACTCTACCTGGCTCTACTTGACTCTACTGGACTCTACAATGGCTCTACTTTGCTCTACGTGACTCTACTACACTCTACCATGGCTCGATTTGACTCTACTTGACTCTACTATACTCTACAATGACTCTACTTGACTGTACTTCACTCTACTTCAATCTACAGTCGTTCTACTTGGTTCCACTTGACTCTATACCGCACTATACCATGGCTCTACCTGGCTCTCCTTGACTCTACTACACTCTACTATGGATCTACTTGGATCTACTTGACTCTACTACACTCTACCATGGCTCTACTTGGTTCTACTTGACTCTACTACACTCTACAATGGCTCTACTTGGCTCTACTTGACTCTACTACACTCTACCATGACTGTACTTGACTCTAGTACACTCTACAATGGCTCTACGTGACTGTAGTACACTCTAGAATGGATCTACTTGGTTGTACGTGAATCTACTGCGGTCTATCATGGCTCTACTTGGTTCTACTTGCATCTACTACACTCTAGTATAGCTCTACTTGACTCTACGTGACTCTACCACACTCTACCATGGCTCTACTTGGCTCTACTTGACTCTACTACACTGTACAATGGCTGTACTTGTCTCTACTTGAATCTACTACACTCTACCACAGCTCTACTTGGCTCTACTTGACTCTACTACACTCTACAATGGATCTACTTGGCTCTACTTGACTCTACTACACTCCACCATCGCCCTGGCCTGCATGGCTCTATGTGACTGTACTACACAATACCTTGATTTATACCTGACTCAATTTGTCTCTACTACACTCTACAGTCGCTCTACTTTACTCTTCTACACTCTACTATAGCTCTACTTGGATCTACGTGTCTCTACTACACTCTACCATGGCTCTACATGGCTCTACTTGACTCTACTGCACTCTACTACAGCTCTACTTGACTCTACTAGACTCTACAATGGCTCTACTTTGCTCTACGTGACTCTATTACACTCTACCATGGCTCGATTTGACTCTACTATACTCTACAATGACTCTACTTGACTGTACTTCACTCTACTTCAATCTACAGTCGTTCTACTTTGTTCCACTTGACTCTATACCGCACTCTAACATGGCTCTACCTGGCTCTCCTTGACTCTACTACACGCTACTATGGATCTACTTGGATCTACTTGACTCTACTACACTCTACCATGACTCTACTTGACTCTACTACACTCTACAATGGCTCTACTTCACTCCACTACACTCTACTATAGCTATACTTGGCTCTACTAGACTCTTCAATTGCTCTACATGGTTCTACACTCTACTACAGCTCTGCTTGGCTCTACTTGACTCTATAGACTGTAGTACACTCTAGAATGGATCTACTTGGTTGTACGTGACTCTACTGCACTCTACCATGGCTCTACTTGGTTCTACTTGCACCTACTACACTCTACTCCAGCTCTATTTGGCTCTACATGACTCTACTACCCTCTACCATGGCTCTACTTGGTTCAAATTGACTCTACTACAGTCTACCATGGCTCTACTTGGCTCTACTTGACTCTACATCACTCTACAGTGGCTCTACTTGGGTCTACTTGACTCTACTACACTCTACCATCGCTCTGCATGGCTCTATCTGACTGTACTACACTCTACCTTGACTGTATACCTGACTCAATTTGACTCTACTACACTCTACAGTCGCTCTACTTGACTCTTCTACACTCTACTATGGCTCTACTTGGATCTACGTGACTCTACTACACACTACATGGCTCTACTTGACTCTACTGCACTCTACTACAGCTCTACTTGGTTCTACTATACTCTTCAACGGCTCTACTTGCCTCTACTTGACTCTACTACACGCTACCATGGCTCTACTTGGTTCTACTTGACTCTACTACACTCTACAATGGCCCTATACTTGGCTCTACTTGACTCTACTACACTCTACCATGACTCTACCTGGTTCTACTTGACTCTACTAGACTCTACAATGGCTCTACTTTGCTCTACGTGACTCTACTACACTCTACCATGGCTCGATACGACTCTAGTTGACTCTATACTATACTCTACAATGACTGTACTTGACTGTACTTCACTCTACTTCAATCTACAGTCGTTCTACTTGGTTCTACTTGACTCTATACTGCACTCTACCATGGCTTTACCTGGCTCTCCTTGACTCTACTACACTATACTATGGATCTACTTGGATGTACTTGACTCTACTACACTCTACCATGCATGGCTCTACTTGGCTCTACTTGACTGTACTGCACTCTACAATGGCTCTATACTTGGCTCTACTTGACTGTACTACACTCTACCATGACTCTACCTCGCTCTACTTGACTCTACTAGACTCTACAATGGCTCTACTTTGCTCTACGTGACTCCACTACACTCTACAATGGCTTTATACGACTCTACTTGACTCTACTATACTCTACAATGACTCTACTTGACTGTACTTCACTCTACTTCAATCTACAGTCGTTCTACTTGGTTCTACTTGACTCTATATATACTGCAGTCTACCATGGCTCTACCTGGCTCTCCTCGACTCTACTACACTCTACTATGGATCTACTTGACTCTACTGCACTATACTACAGCTCTACTTGGCTCTACTATACTCTTCAATGTCTCAAGTTGCCTCTACTTGACTCTACTACACTCTACCATGGCTCTACTTGGCTCTACTTGGCTCTACTACACTCTACAATGGCTCTACTTGGCTCTACTTGACTCTACTACACTCAACCATGACTCTACTTTACTCTACTACACTCTACAATGGCTCTACTTGGCTCTACTTGACTCTACTACACTATACTACAGCTCTACTTTTCTCTACTATACTCTTCAATGGCTCTAGTTGCCTCTACTTGACTCTACTAGACTCTACAATGGCTCTACTTTGCTCTACTTGACTCTACTACACGCTACCATGGCTCTACTTGGTTCTACTTGACTCTACTACACTCTACAATGGCTCTATACTTGGCTCTACTTGACTCTACTACACTCTACCATGACTCTACCTGGTTCTACTTGACTCTACTAGACTCTACAATGGCTCTACTTTGCTCTACGTGACTCTACTACACTCTACCATGGCTCGATACGACTCTACTTGACTCTATACTATACTCTACAATGACTGTACTTGACTGTACTTCACTCTACTTCAATCTCCAGTCGTTCTACTTGGTTCTACTTGACTCTATACTGCACTCTACCATGGCTTTACCTGGCTCTTCTTGACTCTACTACACTATACTATGGATCTACTTGGATGTACTTGACTCTACTACACTCTACCATGCATGGCTCTACTTTGCTCTACTTGACTGTACTGCACTCTACAATGGCTCTATACTTGGCACTACTTGACACTCTACCATGACTCTACCTGGCTCTACTTGACTCTACTAGACTCTACAATGGCTCTACTTTGCTCTACGTGACTCCACTACACTCTACCATGGCTTGATACGACTCTACTTGACTCTACTATACTCTACAATGACTCTACTTCACTGTACTTCACTCTACTTCAATCTACAGTCGTTCTACTTGGTTCTACTTGACTCTACTGCACTATACTATGGATCTACTTGACTCTACTGCACTATACTACAGCTCTACTAGGCTCTACTATACTCTTCAATGGCTCTAGTTGCATCTACTTGACTCTACTACACTCTACCATGGCTCTACTTGGCTCTACTTGGCTCTACTACACTCTACAATGGCTCTACTTGGCTCTACTTGACTCTACTACACTCAACCATGACTCTACTTTACTCTACTACACTCTACAATGGCTCAACTTGGCTCTACTTGACTCTACTACACTATACTACAGCTCTACTTTTCTCTACTATACACTTCAATGGCTCTAGTTGCCTCTACTTGACTCTACTAGCCTCGTTCCCAGGCCCGCGCCCAGCTTCCCGTCGCTTGCAGTACGGTTAACCGTACTGCAAGCGACGGGAAGCTGGGCGCGGGCCTGGGAACGAGGCTATGACTCTACTACACTCTACCATGCCTGTACTTGGTTCTATTTGGCTCTACTTGGTTCTACTTGACTCTACTACACTCTACAATGGCTCTACTTGGCTCTACGTGACTCTAGTACACTCTAGCTACCATGGCTCGACAAGATTCTACGTGACTCTACTATACTCTACTTCAATCTACAGTCGTTCTACTTGGTTCTAGTTGACTCTACTGCACTCTACCATGCATGGCTCTATCTGGCTCTCGTTGACTCTACTACACTCTACTATGGCTCTACTTGGATCTACTTGACTCTACTACACTCTACCATGGCTCTACGTGGCTCTACTATACTCTTCAATGTCTCTAGTTGGCTGTACTTGACTCTACTGCACACTACTACGGCTCTACTTGGACGCTAGTTGACTCTACTACACTCTACTACAGCTCTATTTTGCTCTACGTGACTCTACTACACTCTACCATGGCTCTACTTGGCTCTACGTGACTCTACTACTCTCTACCATGACAGTACTTGGCTCTACTTGACTCTACTACACTCTACTACAGCTCTACTTGGCTCTACTAGACCCTTCAATGGCTCTACTTGATTCTACTTGGCTCTACTGCAGTCTACAATTGCTCTATTTGGCTCTACTTGGATCTGCTATACCCAACCGTGACTCTACTTGGCTCTACTTAACTCAACTATACTACAATGGCTCTACTTGACTCTACTACACTCTACTGTACTGTACCACTGCTCTACTTTGTTCTAATTGCCTCTACTACACTCTACCACAGCTCTGCTTGGCTCTACTTGACTCTACTACACTCTACCATGGCTCTATACTTGACTCTACTACACTCTACAATGGCTCTACTTGACTGTAGTACACTCTAGAATGGATCTACTTGGTTGTACGTGACTCTACTGCACTCTACCATGGCTCTACTTGGCTCTACTTGCATCTACTACACTCTACTACTGCTCTACTTGGCTCTACATGACTCTACTACACTCTACCACGGCTCTACTTGGCTCTATACTTGACTCTACTACACACTACAATGGCTCTACTTGGCTTTACTTGACTCTACTATACTCTACAATGACTCTACTTGACTGTACTTCACTCTACTTCAATCTATAGTCGTTCTACTTGGCTCTACTTGACTGTATTGCACTCTACCATGGCTTTACCTGACTCTACTACACTGTACAATGGCTCTACTTGTCTCTACTTGAATCTACTACACTCTACCACAGCTCTACTTGGCTCAACTTGACTCTACTACACTCTACAATGGATCTACTTGGCTCTACTTGACTCTACTACACTCTACCATCGCTCTGCATGGCTCTATCTGACTGTACTACACTCTACCTTGACTGTATACCTGACTCAATTTGACTCTACTACACTCTACAGTCGCTCTACTTGACTCTCTACACTCTACTATGGCTCTACTTGGATCTACGTGACTCTACTACACTCTACCATGGATCTACATGGCTCTACTTGACTCTACTGCACTCTACTACAGTTCTACTTGGTTCTACTATACTCTTCAATGGCTCTACTTGCCTCTACTTGTCTCTACTACACCCTACCATGGCTCTACTTGGTTCGACTTGACTCTACTACACTCTACAATGGCTCTATACTTGGCTCTACTTGACTCTTCTACACTCTACTATGGCTCTACTTGGATCTACGTGACTCTATTACACTCTACCATGGCTCTACATGGCTCTACTTGACTCTACTGCACTCTACTACAGCTCTACTTGGTTCTACTATACTCTTCAATGGCTCTACTTGCCTCTACTTGACTCTACTACACGCTACCATGGCTCTACTTGGTTCTACTTGACTCTACTACACTCTACAATGGCTCTATACTTGGCCATACTTGACTCTACTACACTCTACCATGACTCTACCTGGCTCTACTTGACTGTACTGGACTCTACAATGGCTCTACTTTGCTCTACGTGACTCTACTACACTCTACCATGGCTCGATTTGACTCTACTTGACTCTACTATACTCTACAATGACTCTACTTGACTGTACTTCACTCTACTTCAATCTACAGTCGTTCTACTTGGTTCCACTTGACTCTATACCGCACTATACCATGGCTCTACCTGGCTCTCCTTGACTCTACTACACTCTACTATGGATCTACTTGGATCTACTTGACTCTACTACACTCTACCATGGCTCTACTTGGTTCTACTTGACTCTACTACACTCTACAATGGCTCTACTTGGCTCTACTTGACTCTACTACACTCTACCATGACTGTACTTGACTCTAGTACACTCTACAATGGCTCTACGTGACTGTAGTACACTCTAGAATGGATCTACTTGGTTGTACGTGAATCTACTGCGGTCTATCATGGCTCTACTTGGTTCTACTTGCATCTACTACACTCTAGTATAGCTCTACTTGACTCTACGTGACTCTACCACACTCTACCATGGCTCTACTTGGCTCTACTTGACTCTACTACACTGTACAATGGCTGTACTTGTCTCTACTTGAATCTACTACACTCTACCACAGCTCTACTTGGCTCTACTTGACTCTACTACACTCTACAATGGATCTACTTGGCTCTACTTGACTCTACTACACTCCACCATCGCCCTGGCCTGCATGGCTCTATGTGACTGTACTACACAATACCTTGATTTATACCTGACTCAATTTGTCTCTACTACACTCTACAGTCGCTCTACTTTACTCTTCTACACTCTACTATAGCTCTACTTGGATCTACGTGTCTCTACTACACTCTACCATGGCTCTACATGGCTCTACTTGACTCTACTGCACTCTACTACAGCTCTACTTGACTCTACTAGACTCTACAATGGCTCTACTTTGCTCTACGTGACTCTATTACACTCTACCATGGCTCGATTTGACTCTACTATACTCTACAATGACTCTACTTGACTGTACTTCACTCTACTTCAATCTACAGTCGTTCTACTTTGTTCCACTTGACTCTATACCGCACTCTAACATGGCTCTACCTGGCTCTCCTTGACTCTACTACACGCTACTATGGATCTACTTGGATCTACTTGACTCTACTACACTCTACCATGACTCTACTTGACTCTACTACACTCTACAATGGCTCTACTTCACTCCACTACACTCTACTATAGCTATACTTGGCTCTACTAGACTCTTCAATTGCTCTACATGGTTCTACACTCTACTACAGCTCTGCTTGGCTCTACTTGACTCTATAGACTGTAGTACACTCTAGAATGGATCTACTTGGTTGTACGTGACTCTACTGCACTCTACCATGGCTCTACTTGGTTCTACTTGCACCTACTACACTCTACTCCAGCTCTATTTGGCTCTACATGACTCTACTACCCTCTACCATGGCTCTACTTGGTTCAAATTGACTCTACTACAGTCTACCATGGCTCTACTTGGCTCTACTTGACTCTACATCACTCTACAGTGGCTCTACTTGGGTCTACTTGACTCTACTACACTCTACCATCGCTCTGCATGGCTCTATCTGACTGTACTACACTCTACCTTGACTGTATACCTGACTCAATTTGACTCTACTACACTCTACAGTCGCTCTACTTGACTCTTCTACACTCTACTATGGCTCTACTTGGATCTACGTGACTCTACTACACACTACATGGCTCTACTTGACTCTACTGCACTCTACTACAGCTCTACTTGGTTCTACTATACTCTTCAACGGCTCTACTTGCCTCTACTTGACTCTACTACACGCTACCATGGCTCTACTTGGTTCTACTTGACTCTACTACACTCTACAATGGCCCTATACTTGGCTCTACTTGACTCTACTACACTCTACCATGACTCTACCTGGTTCTACTTGACTCTACTAGACTCTACAATGGCTCTACTTTGCTCTACGTGACTCTACTACACTCTACCATGGCTCGATACGACTCTAGTTGACTCTATACTATACTCTACAATGACTGTACTTGACTGTACTTCACTCTACTTCAATCTACAGTCGTTCTACTTGGTTCTACTTGACTCTATACTGCACTCTACCATGGCTTTACCTGGCTCTCCTTGACTCTACTACACTATACTATGGATCTACTTGGATGTACTTGACTCTACTACACTCTACCATGCATGGCTCTACTTGGCTCTACTTGACTGTACTGCACTCTACAATGGCTCTATACTTGGCTCTACTTGACTGTACTACACTCTACCATGACTCTACCTCGCTCTACTTGACTCTACTAGACTCTACAATGGCTCTACTTTGCTCTACGTGACTCCACTACACTCTACAATGGCTTGATACGACTCTACTTGACTCTACTATACTCTACAATGACTCTACTTGACTGTACTTCACTCTACTTCAATCTACAGTCGTTCTACTTGGTTCTACTTGACTCTATATATACTGCAGTCTACCATGGCTCTACCTGACTCTCTCCTCGACTCTACTACACTCTACTATGGATCTACTTGACTCTACTGCACTATACTACAGCTCTACTTGGCTCTACTATACTCTTAAATGTCTCAAGTTGCCTCTACTTGACTCTACTACACTCTACCATGACTCTACCTGGCTCTACTTGACTCTACTAGACTCTACAATGGCTCTACTTTGCTCTACGTGACTCGACTACACTCTACCATGGCTTCATACGACTCTACTTGACTCTACTATACTCTACAATGACTCTACTTGACTGTACTTCACTCTACTTCAATCTACAGTCGTTCTACTTGGTTCTACTTGACTCTATATATACTGCAGTCTACCATGGCTCTACCTGGCTCTCCTCGACTCTACTACACTCTACTATGGATCTACTTGACTCTACTGCACTATACTACAGCTCTACTTGGCTCTACTATACTCTTCAATGTCTCAAGTTGCCTCTACTTGACTCTACTACACTCTACCATGGCTCTACTTGGCTCTACTTGGCTCTACTACACTCTACAATGGCTCTACTTGGCTCTACTTGACTCTACTACACTCAACCATGACTCTACTTTACTCTACTACACTCTACAATGGCTCTACTTGGCTCTACTTGACTCTACTACACTATACTACAGCTCTACTTTTCTCTACTATACTCTTCAATGGCTCTAGTTGCCTCTACTTGACTCTACTAGACTCTACAATGGCTCTACTTTGCTCTACTTGACTCTACTACACGCTACCATGGCTCTACTTGGTTCTACTTGACTCTACTACACTCTACAATGGCTCTATACTTGGCTCTACTTGACTCTACTACACTCTACCATGACTCTACCTGGTTCTACTTGACTCTACTAGACTCTACAATGGCTCTACTTTGCTCTACGTGACTCTACTACACTCTACCATGGCTCGATACGACTCTACTTGACTCTATACTATACTCTACAATGACTGTACTTGACTGTACTTCACTCTACTTCAATCTCCAGTCGTTCTACTTGGTTCTACTTGACTCTATACTGCACTCTACCATGGCTTTACCTGGCTCTTCTTGACTCTACTACACTATACTATGGATCTACTTGGATGTACTTGACTCTACTACACTCTACCATGCATGGCTCTACTTTGCTCTACTTGACTGTACTGCACTCTACAATGGCTCTATACTTGGCACTACTTGACACTCTACCATGACTCTACCTGGCTCTACTTGACTCTACTAGACTCTACAATGGCTCTACTTTGCTCTACGTGACTCCACTACACTCTACCATGGCTTGATACGACTCTACTTGACTCTACTATACTCTACAATGACTCTACATGACTGTACTTCACTCTACTTCAATCTACAGTCGTTCTACTTGGTTCTACTTGACTCTACTGCACTATACTATGGATCTACTTGACTCTACTGCACTATACTACAGCTCTACTTGGCTCTACTATACTCTTCAATGGCTCTAGTTGCATCTACTTGACTCTACTACACTCTACCATGGCTCTACTTGGCTCTACTTGGCTCTACTACACTCTACAATGGCTCTACTTGGCTCTACTTGACTCTACTACACTCAACCATGACTCTACTTTACTCTACTACACTCTACAATGGCTCAACTTGGCTCTACTTGACTCTACTACACTATACTACAGCTCTACTTTTCTCTACTATACACTTCAATGGCTCTAGTTGCCTCTACTTGACTCTACTAGCCTCGTTCCCAGGCCCGCGCCCAGCTTCCCGTCGCTTGCAGTACGGTTAACCGTACTGCAAGCGACGGGAAGCTGGGCGCGGGCCTGGGAACGAGGCTATGACTCTACTACACTCTACCATGCCTGTACTTGGTTCTATTTGGCTCTACTTGGCTCTACTTGGCTCTACTACACTCTACAATGGCTCTACTTGGCTCTACTTGACTCTACTACACTCAACCATGACTCTACTTTACTCTACTACACTCTACAATGGCTCAACTTGGCTCTACTTGACTCTACTACACTATACTACAGCTCTACTTTTCTCTACTATACACTTCAATGGCTCTAGTTGCCTCTACTTGACTCTACTAGCCTCGTTCCCAGGCCCGCGCCCAGCTTCCCGTCGCTTGCAGTACGGTTAACCGTACTGCAAGCGACGGGAAGCTGGGCGCGGGCCTGGGAACGAGGCTATGACTCTACTACACTCTACCATGCCTGTACTTGGTTCTATTTGGCTCTACTTGGTTCTACTTGACTCTACTACACTCTACAATGGCTCTACTTGGCTCTACGTGACTCTAGTACACTCTAGCTACCATGGCTCGACAAGATTCTACGTGACTCTACTATACTCTACTTCAATCTACAGTCGTTCTACTTGGTTCTAGTTGACTCTACTGCACTCTACCATGCATGGCTCTATCTGGCTCTCGTTGACTCTACTACACTCTACTATGGCTCTACTTGGATCTACTTGACTCTACTACACTCTACCATGGCTCTACGTGGCTCTACTATACTCTTCAATGTCTCTAGTTGGCTGTACTTGACTCTACTGCACACTACTACGGCTCTACTTGGACGCTAGTTGACTCTACTACACTCTACTACAGCTCTATTTTGCTCTACGTGACTCTACTACACTCTACCATGGCTCTACTTGGCTCTACGTGACTCTACTACTCTCTACCATGACAGTACTTGGCTCTACTTGACTCTACTACACTCTACTACAGCTCTACTTGGCTCTACTAGACCCTTCAATGGCTCTACTTGATTCTACTTGGCTCTACTGCAGTCTACAATTGCTCTATTTGGCTCTACTTGGATCTGCTATACCCAACCGTGACTCTACTTGGCTCTACTTAACTCAACTATACTACAATGGCTCTACTTGACTCTACTACACTCTACTGTACTGTACCACTGCTCTACTTTGTTCTAATTGCCTCTACTACACTCTACCACAGCTCTGCTTGGCTCTACTTGACTCTACTACACTCTACCATGGCTCTATACTTGACTCTACTACACTCTACAATGGCTCTACTTGACTGTAGTACACTCTAGAATGGATCTACTTGGTTGTACGTGACTCTACTGCACTCTACCATGGCTCTACTTGGCTCTACTTGCATCTACTACACTCTACTACTGCTCTACTTGGCTCTACATGACTCTACTACACTCTACCACGGCTCTACTTGGCTCTATACTTGACTCTACTACACACTACAATGGCTCTACTTGGCTTTACTTGACTCTACTATACTCTACAATGACTCTACTTGACTGTACTTCACTCTACTTCAATCTATAGTCGTTCTACTTGGCTCTACTTGACTGTATTGCACTCTACCATGGCTTTACCTGACTCTACTACACTGTACAATGGCTCTACTTGTCTCTACTTGAATCTACTACACTCTACCACAGCTCTACTTGGCTCAACTTGACTCTACTACACTCTACAATGGATCTACTTGGCTCTACTTGACTCTACTACACTCTACCATCGCTCTGCATGGCTCTATCTGACTGTACTACACTCTACCTTGACTGTATACCTGACTCAATTTGACTCTACTACACTCTACAGTCGCTCTACTTGACTCTCTACACTCTACTATGGCTCTACTTGGATCTACGTGACTCTACTACACTCTACCATGGATCTACATGGCTCTACTTGACTCTACTGCACTCTACTACAGTTCTACTTGGTTCTACTATACTCTTCAATGGCTCTACTTGCCTCTACTTGTCTCTACTACACCCTACCATGGCTCTACTTGGTTCGACTTGACTCTACTACACTCTACAATGGCTCTATACTTGGCTCTACTTGACTCTTCTACACTCTACTATGGCTCTACTTGGATCTACGTGACTCTATTACACTCTACCATGGCTCTACATGGCTCTACTTGACTCTACTGCACTCTACTACAGCTCTACTTGGTTCTACTATACTCTTCAATGGCTCTACTTGCCTCTACTTGACTCTACTACACGCTACCATGGCTCTACTTGGTTCTACTTGACTCTACTACACTCTACAATGGCTCTATACTTGGCCATACTTGACTCTACTACACTCTACCATGACTCTACCTGGCTCTACTTGACTGTACTGGACTCTACAATGGCTCTACTTTGCTCTACGTGACTCTACTACACTCTACCATGGCTCGATTTGACTCTACTTGACTCTACTATACTCTACAATGACTCTACTTGACTGTACTTCACTCTACTTCAATCTACAGTCGTTCTACTTGGTTCCACTTGACTCTATACCGCACTATACCATGGCTCTACCTGGCTCTCCTTGACTCTACTACACTCTACTATGGATCTACTTGGATCTACTTGACTCTACTACACTCTACCATGGCTCTACTTGGTTCTACTTGACTCTACTACACTCTACAATGGCTCTACTTGGCTCTACTTGACTCTACTACACTCTACCATGACTGTACTTGACTCTAGTACACTCTACAATGGCTCTACGTGACTGTAGTACACTCTAGAATGGATCTACTTGGTTGTACGTGAATCTACTGCGGTCTATCATGGCTCTACTTGGTTCTACTTGCATCTACTACACTCTAGTATAGCTCTACTTGACTCTACGTGACTCTACCACACTCTACCATGGCTCTACTTGGCTCTACTTGACTCTACTACACTGTACAATGGCTGTACTTGTCTCTACTTGAATCTACTACACTCTACCACAGCTCTACTTGGCTCTACTTGACTCTACTACACTCTACAATGGATCTACTTGGCTCTACTTGACTCTACTACACTCCACCATCGCCCTGGCCTGCATGGCTCTATGTGACTGTACTACACAATACCTTGATTTATACCTGACTCAATTTGTCTCTACTACACTCTACAGTCGCTCTACTTTACTCTTCTACACTCTACTATAGCTCTACTTGGATCTACGTGTCTCTACTACACTCTACCATGGCTCTACATGGCTCTACTTGACTCTACTGCACTCTACTACAGCTCTACTTGACTCTACTAGACTCTACAATGGCTCTACTTTGCTCTACGTGACTCTATTACACTCTACCATGGCTCGATTTGACTCTACTATACTCTACAATGACTCTACTTGACTGTACTTCACTCTACTTCAATCTACAGTCGTTCTACTTTGTTCCACTTGACTCTATACCGCACTCTAACATGGCTCTACCTGGCTCTCCTTGACTCTACTACACGCTACTATGGATCTACTTGGATCTACTTGACTCTACTACACTCTACCATGACTCTACTTGACTCTACTACACTCTACAATGGCTCTACTTCACTCCACTACACTCTACTATAGCTATACTTGGCTCTACTAGACTCTTCAATTGCTCTACATGGTTCTACACTCTACTACAGCTCTGCTTGGCTCTACTTGACTCTATAGACTGTAGTACACTCTAGAATGGATCTACTTGGTTGTACGTGACTCTACTGCACTCTACCATGGCTCTACTTGGTTCTACTTGCACCTACTACACTCTACTCCAGCTCTATTTGGCTCTACATGACTCTACTACCCTCTACCATGGCTCTACTTGGTTCAAATTGACTCTACTACAGTCTACCATGGCTCTACTTGGCTCTACTTGACTCTACATCACTCTACAGTGGCTCTACTTGGGTCTACTTGACTCTACTACACTCTACCATCGCTCTGCATGGCTCTATCTGACTGTACTACACTCTACCTTGACTGTATACCTGACTCAATTTGACTCTACTACACTCTACAGTCGCTCTACTTGACTCTTCTACACTCTACTATGGCTCTACTTGGATCTACGTGACTCTACTACACACTACATGGCTCTACTTGACTCTACTGCACTCTACTACAGCTCTACTTGGTTCTACTATACTCTTCAACGGCTCTACTTGCCTCTACTTGACTCTACTACACGCTACCATGGCTCTACTTGGTTCTACTTGACTCTACTACACTCTACAATGGCCCTATACTTGGCTCTACTTGACTCTACTACACTCTACCATGACTCTACCTGGTTCTACTTGACTCTACTAGACTCTACAATGGCTCTACTTTGCTCTACGTGACTCTACTACACTCTACCATGGCTCGATACGACTCTAGTTGACTCTATACTATACTCTACAATGACTGTACTTGACTGTACTTCACTCTACTTCAATCTACAGTCGTTCTACTTGGTTCTACTTGACTCTATACTGCACTCTACCATGGCTTTACCTGGCTCTCCTTGACTCTACTACACTATACTATGGATCTACTTGGATGTACTTGACTCTACTACACTCTACCATGCATGGCTCTACTTGGCTCTACTTGACTGTACTGCACTCTACAATGGCTCTATACTTGGCTCTACTTGACTGTACTACACTCTACCATGACTCTACCTCGCTCTACTTGACTCTACTAGACTCTACAATGGCTCTACTTTGCTCTACGTGACTCCACTACACTCTACAATGGCTTGATACGACTCTACTTGACTCTACTATACTCTACAATGACTCTACTTGACTGTACTTCACTCTACTTCAATCTACAGTCGTTCTACTTGGTTCTACTTGACTCTATATATACTGCAGTCTACCATGGCTCTACCTGACTCTCTCCTCGACTCTACTACACTCTACTATGGATCTACTTGACTCTACTGCACTATACTACAGCTCTACTTGGCTCTACTATACTCTTAAATGTCTCAAGTTGCCTCTACTTGACTCTACTACACTCTACCATGACTCTACCTGGCTCTACTTGACTCTACTAGACTCTACAATGGCTCTACTTTGCTCTACGTGACTCGACTACACTCTACCATGGCTTCATACGACTCTACTTGACTCTACTATACTCTACAATGACTCTACTTGACTGTACTTCACTCTACTTCAATCTACAGTCGTTCTACTTGGTTCTACTTGACTCTATATATACTGCAGTCTACCATGGCTCTACCTGGCTCTCCTCGACTCTACTACACTCTACTATGGATCTACTTGACTCTACTGCACTATACTACAGCTCTACTTGGCTCTACTATACTCTTCAATGTCTCAAGTTGCCTCTACTTGACTCTACTACACTCTACCATGGCTCTACTTGGCTCTACTTGGCTCTACTACACTCTACAATGGCTCTACTTGGCTCTACTTGACTCTACTACACTCAACCATGACTCTACTTTACTCTACTACACTCTACAATGGCTCTACTTGGCTCTACTTGACTCTACTACACTATACTACAGCTCTACTTTTCTCTACTATACTCTTCAATGGCTCTAGTTGCCTCTACTTGACTCTACTAGACTCTACAATGGCTCTACTTTGCTCTACTTGACTCTACTACACGCTACCATGGCTCTACTTGGTTCTACTTGACTCTACTACACTCTACAATGGCTCTATACTTGGCTCTACTTGACTCTACTACACTCTACCATGACTCTACCTGGTTCTACTTGACTCTACTAGACTCTACAATGGCTCTACTTTGCTCTACGTGACTCTACTACACTCTACCATGGCTCGATACGACTCTACTTGACTCTATACTATACTCTACAATGACTGTACTTGACTGTACTTCACTCTACTTCAATCTCCAGTCGTTCTACTTGGTTCTACTTGACTCTATACTGCACTCTACCATGGCTTTACCTGGCTCTTCTTGACTCTACTACACTATACTATGGATCTACTTGGATGTACTTGACTCTACTACACTCTACCATGCATGGCTCTACTTTGCTCTACTTGACTGTACTGCACTCTACAATGGCTCTATACTTGGCACTACTTGACACTCTACCATGACTCTACCTGGCTCTACTTGACTCTACTAGACTCTACAATGGCTCTACTTTGCTCTACGTGACTCCACTACACTCTACCATGGCTTGATACGACTCTACTTGACTCTACTATACTCTACAATGACTCTACATGACTGTACTTCACTCTACTTCAATCTACAGTCGTTCTACTTGGTTCTACTTGACTCTACTGCACTATACTATGGATCTACTTGACTCTACTGCACTATACTACAGCTCTACTTGGCTCTACTATACTCTTCAATGGCTCTAGTTGCATCTACTTGACTCTACTACACTCTACCATGGCTCTACTTGGCTCTACTTGGCTCTACTACACTCTACAATGGCTCTACTTGGCTCTACTTGACTCTACTACACTCAACCATGACTCTACTTTACTCTACTACACTCTACAATGGCTCAACTTGGCTCTACTTGACTCTACTACACTATACTACAGCTCTACTTTTCTCTACTATACACTTCAATGGCTCTAGTTGCCTCTACTTGACTCTACTAGCCTCGTTCCCAGGCCCGCGCCCAGCTTCCCGTCGCTTGCAGTACGGTTAACCGTACTGCAAGCGACGGGAAGCTGGGCGCGGGCCTGGGAACGAGGCTATGACTCTACTACACTCTACCATGCCTGTACTTGGTTCTATTTGGCTCTACTTGGTTCTACTTGACTCTACTACACTCTACAATGGCTCTACTTGGCTCTACGTGACTCTAGTACACTCTAGCTACCATGGCTCGACAAGATTCTACGTGACTCTACTATACTCTACTTCAATCTACAGTCGTTCTACTTGGTTCTAGTTGACTCTACTGCACTCTACCATGCATGGCTCTATCTGGCTCTCGTTGACTCTACTACACTCTACTATGGCTCTACTTGGATCTACTTGACTCTACTACACTCTACCATGGCTCTACGTGGCTCTACTATACTCTTCAATGTCTCTAGTTGGCTGTACTTGACTCTACTGCACACTACTACGGCTCTACTTGGACGCTAGTTGACTCTACTACACTCTACTACAGCTCTATTTTGCTCTACGTGACTCTACTACACTCTACCATGGCTCTACTTGGCTCTACGTGACTCTACTACTCTCTACCATGACAGTACTTGGCTCTACTTGACTCTACTACACTCTACTACAGCTCTACTTGGCTCTACTAGACCCTTCAATGGCTCTACTTGATTCTACTTGGCTCTACTGCAGTCTACAATTGCTCTATTTGGCTCTACTTGGATCTGCTATACCCAACCGTGACTCTACTTGGCTCTACTTAACTCAACTATACTACAATGGCTCTACTTGACTCTACTACACTCTACTGTACTGTACCACTGCTCTACTTTGTTCTAATTGCCTCTACTACACTCTACCACAGCTCTGCTTGGCTCTACTTGACTCTACTACACTCTACCATGGCTCTATACTTGACTCTACTACACTCTACAATGGCTCTACTTGACTGTAGTACACTCTAGAATGGATCTACTTGGTTGTACGTGACTCTACTGCACTCTACCATGGCTCTACTTGGCTCTACTTGCATCTACTACACTCTACTACTGCTCTACTTGGCTCTACATGACTCTACTACACTCTACCACGGCTCTACTTGGCTCTATACTTGACTCTACTACACACTACAATGGCTCTACTTGGCTTTACTTGACTCTACTATACTCTACAATGACTCTACTTGACTGTACTTCACTCTACTTCAATCTATAGTCGTTCTACTTGGCTCTACTTGACTGTATTGCACTCTACCATGGCTTTACCTGACTCTACTACACTGTACAATGGCTCTACTTGTCTCTACTTGAATCTACTACACTCTACCACAGCTCTACTTGGCTCAACTTGACTCTACTACACTCTACAATGGATCTACTTGGCTCTACTTGACTCTACTACACTCTACCATCGCTCTGCATGGCTCTATCTGACTGTACTACACTCTACCTTGACTGTATACCTGACTCAATTTGACTCTACTACACTCTACAGTCGCTCTACTTGACTCTCTACACTCTACTATGGCTCTACTTGGATCTACGTGACTCTACTACACTCTACCATGGATCTACATGGCTCTACTTGACTCTACTGCACTCTACTACAGTTCTACTTGGTTCTACTATACTCTTCAATGGCTCTACTTGCCTCTACTTGTCTCTACTACACCCTACCATGGCTCTACTTGGTTCGACTTGACTCTACTACACTCTACAATGGCTCTATACTTGGCTCTACTTGACTCTTCTACACTCTACTATGGCTCTACTTGGATCTACGTGACTCTATTACACTCTACCATGGCTCTACATGGCTCTACTTGACTCTACTGCACTCTACTACAGCTCTACTTGGTTCTACTATACTCTTCAATGGCTCTACTTGCCTCTACTTGACTCTACTACATGCTACCATGGCTCTACTTGGTTCTACTTGACTCTACTACACTCTACAATGGCTCTATACTTGGCCATACTTGACTCTACTACACTCTACCATGACTCTACCTGGCTCTACTTGACTGTACTGGACTCTACAATGGCTCTACTTTGCTCTACGTGACTCTACTACACTCTACCATGGCTCGATTTGACTCTACTTGACTCTACTATACTCTACAATGACTCTACTTGACTGTACTTCACTCTACTTCAATCTACAGTCGTTCTACTTGGTTCCACTTGACTCTATACCGCACTATACCATGGCTCTACCTGGCTCTCCTTGACTCTACTACACTCTACTATGGATCTACTTGGATCTACTTGACTCTACTACACTCTACCATGGCTCTACTTGGTTCTACTTGACTCTACTACACTCTACCATGACTGTACTTGACTCTAGTACACTCTACAATGGCTCTACGTGACTGTAGTACACTCTAGAATGGATCTACTTGGTTGTACGTGAATCTACTGCGGTCTATCATGGCTCTACTTGGTTCTACTTGCATCTACTACACTCTAGTATAGCTCTACTTGACTCTACGTGACTCTACCACACTCTACCATGGCTCTACTTGGCTCTACTTGACTCTACTACACTGTACAATTTCTGTACTTGTCTCTACTTGAATCTACTACACTCTACCACAGCTCTACTTGGCTCTACTTGACTCTACTACACTCTACAATGGATCTACTTGGCTCTACTTGACTCTACTACACTCCACCATCGCCCTGGCCTGCATGGCTCTATGTGACTGTACTACACAATACCTTGATTTATACCTGACTCAATTTGTCTCTACTACACTCTACAGTCGCTCTACTTTACTCTTCTACACTCTACTATAGCTCTACTTGGATCTACGTGTCTCTACTACACTCTACCATGGCTCTACATGGCTCTACTTGACTCTACTGCACTCTACTACAGCTCTACTTGACTCTACTAGACTCTACAATGGCTCTACTTTGCTCTACGTGACTCTATTACACTCTACCATGGCTCGATTTGACTCTACTATACTCTACAATGACTCTACTTGACTGTACTTCACTCTACTTCAATCTACAGTCGTTCTACTTTGTTCCACTTGACTCTATACCGCACTCTAACATGGCTCTACCTGGCTCTCCTTGACTCTACTACACGCTACTATGGATCTACTTGGATCTACTTGACTCTACTACACTCTACCATGACTCTACTTGACTCTACTACACTCTACAATGGCTCTACTTCACTCCACTACACTCTACTATAGCTATACTTGGCTCTACTAGACTCTTCAATTGCTCTACATGGTTCTACACTCTACTACAGCTCTGCTTGGCTCTACTTGACTCTATAGACTGTAGTACACTCTAGAATGGATCTACTTGGTTGTACGTGACTCTACTGCACTCTACCATGGCTCTACTTGGTTCTACTTGCACCTACTACACTCTACTCCAGCTCTATTTGGCTCTACATGACTCTACTACCCTCTACCATGGCTCTACTTGGTTCAAATTGACTCTACTACAGTCTACCATGGCTCTACTTGGCTCTACTTGACTCTACATCACTCTACAGTGGCTCTACTTGGGTCTACTTGACTCTACTACACTCTACCATCGCTCTGCATGGCTCTATCTGACTGTACTACACTCTACCTTGACTGTATACCTGACTCAATTTGACTCTACTACACTCTACAGTCGCTCTACTTGACTCTTCTACACTCTACTATGGCTCTACTTGGATCTACGTGACTCTACTACACACTACATGGCTCTACTTGACTCTACTGCACTCTACTACAGCTCTACTTGGTTCTACTATACTCTTCAACGGCTCTACTTGCCTCTACTTGACTCTACTACACGCTACCATGGCTCTAGTTGGTTCTACTTGACTCTACTACACTCTACAATGGCCCTATACTTGGCTCTACTTGACTCTACTACACTCTACCATGACTCTACCTGGTTCTACTTGACTCTACTAGACTCTACAATGGCTCTACTTTGCTCTACGTGACTCTACTACACTCTACCATGGCTCGATACGACTCTAGTTGACTCTATACTATACTCTACAATGACTGTACTTGACTGTACTTCACTCTACTTCAATCTACAGTCGTTCTACCTGGTTCTACTTCACTCTACACTGCACTCTACCATGGCTTTACCTGGCTCTCCTTGACTCTACTACACTATACTATGGATCTACTTGGATGTACTTGACTCTACTACACTCTACCATGCATGGCTCTACTTGGCTCTACTTGACTGTACTGCACTCTACAATGGCTCTATACTTGGCTCTACTTGACTGTACTACACTCTACCATGACTCTACCTCGCTCTACTTGACTCTACTAGACTCTACAATGGCTCTACTTTGCTCTACGTGACTCCACTACACTCTACAATGGCTTGATACGACTCTACTTGACTCTACTATACTCTACAATGACTCTACTTGACTGTACTTCACTCTACTTCAATCTACAGTCGTTCTACTTGGTTCTACTTGACTCTATATATACTGCAGTCTACCATGGCTCTACCTGGCTCTCCTCGACTCTACTACACTCTACTATGGATCTACTTGACTCTACTGCACTATACTACAGCTCTACTTGGCTCTACTATACTCTTCAATGTCTCAAGTTGCCTCTACTTGACTCTACTACACTCTACCATGGCTCTACTTGGCTCTACTTGGCTCTACTACACTCTACAATGGCTCTACTTGGCTCTACTTGACTCTACTACACTCAACCATGACTCTACTTTACTCTACTACACTCTACAATGGCTCTACTTGGCTCTACTTGACTCTACTACACTATACTACAGCTCTACTTTTCTCTACTATACTCTTCAATGGCTCTAGTTGCCTCTACTTGACTCTACTAGACTCTACAATGGCTCTACTTTGCTCTACTTGACTCTACTACACGCTACCATGGCTCTACTTGGTTCTACTTGACTCTACTACACTCTACAATGGCTCTATACTTGGCTCTACTTGACTCTACTACACTCTACCATGACTCTACCTGGTTCTACTTGACTCTACTAGACTCTACAATGGCTCTACTTTGCTCTACGTGACTCTACTACACTCTACCATGGCTCGATACGACTCTACTTGACTCTATACTATACTCTACAATGACTGTACTTGACTGTACTTCACTCTACTTCAATCTCCAGTCGTTCTACTTGGTTCTACTTGACTCTATACTGCACTCTACCATGGCTTTACCTGGCTCTTCTTGACTCTACTACACTATACTATGGATCTACTTGGATGTACTTGACTCTACTACACTCTACCATGCATGGCTCTACTTTGCTCTACTTGACTGTACTGCACTCTACAATGGCTCTATACTTGGCACTACTTGACACTCTACCATGACTCTACCTGGCTCTACTTGATTCTACTAGACTCTACTAGGACTACGCATGCGCATGATGCCTCGCGCCGCTCCATGGGGCGCGCGGCGCAGGTGTCAGGCGTTGCTCGTTTAGTATAGTGGGAGTCCAAAGAACAACGGTAACGTGAAGAGTGAGCCTAAATACCTGGCTTGTGAAGAATCTCCAGTACGTGCTTTCTACTTTTGAACTCTTTCTTGTTCTTCTGTCGCTCTCTTGGCTTTCTACGGTGGGCTGACTTTTTTGCTTTTTTGTTTTTTCTCAGCCGGAGTCAGCAGCCGTCGGCTGCGTTCAGCACTCGTTTATGCACTTCGCTCCGCAAATACGTACGTTGCGAAGGGCCAGTCGCGCTGTTCTCCCCGTACTCCGTCGGCAAGAAATGTCGTCCCGGCTTCGTCGTGTAATGTACGTATCCGATATCCTGCCTGGGCGTGAGCGCAAATTGACATTCCGAGCGTGACCTCAAATTGACATTCCTAAGCGACACCGCAAATTGACATTCCTAAGCGTGACCGACACGTACGTACGTACGTACGTACGTACGCACGTACTTACGCACGTACATTGCGAGAATAGATCCCTCATTCAGAGCCTCGCGCTAATGCGCTCGGCAACAATGGCTCTACTTTGCTCTACGTGACTCCACTACACTCTACCATGGCTTGATACGACTCTACTTGACTCTACTATACTCTACAATGACTCTACATGACTGTACTTCACTCTACTTCAATCTACAGTCGTTCTACTTGGTTCTACTTGACTCTACTGCACTATACTATGGATCTACTTGACTCTACTGCACTATACTACAGCTCTACTTGGCTCTACTATACTCTTCAATGGCTCTAGTTGCATCTACTTGACTCTACTACACTCTACCATGGCTCTACTTGGCTCTACTTGGCTCTACTACACTCTACAATGGCTCTACTTGGCTCTACTTGACTCTACTACACTCAACCATGACTCTACTTTACTCTACTACACTCTACAATGGCTCAACTTGGCTCTACTTGACTCTACTACACTATACTACAGCTCTACTTTTCTCTACTATACACTTCAATGGCTCTAGTTGCCTCTACTTGACTCTACTAGCCTCGTTCCCAGGCCCGCGCCCAGCTTCCCGTCGCTTGCAGTACGGTTAACCGTACTGCAAGCGACGGGAAGCTGGGCGCGGGCCTGGGAACGAGGCTATGACTCTACTACAC
The DNA here is from genome assembly GCA_949130485.1 of Agelas oroides. NCBI lineage: Eukaryota > Metazoa > Porifera > Demospongiae > Agelasida > Agelasidae > Agelas > Agelas oroides. Next base: position 5,859,817 of record OX422200.1, read on the forward strand.
TCTACCATGCCTGTACTTGGTTCTATTTGGCTCTACTTGGTTCTACTTGACTCTACTACACTCTACAATGGCTCTACTTGGCTCTACGTGACTCTAGTACACTCTAGCTACCATGGCTCGACAAGATTCTACGTGACTCTACTATACTCTACTTCAATCTACAGTCGTTCTACTTGGTTCTAGTTGACTCTACTGCACTCTACCATGCATGGCTCTATCTGGCTCTCGTTGACTCTACTACACTCTACTATGGCTCTACTTGGATCTACTTGACTCTACTACACTCTACCATGGCTCTACGTGGCTCTACTTGGCTCTACTACACTCTACAATGGCTCTACTTGGCTCTACTTGACTCTACTACACTCAACCATGACTCTACTTTACTCTACTACACTCTACAATGGCTCAACTTGGCTCTACTTGACTCTACTACACTATACTACAGCTCTACTTTTCTCTACTATACACTTCAATGGCTCTAGTTGCCTCTACTTGACTCTACTAGCCTCGTTCCCAGGCCCGCGCCCAGCTTCCCGTCGCTTGCAGTACGGTTAACCGTACTGCAAGCGACGGGAAGCTGGGCGCGGGCCTGGGAACGAGGCTATGACTCTACTACACTCTACCATGCCTGTACTTGGTTCTATTTGGCTCTACTTGGTTCTACTTGACTCTACTACACTCTACAATGGCTCTACTTGGCTCTACGTGACTCTAGTACACTCTAGCTACCATGGCTCGACAAGATTCTACGTGACTCTACTATACTCTACTTCAATCTACAGTCGTTCTACTTGGTTCTAGTTGACTCTACTGCACTCTACCATGCATGGCTCTACCTGGCTCTCCTTGTCTCTACTACACTCTACTATGGATCTACTTGGATCTACTTGACTCTACTACACTCTACCATGGCTCTACTTGACTCTACTACACTCTACAACGGCTCTACTTGACTGTAGTACACTCTAGAATGGATCTACTTGGTTGTACGTGACTCTACTGCACTCTACCATGGCTCTACTTGGTACTACTTGCACCTACTACACTCTACTACAGCTCTACTTGGCTCTACATGACTCTACTACCCTCTACCATGGCTCTACTTGGTTCAAATTGACTCTACTACAGTCTACCATGGCTCTACTTGGCTCTACTTGACTCTACATCACTCTACAGTGGCTCTACTTGGGTCTACTTGACTCTACTACACTCTACCATCGCTCTGCATGGCTCTATCTGACTGTACTACGCTCTACCTTGACTGTATACCTGACTCAATTTGACTCTACTACACTCTACATTCGCTCTTCTTGACTCTTCTACACTCTACTATCGCTCTACTTGGATCTACGTGACTCTACTACACTCAACATGGCTCTACTTGACTCTACTGCACTCTACTACAGCTCTACTTGGTTCTATTATACTCTTCAACGGCTCTACTTGCCTCTACTTGACTCTACTACACGCTACCATGGCTCTACTTGGTTCTACTTGACTCTACTACACTCTACAATGGCCCTATACTTGGCTCTACTTGACTCTACTACACTCTACCATGACTCTACCTGGTTCTACTTGACTCTACTAGACTCTACAATGGCTCTACTTTGCTCTACGTGACTCTACTACACTCTACCATGGCTCGATACGACTCTAGTTGACTCTATACTATACTCTACAATGACTGTACTTGACGGTACTTCACTCTACTTCAATCTACAGTCGTTCTACTTGGTTCTACTTGACTCTATACTGCACTCTACCATAGCTTTACCTGGCTCTCCTTGACTCAACTACACTATACTATGGATCTACTTGGATGTACTTGACTCTACTATACTCTACCATGCATGGCTCTACTTGGCTCTACTTGACTGTACTGCACTCTACAATGGCTCTATACTTGGCTCTACTTGACTCTACTACACTCTACCATGACTCTACCTGGCTCTACTTGACTCTACTAGACTCTACAATGGCTCTACTTTGCTCTACGTGACTCGACTACACTCTACCATGGCTTCATACGACTCTACTTGACTCTACTATACTCTACAATGACTCTACTTGACTGTACTTCACTCTACTTCAATCTACAGTCGTTCTACTTGGTTCTACTTGACTCTATATATACTGCAGTCTACCATGGCTCTACCTGGCTCTCCTCGACTCTACTACACTCTACTATGGATCTACTTGACTCTACTGCACTATACTACAGCTCTACTTTTCTCTACTATACTCTTCAATGGCTCTAGTTGCCTCTACTTGACTCTACTAGACTCTACAATGGCTCTACTTTGCTCTACTTGACTCTACTACACGCTACCATGGCTCTACTTGGTTCTACTTGACTCTACTACACTCTACAATGGCTCTATACTTGGCTCTACTTGACTCTACTACACTCTACCATGACTCTACCTGGCTCTACTTGACTCTACTAGACTCTACAATGGCTCTACTTTGCTCTACGTGACTCTACTACACTATACCATTGCTCGATACGACTCTACTTGACTCTATACTATACTCTACAATGACTGTACTTGACTGTACTTCACTCTACTTCAATCTACAGTCGTTCTACTTGGTTCTACTTGACTCTATACTGCACTCTACCATGGCTTTACCTGGCTCTTCTTGACTCTACTACACTATACTATGGATCTACTTGGATGTACTTGACTCTACTACACTCTACCATGCATGGCTCTACTTGGCTCTACTTGACTGTACTGCACTCTACAATGGCTCTATACTTGGCACTACTTGACACTCTACCATGACTCTACCTGGCTCTACTTGACTCTACTAGACTCTACAATGGCTCTACTTTGCTCTACGTGACTCCACTACACTCTACCATGGCTTGATACGACTCTACTTGAGTCTACTATACTCTACAATGACTCTACATGACTGTACTTCACTCTACTTCAATCTACAGTCGTTCTACTTGGTTCTACTTGACTCTACTGCACTATACTATGGATCTACTTGACTCTACTGCACTATACTACAGCTCTACTTGGCTCTACTATACTCTTCAATGGCTCTAGTTGCATCTACTTGACTCTACTACACTCTACCATGGCTCTACTTGGCTCTACTTGGCTCTACTACACTCTACAATGGCTCTACTTGGCTCTACTTGACTCTACTACACTCAACCATGACTCTACTTTACTCTACTACACTCTACAATGGCTCTACTTGGCTCTACTTGACTCTACTACACTATACTACAGCTCTACTTTTCTCTACTATACACTTCAATGGCTCTAGTTGCCTCTACTTGACTCTACTACACTCTACAATGGCTCTACTTGGCTCTACGTGACTCTACTACACTCTACTATAGCTATACTTGGCTATACTAGACTCTTCATTTGCTCTACATGGTGCTACACTCTACTACAGCTCTGCTTGGCTCTACTTGACTCTGTAGATACTACACTCTACCATGGCTCTACTTGACTCTACTACACTCTACAATGGCTCTACTTGACTGTAGTACACTCTAGAATGGATCTACTTGGTTGTACGTGAGTCTACTGCAGTCTATCATGGCTCTACTTGGTTCTACTTGCATCTACTACACTCTAATACAGCTCTACTTGACTCTACGTGACTCTACCACACTCTACCATGGCTCTACTTGGCTCTACTTGACTCTACTACACAGTACAATGGCTGTACTTGTCTCTACTTGAATCTACTACACTCTACCACAGCTCTACTTGGCTCTACTTGACTCTACTACACTCTACAATGGATCTACTTGGGTCTACTTGACTCTACTACACTCTACCATCGCTCTGCATGGCTTTATCTGACTGTACTACACTCTACCTTGACTGTATACCTGACTCAATTTGACTGTACTACACTCTACAGTCGCTCTAGTTGACTCTTCTACACTCTACTATGGCTCTACTTGGATCTACATCACTCTACTACACTCTACCATGGCTCTACATGGCTCTACTTGACTCTACTGCACTCTACTACAGCTCTACTTGGTTCTACTATAGTCTTCAATGGCTCTACTTGCCTCTACTTGACTCTAGTACACTGTACAATGGCTCTATACTTGGCTCTACTTGACTCTAATACACTCTACCATGACTCTACCTGGCTCTACTTGACTCTACTAGACTCTACAATGGCTCTACTTTGCTCTACGTGACTCTATTACACTCTACCATCGCTCGGTTTGACTCTACTTGACTCTACTATACTCTACAATGACTCTACTTGACTGTACTTCACTCTACTTCAATCTACAGTCGTTCTACTCGGTTCCACTTGACTCTATACCGCACTCTACCATGGCTCTACCTGGCTCTCCTTTACTCTACTACACTCTACTATGGATCTACTTGGATCTACTTGACTCTACTACACTCTACCATGACTCTACTTGACTCTAGTACAGTCTACAATGGCTCTACTTGACTCTACTACACTCTACTATAGCTTTACTTGGCTCTAGTAGACTTTTCAATTGCTCTACATGGTTCTACACTCTACTACAGCTCTGCTTGGCTCTACTTGACTGTATAGATACTACACTCTACCATGGCTCTCCTTGACTTTACTACACTCTACAATGGCTCTACTTGACTGTAGTACAATCTAGAATGGATCTACTTGGCTGTACGTGACTCTACTGCACTCTACCATGGCTCTACTTGGTTCTACTTGGATCTACTACACTCTACTAGAGCTCTACTTGGCTCTACATGACTCTACTACCCTCTACCATGGCTCTACTTGGTTCAACTTGACTCTACAACAGTCTACCATGGCTCAACTTGGCTCTACTTGACTCTACTTCACTCTACAGTTGCTCTACTTGGGTCTACTTGACTCTACTACACTCTACAATGGCTCTACTTGACTGTAGTACAATCTAGAATGGATCTACTTGGTTGTACGTGACTCTACTGCACTCTACCTTGGCTCTACTTGGTTCTACTTGCATCTACTACACTCTACTAGAGCTCTACTTGGCTCTACATGACTCTACTACCCTCTACCATGGCTCTACTTGGTTCAACTTGACTCTACAACAGTCTACCATGGCTCAACTTGGCTCTACTTGACTCTACTTCACTCTACAGTTGCTCTACTTGGGTCTACTTGACTCTACTACACTCTACAATGGCTCTACTTGACTGTAGTACAATCTAGAATGGATCTACTTGGTTGTACGTGACTCTACTGCACTCTACCTTGGCTCTACTTGGTTCTACTTGCATCTACTACACTCTACTACAGCTCTACTTGGCTCTACATGACTCTACTACCCTCTACCATGGCTCTACTTGGTTCAACTTGACTCTACTACAGTCTACCATGGCTCTACTTGGGTCTACGTGACTCTACTTCACTCTACAGTGGCTCTACTTGGGTCTACTTGACTCTACTACACTCTACCATCGCTCTGCATGGCTCTATCTGACTGTACTACACTCTACCTTGACTGTATACTTGACTCAATTTGACTCTACTACAGTCTACAGTCGCTCTACTTGACTCTTCTATACTCTACTATGGCTCTACTTGGATCTACGTGACTCTACTACACTCTACATGGCTCTACTTGACTCTACTGCACTCTACTACAGCTCTACTTGGTTCTACTATACTCTTCAACGGCTCTACTTGCCTCTACTTGACTCTACTACACGCTACCATGGCTCTACTTGGTTCTACTTGACTCTACTACACTCTACAATGGCCCTATACTTGGCTCTACTTGACTCTACTACGCTCTACCATGACTCTACCTGGCTCTACTTGACTCTACTAGACTCTACAATGGCTGTACTTTGCTCTTCTTGACTCTACTACACTCTACCATGGCTCTACTTGGTTCTACTTGACTCTACTACACTCTACAATGGCTCTACTTGGATCTACGTGACTCTACTACACTCTAGCTACCATGGCTCGACATGACTCTACGTGACTCTACTATACTCTACTTCAATCTACAGTCGTTCTACTTGGTTCTAGTTGACTCTACTGCACTCTACCATGCATGGCTCTATCTGGCTCTCGTTGACTCTACTACACTCTACTATGGCTCTACTTGGATCTACTTGACTCTACTCACTCTACCATGGCTCTACGTGGCTCTACTATACTCTTCAATGTCTCTAGTTGGCTGTACTTGACTCTACTGCACACTACCACGGCTCTACTTGGCTCTACTTGACTCTACTACAGCTCTATTTGGCTCTACGTGACTCTACTATACTCTACCATGGCTCTACTTGGCTCTACGTGACTCTACTACTCTCTACCATGACAGTACTTGGCTCTACTTGACACTACTAAACTATACTACAGCTCTACTTGGCTGTACTATAATCTACAATGGCTCTACTTTGCTCTACGTGACTCTATTACACTCTAACATGGCTCGATTTGACTCTACTATACTCTACAATGACTCTACTTGACTGTACTTCACTCTACTTCAATCTACAGTCGTTCTACTTGGTTCCACTTGACTCTATACCGCACTCTACCATGGCTCTACCTGACTCTCCTTGACTCTACTACACTCTACTATGGATCTACTTGGATCTACTTGACTCTACTACACTCTACCATGACTCTACTTGACTCTACTACACCCTACAATGGCTCTACTTCACTCCACTACACTCTACTATAGCTATACTTGGCTCTAGTAGACTCTTCAATTGCTCTACATGGTTCTACACTCTACTACAGCTCTGCTTGGCTCTACTTGACTCTATAGATACTACACTCTACCATGGCTGTACTTGACTCTACTACACTCTACAATGGCTCTACTTGACTGTAGTACACTCTAGAATGGATCTACTTGGCTCTACATGACTCTACTACCCTCTACCATGGCTCTACTTGGTTCAAATTGACTCTACTACAGTCTACCATGGCTCTACTTGGCTCTACTTGACTCTACATCACTCTACAGTGGCTCTACTTGGGTCTACTTGACTCTACTACACTCTACCATCGCTCTGCATGGCTCTATCTGACTGTACTACACTCTACCTTGACTGTATACCTGACTCAATTTGACTCTACTACACTCTACAGTCACTCTACTTGACTCTTCTACACTCTACTATGGCTCTACTTGGATCTACGTGACTCTACTACACTCTACATGGCTCTACTTGACTCTACTGCACTCTACTACAGCTCTACTTGGTTCTACTATACTCTTCAACGGCTCTACTTGCCTCTACTTGACTCTACTACACGCTACCATGGCTCTACTTGGTTCTACTTGACTCTACTACACTCTACAATGGCCCTATACTTGGCTCTACTTGACTCTACTACACTCTACCATGACTCTACCTGGTTCTACTTGACTCTACTAGACTCTACAATGGCTCTACTTTGCTCTACGTGACTCTACTACACTCTACCATGGCTCGATACGACTCTAGTTGACTCTATACTATACTCTACAATGACTGTACTTGACTGTACTTCACTCTACTTCAATCTACAGTCGTTCTACTTGGTTCTACTTGACTCTATACTGCACTCTACCATGGCTTTACCTGGCTCTCCTTGACTCTACTACACTATACTATGGATCTACTTGGATGTACTTGACTCTACTACACTCTACCATGCATGGCTTTACTTAGCTCTTCTTGACTGTACTGCACTCTACAATGGCTCTATACTTGGATCTACTTGACTCTACTACACTCTACCATGACTCTACCTGGCTCTACTTGACTCTACTAGACTCTACAATGGCTCTACTTTGCTCTACGTGACTCGACTACACTCTACCATGGCTTGATACGACTCTACTTGACTCTACTATACTCTACAATGACTCTACTTGACTGTACTTCACTCTACTTCAATCTACAGTCGTTCTACTTGGTTCTACTTGACTCTATATATACTGCAGTCTACCATGGCTCTACCTGGCTCTCCTCGACTCTACTACACTCTACTATGGATCTACTTGACTCTACTGCACTATACTACAGCTCTACTTGGCTCTACTATACTCTTCAATGGCTCAAGTTGCCTCTACTTGACTCTACTACACTCTACCATGGCTCTACTTGGCTCTACTTGGATCTACTACACTCTACAATGGCTCTACTTGGCTCTACTTGAGTCTACCACACTCAACCATGACTCTACTTTACTCTACTACACTCTACAATGGCTCTACTTGGCTCTACTTGACTCTACTACACTATACTACAGCTCTACTTTTCTCTACTATACTCTTCAATGGCTCTAGTTGCCTCTACTTGACTCTACTAGACTCTACAATGGCTCTACTTTGCTCTACTTGACTCTACTACACGCTACCATGGCTCTACTTGGTTCTACTTGACTCTACTACACTCTACAATGGCTCTATACTTGGCTCTACTTGACTCTACTACACTCTACCATGACTCTACCTGGCTCTACTTGACTCTACTAGACTCTACAATGGCTCTACTTTGCTCTACGTGACTCTACTACACTCTACCATGGCTCGATATGACTCTACTTGACTCTATACTATACTCTACAATGACTGTACTTGACTGTACTTCACTCTACTTCAATCTACAGTCGTTCTACTTGGTTCTACTTGACTCTATACTGCACTCTACCATGGCTTTACCTGGCTCTTCTTGACTCTACTACACTATACTATGGATCTACTTGGATGTACTTGACTCTACTACACTCTACCATGCATGGCTCTACTTGGCTCTACTTGACTGTACTGCACTCTACAATGGCTCTATACTTGGCACTACTTGACACTCTACCATGACTCTACCTGACTCTACTTGACTCTACTAGACTCTACAATGGCTCTACTTTGCTCTACTTGACTCTACTATACTCTACAATGACTCTACTTGACTGTACTTCACTCTACTTCAATCTACAGTCGTTCTACTTGGTTCTACTTGACTCTACTGCACTATACTATCGATCTACTTGACTCTACTGCACTATACTACAGCTCTACTTGGCTCTACTATACTCTTCAATGGCTCTAGTTGCATCTACTTGACTCTACTACACTCTACCATGGCTCTACTTGGCTCTACTTGGCTCTACTACACTCTACAATGGCTCTACTTGGCTCTACTTGACTCTACTACACTATACTACAGCTCTACTTTTCTCTACTATACACTTCAATGGCTCTAGTTGCCTCTACTTGACTCTACTACACTCTAGAATGGCTCTACTTGGCTCTACGTGACTCTACTACACTCTAGCTACCATGGCTCGACATGACTCTACGTGACTCTACTATACTCTACTTCAATCTACAGTCGTTCTACTTGGTTCTAGTTGACTCTACTGCACTCTACCATGCATGGCTCTATCTGGCTCTCCTTGACTCTACTACACTCTACTATGGCTCTACTTGGATCTACTTGACTCTACTACACTCTACCATGTCTCTACGTGGCTCTACTATACTCTTCAATGTCTCTAGTTGGCTGTACTTGACTCTACTGCACACTACCACGGCTCTACTTGGCTCTACTTGACTCTACTACACTCTACTACAGCTCTATTTGGTTCTACGTGACTCTACTATACTCTACCATGGCTCTACTTGGCTCTACGTGACTCTACTACTCTCTACCATGACAGTACTTGGCTCTACTTGACTCTACTACACTCTACTACAGCTCTACTTGGCTCTACTAGACTCTTCAATGGCTCTACTTGATTCTACTTGGCTCTACTACAGTCTACAATTGCTCTATTTGGCTCTACTTGGATCTGCTATACTCAACCGTGACTCTACTTGGCTCTACTTAACTCAACTATACTACAATGGCTCTGCTTGACTCTACTACACTCTACTGTACTGTACCACTGCTCTACTTTGTTCTAATTGCCTCTACTACACTCTACCACAGCTCTGCTTGGCTCTACTTGACTCTACTACACTCTACCATGGCTCTATACTTGACTCTACTACACTCTACAATGGCTCTACTTGACTGTAGTACACTCTAGAATGGATCTACTTGGTTGTACGTGACTCTACTGCACTCTACCATGGCTCTACTTGGCTCTACTTGCATCTACTACACTCTACTACTGCTCTACTTGGCTCTACATGACTCTACTACACTCTACCACGGCTCTACTTGGCTCTATACTTGACTCTACTACACACTACAATGACTCTAGTTGGCTTTACTTGACTCTACTATACTCTACAATGACTCTACTTGACTGTACTTCACTCTACTTCAATCTATAGTCGTTCTACTTGGCTCTACTTGACTGTATTGCACTCTACCATGGCTTTACCTGACTCTACTACACCCTACAGTCGCTCTACTTGACTCTTCTACACTCAACTAATGCTCTACTTGGATCTATGTGACTCTACTACACTCTACCATGGCTCTACATGGCTCTACTTGACTCTACTGCACTCTACTACAGCTCTACTTGGTTCTACAATACTCTTCAATGGCTCTACTTGCCTCTACTTGACTCTACTACACGCTACCATGGCTCTACTTGGTTCTACTTGACTCTACTACACTCTACAATGGCTCTATACTTGGCTCTACTTGATTCTACTACACTCTATCATGACTCTACCTGGCTCTACTAGACTCTACTAGACTCTACAATGGCTCTACTTTGCTCTACGTGACTCTATTACACTCTACCATCGCTCGGTTTGACTCTACTTGACTCTACTATACTCTACAATGACTCTACTTGACTGTACTTCAGTCTACTTCCATCTACAGTCGTTCTACTCGGTTCCACTTGACTCTATACCGCACTCTACCATGGCTCTACCTGGCTCTCCTTTACTCTACTACACTCTACTATGGATCTACTTGGATCTACTTGACTCTACTACACTCTACCATGACTCTACTTGACTCTACTACAGTCTACAATGGCTCTACTTGACCCTACTACACTCTACTATAGCTTTACTTGGCTCTAGTAGACTCTTCAATTGCTCTACATGGTTCTACACTCTACTACAGCTCTGCTTGGCTCAACTTGACTCTATAGATACTACACTCTACCATGGCTCTACTTGACTTTACTACACTCTACAATGGCTCTACTTGACTGTAGTACAATCTAGAATGGATCTACTTGGTTGTACGTGACTCTACTGCACTCTACCATGGCTCTACTTGGTTCTACTTGCATCTACTACACTCTACTACAGCTCTACTTGGCTCTACATGACTCTACTACCCTCTACCATGGCTCTACTTGGTTCAACTTGACTCTACTACAGTCTACCATGGCTCTACTTGGGTCTACTTGACTCTACTTCACTCTACAGTGGCTCTACTTGGGTCTACTTGACTCTACTACACTCTACCATCGCTCTGCATGGCTCTATCTGACTGTACTAAACTCTACCTTGACTGTATACTTGACTAAATTTGACTCTACTACACTCTACAGTCACTCTACTTGACTCTCTACACTCTACTATGGCTCTATTTGGATCTACGTGACTCTACTACACTCTACCATGGATCTACATGGCTCTACTTGACTCTACTGCACTCTACTACAGTTCTACTTGGTTCTACTATACTCTTCAATGGCTCTACTTGCCTCTACTTGTTTCTACTACACACTACCATGGCTCTACGTGGTTTGACTTGACTCTACTACACTCTACAATGGCTCTATACTTGGCTCTACTTGACTCTTCTACACTCTACTATGGCTCTACTTGGATCTACGTGACTCTACTACACTCTACCATGGCTCTACATGGCTCTACTTGACTTTACTGCACTCTACTACAGCTCTACTTGGTTCTACTATACTCTTCAATGGCTCTACTTGCCTCTACTTGACTCTACTACACGCTACCATGGCTCTACTTGGTTCTACTTGACTCTACTACACTCTACAATGGCTCTATACTTGGCCATACTTGACTCTACTACACTCTACCATGACTCTACCTGGCTCTACTTGACTCTACTGGACTCTACAATGGCTCTACTTTGCTCTACGTGACTCTACTACACTCTACCATGGCTCGATTTGACTCTACTTGACTCTACTATACTCTACAATGACTCTACTTGACTGTACTTCACTCTACTTCAATCTACAGTCGTTCTACTTGGTTCCACTTGACTCTATACCGCACTATACCATCGCTCTACCTGGCGCTCCTTGACTCCACTACACTCTACTATGGATCTACTTGGATCTACTTGACTCTACTACACTCTACTATGGCTCTACTTGGTTCTACTTGACTCTACTACACTCTACAATGGCTCTACTTGGCTCTACTTGACTCTACTAGACTCTACCATGACTCTACTTGACTCTAGTACACTCTACAATGGCTCTACTTGAATCTATTACACTCTACTATAGCTATACTTGGCTCTACTAGACTCTTCAATTGCTCTACATGGTTCTACACTCTACTACAGCTCTGCTTGGCTCTACTTGACTCTATAGATACTACACTCTACCATGGCTCCACTTGACTCCACTACACTCTACAATGGCTCTACGTGACTGTAGTAAACTCTAGAATGGATCTACTTGGTTGTACGTGAATCTACTGCGGTCTATCATTGCTCTACTTTGTTCTACTTGCATCTACTACACTCTAGTATAGCTCTACTTGACTCTACGTGACTCTACCACACTCTACCATGGCTCTACTTGGCTCTACTTGACTCTACTACACTGTACAATGGCTCTACTTGTCTCTACTTGAATCTACTACACTCTACCACAGCTCTACTTGGCTCTACTTGACTCTACTACACTCTACAATGGATCTACTTGGCTCTACTTGACTCTACTACACTCCACCATCGCCCTGCATGGCTCTATGTGACTGTACTACACTCTACTTTGATGTATACCTGACTTAATTTGACTCTACTACACTCTACAGTCGCTCTACTTTACTCTTCTACACTCTACTATGGCTCTACTTGGATCTACGAGACTCTACTACACTCTACCATGGCTCTACATGGCTCTACTTGAATCTACTGCACTCTACTATAGCTCTACTTGGTTCTACTATACTCTTTAATGGCTCTACTTGCCTCTACTTGACTCTACTACACGCTACCATGTTTCTACTTGGTTCTACTTGACTCTACTACACTCTACAATGGCTCTATACTTGGCTCTACTTGACTCTACTACATTATACCATGACTCTATCTGGCTCTACTTGACTCTACTAGACTCTACAATGGCTCTACTTTGCTCTACGTGACTCTATTACACTCTACCATGGCTCGATTTGACTCTACTATACTCTACAATGACTCTAATGGACTGTACTTCACTCTACTTCAATCTACAATCGTTCTACTTGGTTCCACTTGACTCTATACCGCACTCTACCATGGCTCTACCTGGCTCTCCTTGACTCTACTACACTCTACTATGGATCTACTTGGATCTACTTGACTCTACTACACTCTACCATGGCTCTACTTGACTCTACTACACTCTACAACGGCTCTACTTGACTATAGTACACTCTAGAATGGATCTACTTGGTTGTACGTGACTCTACTGCACTCTACCATGGCTCTACTTGGTACTACTTGCACCTACTACACTCTACTACAGCTCTACTTGGCTCTACATGACTCTACTACCCTCTACCATGGCTCTACTTGGTTCAAATTGACTCTACTACAGTCTACCATGGCTCTACTTGTCTCTACTTGACTCTACATCACTCTACAGTGGCTCACTTGGGTCTACTTGACTCTACTACACTCTACCATCGCTCTGCATGGCTCTATCTGACTGTACTACACTCTACCTTGACTGTATACCTGACTCAATTTGACTCTACTACACTCTACATTCGCTCTTCTTGACTCTTCTACACTCTACTATCGCTCTACTTGGATCTACGTGACTCTACTACACTCTACATGGCTCTACTTGACTCTACTGCACTCTACTACAGCTATACTTGGTTCTATTATACTCTTCAACGGCTCTACTTGCCTCTACTTGACTCTACTACACGCTACCATGGCTCTACTTGGTTCTACTTGACTCTACTACACTCTACAATGGCCCTATACTTGGCTCTACTTGACTCTACTACACTCTACCATGACTCTATCTGGTTCTACTTGACTCTACTAGACTCTACAATGGCTCTACTTTGCTCTACGTGACTCTACTACACTCTACCATGGCTCGATACGACTCTAGTTGACTCTATACTATACTCTACAATGACTGTACTTGACGGTACTTCACTCTACTTCAATCTACAGTCGTTCTACTTGGTTCTACTTGACTCTATACTGCACTCTACCATGGCTTTACCTGGCTCTCCTTGACTCAACTACACTATACTATGGATCTACTTGGATGTACTTGACTCTACTATACTCTACCATGCATGGCTCTACTTGGCTCTACTTGACTGTACTGCACTCTACAATGGCTCTATACTTGGCTCTACTTGACTCTACTACACTCTACCATGACTCTACCTGGCTCTACTTGACTCTACTAGACTCTACAATGGCTCTACTTTGCTCTACGTGACTCGACTACACTCTACCATGGCTTCATACGACTCTACTTGACTCTACTATAGTCTGCAATGACTCTACTTGACTGTACTTCACTCTACTTCAATCTACAGTCGTTCTACTTGGTTCTACTTGACTCTATATATACTGCAGTCTACCATGGCTCTACCTGGCTCTCCTCGACTCTACTACACTCTACTATGGATCTACTTGACTCTACTGCACTATACTACAGCTCTACTTTTCTCTACTATACTCTTCAATGGCTCTAGTTGCCTCTACTTGACTCTACTAGACTCTACAATGGCTCTACTTTGCTCTACTTGACTCTACTACACGCTACCATGGCTCTACTTGGTTCTACTTGACTCTACTACACTCTACAATGGCTCTATACTTGGCTCTACTTGACTCTACTACACTCTACCATGACTCTACCTGGCTCTACTTGACTCTACTAGACTCTACAATGGCTCTACTTTGCTCTACGTGACTCTACTACACTATACCATGGCTCGATACGACTCTACTTGACTCTATACTATACTCTACAATGACTGTACTTGACTGTACTTCACTCTACTTCAATCTACAGTCGTTCTACTTGGTTCTACTTGACTCTATACTGCACTCTACCATGGCTTTACCTGGCTCTTCTTGACTCTACAACACTATACTATGGATCTACTTGGATGTACTTGACTCTACTACACTCTACCATGCATGGCTCTACTTGGCTCTACTTGACTGTACTGCACTCTACAATGGCTCTATACTTGGCACTACTTGACACTCTACCATGACTCTACCTGGCTCTACTTGACTCTACTAGACTCTACAATGGCTCTACTTTGCTCTACGTGACTACTCTACACTCTACCATGGCTTGATACGACTCTACTTGACTCTACTATACTCTACAATGACTCTACATGACTGTACTTCACTCTACTTCAATCTACAGTCGTTCTACTTGGTTCTACTTGACTCTACTGCACTATACTATGGATCTACTTGACTCTACTGCACTATACTACAGCTCTACTTGGCTCTACTATACTCTTCAATGGCTCTAGTTGCATCTACTTGACTCTACTACACTCTACCATGGCTCTACTTGGCTCTACTTGGCTCTACTACACTCTACAATGGCTCTACTTGGCTCTACTTGACTCTACTACAGTCAACCATGACTCTACTTTACTCTACTACACTCTACAATGGCTCTACTTGGCTCTACTTGACTCTACTACACTATACTACAGCTCTACTTTTCTCTACTATACACTTCAATGGCTCTAGTTGCCTCTACGTGACTCTACTACACTCTACAATGGCTCTACTTGGCTCTACGTGACTCTACTACACTCTACTATAGCTATACTTGGCTATACTAGACTCTTCAATTGCTCTACATGGTGCTACACTCTACTACAGCTCTGCTTGGCTCTACTTGACTCTGTAGATACTACACTCTACCATGGCTCTACTTGACTCTACTACACTCTACAATGGCTCTACTTGACTGTAGTACACTCTAGAATGGATCTACTTGGTTGTACGTGAGTCTACTGCAGTCTATCATGGCTCTACTTGGTTCTACTTGCATCTACTACACTCTACTACAGCTCTACTTGACTCTACGTGACTCTACCACACTCTACCATGGCTCTACTTGGCTCTACTTGACTCTACTACACAGTACAATGGCTGTACTTGTCTCTACTTGAATCTACTACACTCTACCACAGCTCTACTTGGCTCTACTTGACTCTACTACACTCTACAATGGATCTACTTGGCTCTACTTGACTCTACTACACTCTACCATCGCTCTGCATGGCTTTATCTGACTGTACTACACTCTACCTTGACTGTATACCTGACTCAATTTGACTGTACTACACTCTACAGTCGCTCTAGTTGACTCTTCTACACTCTACTATGGCTCTACTTGGATCTACATCACTCTACTACACTCTACCATGGCTCTACATGGCTCTACTTGACTCTACTGCACTCTACTACAGCTCTACTTGGTTCTACTATAGTCTTCAATGGCTCTACTTGCCTCTACTTGACTCTAGTACACTGTACAATGGCTCTATACTTGGCTCTACTTGACTCTAATACACTCTACCATGACTCTACCTGGCTCTACTTGACTCTACTAGACTCTACAATGGCTCTACTTTGCTCTACGTGACTCTATTACACTCTACCATCGCTCGGTTTGACTCTACTTGACTCTACTATACTCTACAATGACTCTACTTGACTGTACTTCACTCTACTTCAATCTACAGTCGTTCTACTCGGTTCCACTTGACTCTATACCGCACTCTACCATGGCTCTACCTGGCTCTCCTTTACTCTACTACACTCTACTATGGATCTACTTGGATCTACTTGACTCTACTACACTCTACCATGACTCTACTTGACTCTACTACAGTCTACAATGGCTGTACTTGACTCTACTACACTCTACTATAGCTTTACTTGGCTCTAGTAGACTTTTCAATTGCTCTACATGGTTCTACACTCTACTACAGCTCTGCTTGGCTCTACTTGACTGTATAGATACTACACTCTACCATGGCTCTACTTGACTTTACTACACTCTACAATGGCTCTACTTGACTGTAGTACAATCTAGAATGGATCTACTTGGCTGTACGTGACTCTACTGCACTCTACCATGGCTCTACTTGGTTCTACTTGGATCTACTACACTCTACTAGAGCTCTACTTGGCTCTACATGACTCTACTACCCTCTACCATGGCTCTACTTGGTTCAACTTGACTCTACAACAGTCTACCATGGCTCAACTTGGCTCTACTTGACTCTACTTCACTCTACAGTTGCTCTACTTGGGTCTACTTGACTCTACTACACTCTACAATGGCTCTACTTGACTGTAGTACAATCTAGAATGGATCTACTTGGTTGTACGTGACTCTACTGCACTCTACCTTGGCTCTACTTGGTTCTACTTGCATCTACTACACTCTACTAGAGCTCTACTTGGCTCTACATGACTCTACTACCCTCTACCATCGCTCTACTTGGTTCAACTTGACTCTACAACAGTCTACCATGGCTCAACTTGGCTCTACTTGACTCTACTTCACTCTACAGTTGCTCTACTTGGGTCTACTTGACTCTACTACACTCTACAATGGCTCTACTTGACTGTAGTACAATCTAGAATGGATCTACTTGGTTGTACGTGACTCTACTGCACTCTACCTTGGCTCTACTTGGTTCTACTTGCATCTACTACACTCTACTACAGCTCTACTTGGCTCTACATGACTCTACTACCCTCTACCATGGCTCTACTTGGTTCAACTTGACTCTACTACAGTCTACCATGGCTCTACTTGGGTCTACGTGACTCTACTTCACTCTACAGTGGCTCTACTTGGGTCTACTTGACTCTACTACACTCTACCATCGCTCTGCATGGCTCTATCTGACTGTACTACACTCTACCTTGACTGTATACTTGACTCAATTTGACTCTACTACAGTCTACAGTCGCTCTACTTGACTCTTCTATACTCTACTATGGCTCTACTTGGATCTACGTGACTCTACTACACTCTACATGGCTCTACTTGACTCTACTGCACTCTACTACAGCTCTACTTGGTTCTACTATACTCTTCAACGGCTCTACTTGCCTCTACTTGACTCTACTACACGCTACCATGGCTCTACTTGGTTCTACTTGACTCTACTACACTCTACAATGGCCCTATACTTGGCTCTACTTGACTCTACTACGCTCTACCATGACTCTACCTGGCTCTACTTGACTCTACTAGACTCTACAATGGCTGTACTTTGCTCTTCTTGACTCTACTACACTCTACCATGGCTCTACTTGGTTCTACTTGACTCTACTACACTCTACAATGGCTCTATACTTGGATCTACTTGACTCTACTACACTCTACCATGACTCTACCTGGCTCTACTTGACTCCAGTAGACTCTACAATGGATCTACTTTGCTCTACGTGACTCTATTACACTCTACCATTGCTCGATACGACTCTACTTGACTCTACTTCAATCTACAGTCGTTCTACTTGGTTCTACTTGACTCTATACTGCACTCTACCATGGCTTTACATGGCTCTCCTTGACTCTAGTACACTATACTATGGATCTACTTGGATGTACTTGACTCTACTACACTCTACCATGCATGGCTCTACTTGGCTCTACTTGACTGTACTGCACTCTACAATGGCTCTATACTTGGCTCTACTTGACTGTACTACACTCTACCATGACTCTACCTCGCTCTACTTGACTCTACTACACGCTACCATGGCTCTACTTGGTTCTACTTGACTCTACTACACTCTACAATGGCTCTATACTTGGCTCTAATTGACTCTACTACACTCTACCATGACTCTACCTGGCTCTACTTGACTCTACTACACGCTACCATGGCTCTACTTGGTTCTACTTGACTCTACTACACTCTACAATGGCTCTATACTTGGCTCTAATTGACTCTACTACACTCTACCATGCATGGCTCTACTTGGCTCTACTTGACTGTACTGCACTCTACAATGGCTCTATACTTGGCTCTACTTGACTGTACTACACTCTACCATGACTCTACCTCGCTCTACTTGACTCTACTACACGCTACCATGGCTCTACTTGGTTCTACTTGACTCTACTACACTCTACAATGGCTCTATACTTGGCTCTAATTGACTCTACTACACTCTACCATGACTCTACCTGGCTCTACTTGACTCTACTAGACTCTACAATGGCTCTACTTTGCTCTACGTGACTCTACTACACTCTACCATGGCTCGATACGACTCTACTTGACTCTATACTATACTCTACAATGACTGTACTTGACTGTACTTCACTCTACTTCAATCTACAGTCGTTCTACTTGGTTCTACTTGACTCTATACTGCACTCTACCATGGCTTTACCTGGCTCTTCTTGACTCTACTACACTATACTATGGATCTACTTGGATGTACTTGACTCTACTACACTCTACCATGCATGGCTCTACTTGGCTCTACTTGACTGTACTGCACTCTACAATGGCTCTATACTTGGCACTACTTGACACTCTACCATGACTCTACCTGGCTCTACTTGACTCTACTAGACTCTACAATGGCTCTACTTTGCTCTACGTGACTCCACTACACTCTACCATGGCTTGATACGACTCTACTTGACTCTACTATACTCTACAATGACTCTACTTCACTGTACTTCACTCTACTTCAATCTACAGTCGTTCTACTTGGTTCTACTTGACTCTACTGCACTATACTATGGATCTACTTGACTCTACTGCACTATACTACAAGTCTACTTGGCTCTACTATACTCTTCAATGGCTCTAGTTGCATCTACTTGACTCTACTACACTCTACCATGTCTCTACTTGGCTCTACTTGGCTCTACTACACTCTACAATGGCTCTACTTGGCTCTACTTGACTCTACTACACTCAACCATGACTCTACTTTACTCTACTACACTCTACAATGGCTCTACTTGGCTCTACTTGACTCTACTACACTATACTACAGCTCTACTTTTCTCTACTATACACTTCAATGGCTCTGGTTGCCTCTACTTGACTCTACTACACTCTACAATGGCTCTACTTGGATCTACGTGACTCTACTACACTCTAGCTACCATGGCTCGACATGACTCTACGTGACTCTACTATACTCTACTTCAATCTACAGTCGTTCTACTTGGTTCTAGTTGACTCTACTGCACTCTACCATGCATGGCTCTATCTGGCTCTCGTTGACTCTACTACACTCTACTATGGCTCTACTTGGATCTACTTGACTCTACTACACTCTACCATGGCTCTACGTGGCTCTACTATACTCTTCAATGTCTCTAGTTGGCTGTACTTGACTCTACTACACACTACCACGGCTCTACTTGGCTCTACTTGACTCTACTACACTCTACTACAGCTCTATTTGGCTCTACGTGACTCTACTATACTCTACCATGGCTCTACTTGGCTCTACGTGACTCTACTACTCTCTACCATGACAGTACTTGGCTCTACTTGACTCTACTAAACTATACTGCAGCTCTACTTGGCTGTACTATAATCTACAATGGCTCTACTTTGCTCTACGTGACTCTATTACACTCTACCATGGCTCGATTTGACTCTACTATACTCTACAATGACTCTACTTGACTGTACTTCACTCTACTTCAATCTACAGTCGTTCTACTTGGTTCCACTTGACTCTATACCGCACTCTACCATGGCTCTACCTGACTCTCCTTGACTCTACTACACTCTACTATGGATCTACTTGGATCTACTTGACTCTACTACACTCTACCATGACTCTACTTGACTCTACTATACCCTACAATGGCTCTACTTCACTCCACTACACTCTACTATAGCTATACTTGGCTCTAGTAGATTCTTCAATTGCTCTACATGGTTCTACACTCTACTACAGCTCTGCTTGGCTCTACTTGACTCTATAGATACTACACTCTACCATGGCTCTACTTGACTCTCCTACACTCTACAATGGCTCTACTTGACTGTAGTACACTCTAGAATGGATCTACTTGGCTCTACATGACTCTACTACCCTCTACCATGGCTCTACTTGGTTCAAATTGACTCTACTACAGTCTACCATGGCTCTACTTGGCTCTACTTGACTCTACATCACTCTACAATGGCTCTACTTGGGTCTACTTGACTCTACTACACTCTACCATCGCTCTGCATGGCTCTATCTGACTGTACTACACTCTACCTTGACTGTATACCTGACTCAATTTGACTCTACTACACTCTACAGTCGCTCTACTTGACTCTTCTACACTCTACTATGGCTCTACTTGGATCTACGTGACTCTACTACACTCTACATGGCTCTACTTGACTCTACTGCACTCTACTACAGCTCTACTTGGTTCTACTATACTCTTCAACGGCTCTACTTGCCTCTACTTGACTCTACTACACGCTACCATGGCTCTACTTGGTTCTACTTGACTCTACTACACTCTACAATGGCCCTATACTTGGCTCTACTTGACTCTACTACACTCTACCATGACTCTACCTGGTTCTACTTGACTCTACTAGACTCTACAATGGCTCTACTTTGCTCTACGTGACTCTACTACACTCTACCATGGCTCGATACGACTCTAGTTGACTCTATACTATATTTTACAATGACTGTACTTGACTGTACTTCACTCTACTTCAATCTACAGTCGTTCTACTTGGTTCTACTTGACTCTATACTGCACTCTACCATGGCTTTACCTGGCTCTCCTTGACTCTACTACACTATACTATGGATCTACTTGGATGTACTTGACTCTACTACACTCTACCATGCATGGCTTTACTTGGCTCTTCTTGACTGTACTGCACTCTACAATGGCTCTATACTTGGATCTACTTGACTCTACTACACTCTACCATGACTCTACCTGGCTCTACTTGACTCTACTAGACTCTTCAATGGCTCTACTTTGCTCTACATGACTCGACTACACTCTACCATGGCTTGATACGACTCTACTTGACTCTACTATACTCTACAATGACTCTACTTGACTGTACTTCACTCTACTTCAATCTACAGTCGTTCTACTTGGTTCTACTTGACTCTATATATACTGCAGTCTACCATGGCTCTACCTGGCTCTCCTCGACTCTACTACACTCTACTATGGATCTACTTGACTCTACTGCACTATACTACAGCTCTACTTGGCTCTACTATACTCTTCAATGGCTCAAGTTGCCTCTACTTGACTCTACTACACTCTACCATGGCTCTACTTGGCTCTACTTGGCTCTACTACACTCTACAATGGCTCTACTTGGCTCTACTTGACTCTACTACACTCAACCATGACTCTACTTTACTCTACTACACTCTACAATGGCTCTACTTGGCTCTACTTGACTCTACTACACTATACTACAGCTCTACTTTTCTCTACTATACTCTTCAATGGCTCTAGTTGCCTCTACTTGACTCTACTAGACTCTACAATGGCTCTACTTTGCTCTACTTGACTCTACTACACGCTACCATGGCTCTACTTGGTTCTACTTGACTCTACTACACTCTACAATGGCTCTATACTTGGCTCTACTTGACTCTACTACACTCTACCATGACTCTACCTGGCTCTACTTGACTCTACTAGACTCTACAATGGCTCTACTTTGCTCTACGTGACTCTACTACACTCTACCATGGCTCGATATGACTCTACTTGACTCTATACTATACTCTACAATGACTGTACTTGACTGTACTTCACTCTACTTCAATCTACAGTCGTTCTACTTGGTTCTACTTGACTCTATACTGCACTCTACCATGGCTTTACCTGGCTCTTCTTGACTCTACTACACTATACTATGGATCTACTTGGATGTACTTGACTCTACTACACTCTACCATGCATGGCTCTACTTGGCTCTACTTGACTGTACTGCACTCTACAATGGCTCTATACTTGGCACTACTTGACACTCTACCATGACTCTATCTGACTCTACTTGACTCTACTAGACTCTACAATGGCTCTACTTTGCTCTACTTGACTCTACTATACTCTACAATGACTCTACTTGACTGTACTTCACTCTACTTCAATCTACAGTCGTTCTACTTGGTTCTACTTGACTCTACTGCACTATACTATGGATCTACTTGACTCTACTGCACTATACTACAGCTCTACTTGGCTCTACTATACTCTTCAATGGCTCTAGTTGCATCTACTTGACTCTACTACACTCTACCATGGCTCTACTTGGCTCTACTTGGCTCTACTACACTCTACAATGGCTCTACTTGGCTCTACTTGACTCTACTACACTCAACCATGACTCTACTTTACTCTACTACACTCTACAATGGCTCTACTTGGCTCTACTTGACTCTACTACACTATACTACAGCTCTACTTTTCTCTACTATACACTTCAATGGCTCTAGTTGCCTCTACTTGACTCTACTACACTCTAGAATGGCTCTACTTGGCTCTACGTGACTCTACTACACTCTAGCTACCATGGCTCGACATGACTCTACGTGACTCTACTATACTCTACTTCAATCTACAGTCGTTCTACTTGGTTCTAGTTGACTCTACTGCACTCTACCATGCATGGCTCTATCTGGCTCTCCTTGACTCTACTACACTCTACTATGGCTCTACTTGGATCTACTTGACTCTACTACACTCTACCATGGCTCTACGTGGCTCTACTATACTCTTCAATGTCTCTAGTTGGCTGTACTTGACTCTACTGCACACTACCACGGCTCTACTTGGCTCTACTTGACTCTACTACACTCTACTACAGCTCTATTTGGTTCTACGTGACTCTACTATACTCTACCATGGCTCTACTTGGCTCTACGTGACTCTACTACTCTATACCATGACAGTACTTGGCTCTACTTGACTCTACTACACTCTACTACAGCTCTACTTGGCTCTACTAGACTCTTCAATGGCTCTACTTGATTCTACTTGGCTCTACTACAGTCTACAATTGCTCTATTTGGCTCTACTTGGATCTGCTATACTCAACCGTGACTCTACTTGGCTCTACTTAACTCAACTATACTACAATGGCTCTGCTTGACTCTACTACACTCTACTGTACTGTACCACTGCTCTACTTTGTTCTAATTGCCTCTACTACACTCTACCACAGCTCTGCTTGGCTCTACTTGACTCTACTACACTCTACCATGGCTCTATACTTGACTCTACTACACTCTACAATGGCTCTACTTGACTGTAGTACACTCTAGAATGGATCTACTTGGTTGTACGTGACTCTACTGCACTCTACCATGGCTCTACTTGGCTCTACTTGCATCTACTACACTCTACTACTGCTCTACTTGGCTCTACATGACTCTACTACACTCTACCACGGCTCTACTTGGCTCTATACTTGACTCTACTACACACTACAATGACTCTAGTTGGCTTTACTTGACTCTACTATACTCTACAATGACTCTACTTGACTGTACTTCACTCTACTTCAATCTATAGTCGTTCTACTTGGCTCTACTTGACTGTATTGCACTCTACCATGGCTTTACCTGACTCTACTACACCCTACAGTCGCTCTACTTGACTCTTCTACACTCAACTAATGCTCTACTTGGATCTATGTGACTCTACTACACTCTACCATGGCTCTACATGGCTCTACTTGACTCTACTGCACTCTACTACAGCTCTACTTGGTTCTACAATACTCTTCAATGGCTCTACTTGCCTCTACTTGACTCTACTACACGCTACCATGGCTCTACTTGGTTCTACTTGACTCTACTACACTCTACAATGGCTCTATACTTGGCTCTACTTGATTCTACTACACTCTATCATGACTCTACCTGGCTCTACTAGACTCTACTAGACTCTACAATGGCTCTACTTTGCTCTACTTTACTCTACTACACGCTACCATGGTTCTACTTGGTTCTACTTGACTCTACTACACTCTACCATGGCTCTACTTGGCTCTACTTGATTCTAGTACACTCTACCATCGCTCTGCATGGCTCTATCTGACTGTACTACACTCTACCTTGACTGTACACTTGACTCTACTACACTCTACAGTCGCTCTACTTGACACTTCTACACTCTACTATGGCTCTACTTGGATCTACGTGACTCTACTACAGTCTACCATGGCTCTACATGGCTCTACTTGACTCTACTGCACTCTACTACAGCTCCACTTGGTTCTACTATACTCTTCAATGGCTCTACTTGCCTCTACTTGACTCTACTACACGCTACCATGGCTCTACTTGGTTCTACTTGACTCTACTCCACTCTACAATGGCTCTATACTTGGCTCTACTTGACTCTACTATACTCTACCATGACTCTACCTGGCTCTACTTGACTCTACTAGACTCTACAATGGCTCTACTTTGCTCTACGTGACTCTATTACACTCTACCATGGCTCGATTTGACTCTACTTGACTCTACTATACTCTACAATGACTCTACTTGACTGTACTTCACTCTACTTCAATCTACAGTCGTTCTACTTGGTTCCACTTGACTCTATACCGCACTCTACGACGGCTCTACTTGGCTCTACTTGACTCTACTACACTCTACTACAGCTCTATTTGGCTCTACATGACTCTACTACACTCTATCACGGCTCTACTTGGCTCTATACTTGACTCTACTACACTCTACAATGACTCTACTTGGCTTTACTTGACTCTACTAGACTGTACCATGCCTGCACCTGGCTCTCCTTGACTGTTCTATGTACACTCTACAATGGCTCTACTTGGCTGTAGTTGACTCTACTGCACTCTATCATGGCTCTACTTGGCTCTACTTGCATGTACTACACTCTGCTATAGGTCTACTTGGCTCTACTTGACTCTACTACACTCTACCATCGCTCTGCATGGCTCTATCTGACTGTACTACACTCTACCTTGACTGTATACTTGACTCAATTTGACTCTACTACTCCCTACAGTCGCTCTACTTGACTCTTCTACACCCTACTATGGCTCTACTTGGATCTACGTGACTCTACTACACTCTACCATGTCTCTACATGGCTCTACTTCACTCTACTGCACTCTACTACAGCTCTACTTGGTTCTACTATACTCTTCAATGGCTCTACTTGCCTCTACTTGACTTTAATACACGCTACCATGGCTCTACTTGGTTCTACTTGACTCTACTACACTCTACAATGGGTCTATACTTGGCTCTACTTGATTCTACTACACTCTATCATGACTCTACCTGGCTCTACTAGACTCTACTAGACTCTACAATGGCTCTACTTTGCTCTACTTTACTCTACTACACGCTACCATGGTTCTACTTGGTTCTACTTGACTCTACTACACTCTACCATGGCTCTACTTGGCTCTACTTGATTCTAGTACACTCTACCATCGCTCTGCATGGCTCTATCTGACTGTACTACACTCTACCTTGACTGTATACTTGACTCTACTACACTCTACAGTCGCTCTACTTGACACTTCTACACTCTACTATGGCTCTACTTGGATCTACGTGACTCTACTACAGTCTACCATGGCTCTACATGGCTCTACTTGACTCTACTGCACTCTACTACAGCTCCACTTGGTTCTACTATACTCTTCAATGGCTCTACTTGCCTCTACTTGACTCTACTACACGCTACCATGGCTCTACTTGGTTCTACTTGACTCTACTCCACTCTACAATGGCTCTATACTTGGCTCTACTTGACTCTACTATACTCTACCATGACTCTACCTGGCTCTACTTGACTCTACTAGACTCTACAATGGCTCTACTTTGCTCTACGTGACTCTATTACACTCTACCATGGCTCGATTTGACTCTACTTGACTCTACTATACTCTACAATGACTCTACTTGACTGTACTTCACTCTACTTCAATCTACAGTCGTTCTACTTGGTTCCACTTGACTCTATACCGCACTCTACCACGGCTCTACTTGGCTCTACTTGACTCTACTACACTCTACTATAGCTCTATTTGGCTCTACATGACTCTACTACACTCTATCACGGCTCTACTTGGCTCTATACTTGACTCTACTACACTCTACAATGACTCTACTTGGCTTTACTTGACTCTACTAGACTGTACCATGCCTGCACCTGGCTCTCCTTGACTGTTCTATGTACACTCTACAATGGCTCTACTTGGCTGTAGTTGACTCTACTGCACTCTATCATGGCTCTACTTGGCTCTACTTGCATGTACTACACTCTGCTATAGGTCTACTTGGCTCTACTTGACTCTACTACACTCTACCATCGCTCTGCATGGCTCTATCTGACTGTACTACACTCTACCTTGACTGTATACTTGACTCAATTTGACTCTACTACTCCCTACAGTCGCTCTACTTGACTCTTCTACACCCTACTATGGCTCTACTTGGATCTACGTGACTCTACTACACTCTACCATGGCTCTACATGGCTCTACTTCACTCTACTGCACTCTACTACAGCTCTACTTGGTTCTACTATACTCTTCAATGGCTCTACTTGCCTCTACTTGACTTTAATACACGCTACCATGGCTCTACTTGGTTCTACTTGACTCTACTACACTCTACAATGGCTCTATACTTGGCTCTACTTGACTCTACTACACTCTACCATGACTCTACCTGGCTCTACTTGACTCTACTTGACTCTACAATGGCTCTACTTTGCTCTACGTGACTCTACTACACTCTACCATAGCTCGATTTGACTCTACTTGACTCTACTATACTCTACAATGACTCTACTTGACTGTACTTCACTCTACTTCAATCTACAGTTGTTCTACTTGGTTCCACTTGACTCTATACCGCACTCTAACATGGCTCTACCTGCCTCTCCTTGACTCTACTACACTCTACTATGGATCTACTTGGATCTACTTGACTCTACTACACTCTACCATGGCTCTACTTGGTTCTACTTGACTCTACTACACTCTACAAAGGCTCTACTTGGCTCTACTTGACCCTACTACACTCTACCATGACTCTACTTGACTCTACTACACTCTACAATGGCTCTACTTGGCTCTACGTGACTCTACTACACTCTATGATGGCTCGACATGATTCTACTTGACTCTACTATACTCTACAATGATTCGACTGTACTTCGCTCTACTTCAACCTACAGTCGTTCTACTTGGCTCTACTTGACTCTACTGCACTCTAGCATGGCTCTACCTGGTTCTCCTTGACTCTACTACACTCTACTATGGCTCTACTTGGATCTACTTGACTACTACACTCTACCTTGGCTCTACTTGTCTCTACTTGACTCTACTACACCATACTACAGCTCTACTTGGCTGTACTATACTCTTGAATGGCTCTAGTTGGCTGTACTTGACTCTCCCACACACTACCACGGCTCTACTAGGCTCTACTTGACTCTACTACACTCTACTACACTCTACTACAGCTCTATTTGGTTCTACTAGACTCTTCAATGGCTCTACTTGGCTCTACTTGACTCTACTACACTATACTACAGCTCTACTTTTCTCTACTATACTCTTCAATGGCTCTAGTTGCCTCTACTTGACTCTACAACACTCTAACATGGCTCTACTTGGCTCTACGTGACTCTACTACACTCTAGCTACCATGGCTCGACATGAATCTACGTGACTCTACTATACTCTACTTCAATCTACAGTCGTTCTACTTGGTTCTAGTTGACTCTACTGCACTCTACCATTCATGGCTCTACCTGGCTCTCCTTGACTCTACTACACTCTACTATGGCTCTACTTGGATCTACTTGACTCTACTACACTCTACCATGGCTCTACGTGGCTCTACTATACTCTTCAATGTCTCTAGTTGGCTGTACTTGACTCTACTGCACACTACCACGGCTCTACTTGGCTCTACTTGACTCTACTACACTCTACTACAGCTATATTTGGCTATACGTGACTCTACTACACTCTACCATGGCTCTACTTGGCTCTATGTGACTCTACTACACTCTACCATCACAGTACTTGGCTCTACTTGACTCTACTACACTCTACTACAGCTCTACTTGGCTCTACTAGACCCTTCAATGGCTCTACTTTATTCTACTTGGCTCTACTACAGTCTACAATTGCTCTATTTGGCTCTACTTGGATCTGCTATACCCAACCGTGACTCTACTTTGCTCTACTTAACTCAACTATACTACAATGGCTCTACTTGACTCTACTACACTCTATTGTACTCTACCACTTCACTACTTTGTTCTAATTGCCTCTGCTACACTCTACCACAGCTCTGCTTGGCTCTACTTGACTCTACTACACGCTACCATGGCTCTATACTTGACTCTACTACACTCTACAATGGCTCTACTTGACTGTAGTACACTCTAGAATGGATCTACTTGGTTGTACGTGACTCTACTGCACTCTACCATGGCTCTACTTGGCTCTACTTGCATCTACTACACTCTACTACTGCTCTACTTGGCTCTACATGACTCTACTACACTCTACCACGGTTCTACTTGGCTCTATACATGACTCTACTACACACTACAATGACTCTACTTGACTTTACTTGACTCTACTATACTCTACAATGACTCTACTTGACTGTACTTCACTCTACTTCAATGTATAGTCGTTCTAATTGGCTCTACTTGACTGTATTGCACTCTACCATGGCTTTACCTGACTCTACTACACTGTACAATGGCTCTACTTGTCTCTACTTGAATCTACTACACTCTACCACAGCTCTACGTGGCTCTACTTGACTCTACTACACTCTACAATGGATTTACTTGGCTCTACTTGACTCTACTACACTCTACAATGGCTCTACTTTGCTCTACGTGACTCTACTACACTCTACCATCGCTCTGCATGGCTCTATCTGACTGTACTACACTCTACCTTGACTGTATACCTGACTCAATTTGACTCTACTACACTCTACTGTCGCTCTACTTGACTCTTCTACACTCTACTATGGCTCTACTTGGATCTACGTGACTCTACTTCACTCTACCATGGCTCTACATGGCTCTACTTGTCTCTACTGCACTCTACTACAGCTCTACTTGGTTCTACTATACTCTTCAATGGCTCTACTTGCCACTACTTTACTTTAATACACGCTACCATGGCTCTACTTGGTTCTACTTGACTCTACTACACTCTACAATGGCTCTACTTGGCTCTACTTGACTCTACTACACTATACTACAGCTCTACTTTTCTCTACTATACTCTTCAATGGCTCTAGTTGCCTCTACTTGACTCTACAACACTCTAACATGGCTCTACTTGGCTCTACGTGACTCTACTACA
The DNA here is from genome assembly GCA_949130485.1 of Agelas oroides. Lineage (NCBI taxonomy): Eukaryota > Metazoa > Porifera > Demospongiae > Agelasida > Agelasidae > Agelas > Agelas oroides. The sequence continues at coordinate 5,890,367 of OX422200.1, forward strand.
CTCTAGCTACCATGGCTCGACATGAATCTACGTGACTCTACTATACTCTACTTCAATCTACAGTCGTTCTACTTGGTTCTAGTTGACTCTACTGCACTCTACCATTCATGGCTCTACCTGGCTCTCCTTGACTCTACTACACTCTACTATGGCTCTACTTGGATCTACTTGACTCTACTACACTCTACCATGGCTCTACGTGGCTCTACTATACTCTTCAATGTCTCTAGTTGGCTGTACTTGACTCTACTGCACACTACCACGGCTCTACTTGGCTCTACTTGACTCTACTACACTCTACTACAGCTATATTTGGCTATACGTGACTCTACTACACTCTACCATGGCTCTACTTGGCTCTATGTGACTCTACTACACTCTACCATCACAGTACTTGGCTCTACTTGACTCTACTACACTCTACTACAGCTCTACTTGGCTCTACTAGACCCTTCAATGGCTCTACTTTATTCTACTTGGCTCTACTACAGTCTACAATTGCTCTATTTGGCTCTACTTGGATCTGCTATACCCAACCGTGACTCTACTTTGCTCTACTTAACTCAACTATACTACAATGGCTCTACTTGACTCTACTACACTCTATTGTACTCTACCACTTCACTACTTTGTTCTAATTGCCTCTGCTACACTCTACCACAGCTCTGCTTGGCTCTACTTGACTCTACTACACGCTACCATGGCTCTATACTTGACTCTACTACACTCTACAATGGCTCTACTTGACTGTAGTACACTCTAGAATGGATCTACTTGGTTGTACGTGACTCTACTGCACTCTACCATGGCTCTACTTGGCTCTACTTGCATCTACTACACTCTACTACTGCTCTACTTGGCTCTACATGACTCTACTACACTCTACCACGGTTCTACTTGGCTCTATACATGACTCTACTACACACTACAATGACTCTACTTGACTTTACTTGACTCTACTATACTCTACAATGACTCTACTTGACTGTACTTCACTCTACTTCAATGTATAGTCGTTCTAATTGGCTCTACTTGACTGTATTGCACTCTACCATGGCTTTACCTGACTCTACTACACTGTACAATGGCTCTACTTGTCTCTACTTGAATCTACTACACTCTACCACAGCTCTACGTGGCTCTACTTGACTCTACTACACTCTACAATGGATTTACTTGGCTCTACTTGACTCTACTACACTCTACAATGGCTCTACTTTGCTCTACGTGACTCTACTACACTCTACCATCGCTCTGCATGGCTCTATCTGACTGTACTACACTCTACCTTGACTGTATACCTGACTCAATTTGACTCTACTACACTCTACTGTCGCTCTACTTGACTCTTCTACACTCTACTATGGCTCTACTTGGATCTACGTGACTCTACTTCACTCTACCATGGCTCTACATGGCTCTACTTGTCTCTACTGCACTCTACTACAGCTCTACTTGGTTCTACTATACTCTTCAATGGCTCTACTTGCCACTACTTTACTTTAATACACGCTACCATGGCTCTACTTGGTTCTACTTGACTCTACTACACTCTACAATGGCTCTATACTTGGCTCTACTTGACTCTACTACACTCTACCATGACTCTACCTGGCTCTACTTGACTCTACTAGACTCTACAATGGCTCTACTTTGCTCTACGTGACTCTACTACACTCTACCATAGCTCGAGTTGACTTTACTTGACTCTACTATACTCTACAATGACTGTACTTGACTGTACTTCACTCTACTTCAATCTACAGTTGTTCTACTTGGTTCCACTTGACTCTATACCGCACTCTACCATGGCTCTACCTGGCTCTCCTTGACTCTACTACACTCTACTATGGATCTACTTGGATCTACTTGACTCTACTACACACTACCATGGCTCTACGTGGTTCTACTTGACTCTACTACACTCTACAATGGCTCTACTTGGCTCTACTTGACTCTACTACACTCTACCATGACTCTACTTGACTCTACTACACTCTACAATGGCTCTACTTGGCTCTACGTGACTCTACTACACTCTACGATGGCTCGACATGATTCTACTTGACTCTACTATACTCTACAATGACTCGACTGTACTTCGCTCAACTTCATCCTACAGTCGTTCTACTTGGCTCTACTTGACTCTACTGCACTCTAGCATGGCTCTACCTGGCTCTCCTTGATTTTACTACACTCTACTATGGCTCTACTTGGATCTACTTGACTCTACTACACTCTACCTTGGCTCTACTTGTCTCTACTTGACTCCACTACACTATGCTACAGCTCTACTTGGCTGTACTATACACTTCAATGGCTTTAGTTGGCTGTACTTGACTCTACTACACTATACCACAGCTCTACTTTTCTCTACTATACTCTTCAATGGCTCTAATTGCCTCTACTTGACTCTACAACACTCTACCATGGCTCTACTTGGCTCTACGTGACTCTACTACACTCTAGCTACCATGGCTCGACATGACTCTACGTGACTCTACTATACTCTACTTCAATCTACAGTCGTTCTACTTGGTTCTAGTTGACTCTACTGCACTCTACCATGCATGGCTCTACCTGGCTCTCCTTGACTCTACTACACTCTACTATGGCTCTACTTGGATCTACTTGACTCTACTACACTCTACCATGGCTCTACGTGGCTCTACTATACTCTTCAATGTCTCTAGTTGGCTGTACTTGACTCTACTGCACACTACCACGGCTCTACTTGGCTCTACTTGACTCTACTACACTCTACTACAGCTCTATTTGGCTCTACGTGACTCTACTACACTCTACCATGGCTCTACTTGGCTCTATGTGACTCTACTACACCCTACCATGACAGTACTTGGCTCTACTTGACTCTACTACACTCTACTACAGCTCTACTTGGCTCTACTAGACCCTTCAATGGCTCTAGTTGATTCTACTTGGCTCTACTACAGTCTACAATTGCTCTATTTGGCTCTACTTGGATCTGCTATACCCAACCGTGACTCTATTTGGCTCTACTTAACTCAACTATACTACAATGGCTCTACTTGACTCTACTACACTCTACTGTACTGTACCACTGCTCTACTTTGTTCTAATTGCCTCTACTACACTCTACCACAGCTCTGCTTGGCTCTACTTGAATCTACTACACTCTACTACAACTCTACTTGGCTCTACTTGACTCTACTACACTCTACAATGGCTCTACTTGACTGTAGTACACTCTAGAATGGATCTACTTTGTTGTACGTGACTCTACTGCACTCTACCATGGCTCTACTTGGCTCTACTTGCATCTACTACACTCTACTACTGCTCTACTTGGCTCTACATGACTCTACTACACTCTACCACGGCTCTACTTGGCTCTATACTTGACTCTACTACACTCTACAATCACTCTACTTGGCTTTACTTGACTCTACTATACTCTACAATGACTCTACTTGACTGTACTTCACTCTACTTCAATCTATAGTCGTTCTACTTGGCTCTACTTGACTGTATTGCACTCTACCATGGCTTTATCTGACTCTACTACACTGTACAATGGCTCTACTTGTCTCTACTTGAATCTACTACACTCTACCACAGCTCTACGTGGCTCTACTTGACTCTACTACACTCTACAATGGATCTTCTTGGCTCTACTTGACTCTACTACACTCTACCATCGCTCTGCATGGCTCTATCTGACTGTACTACACTCTACCTTGACTGTATACCTGACTCTACCACACTCTACAGTCGCTCTACTTGACTCTTCTACACTCTATTATGGTTCTACTTGGATCTACGTGACTCTAGTACACTCTACCATGGCTCTACATGGCTCTACTTGACTCTACTGCACTCTACTACAGCTCTACTTGGTTCTACTATACTCTTCAATGGCTCTACTTGCCTCTACTTTACTTTACTACAGCTACCATGGCTCTACTTGGTTCTACTTGACTCTACTACACTCTACAATGGCTCTATACTTGGCTCTACTTGACTCTACTACACTCTACCATGACTCTACCTGGCTCTACTTGACTCTACTAGACTCTACAATGGCTCTACTTTGCTCTACGTGACTCTACTACACTCTACCATGGCTCGATTTGACTCTACTTGACTCTACTATACTCTACAATGACTCTACTTGACTGTACTTCACTCTACTTCAATCTACAGTTGTTCTACTTGGTTCCACTTGACTCTATACCGCACTCTACCATGGCTCTACCTGGCTCTCCTTGACTCTACTACACTCTACTATGGATCTACTTGGATCTACTTGACTCTACTACACTCTACCATGGCTCTACTTGGGTCTACTTGAATCTACTACACTCTACAATGGCTCTACTTGTCTCTACTTGACTCTACTACACTCTACCATGACTCTACTTGACTCTACTACACTCTACAATGGCTCTACTTGGCTCTACGTGACTCTACTACACTCTACGATGGCTCGACATGATTCTACTTGACTCTGCTATACTCTACAATGACTCGACTGTACTTCGCTCTACTTCAACCTACAGTCGTTCTACTTGGCTCTACTTGACTCTACTGCACTCTAGCATGGCTCTACCTGGCTCTCCTTGACTCTACTACACTCTACTATGGCTCTACTTGGATCTACTTGACTCTACTACACTCTACAATGGATCTACTTGGCTCTACTTGACTCTACTACACTCTACCATCGCTCTGCATGGCTCTATCTGACTGTACTACACTCTACCTTGACTGTATACCTGACTCTACCACACTCTACAGTCGCTCTACTTGACTCTTCTACACTCTATTATGGTTCTACTTGGATCTACGTGACTCTACTACACTCTACCATGGCTCTACATGGCTCTACTTGACTCTACTACACTCTACCATGACTCTACCTGGCTCTACTTGACTCTACTAGACTCTACAATGGCTCTAATTTGCTCTACGTGACTCTACTACACTCTACCATCGCTCGATTTGACTCTACTTGACTCTACTATACTCTACAATGACTCTACTTGACTGTACTTCACTCTACTTCAATCTACAGTTGTTCTACTTGGTTCCACTTGACTCTATACCGCACTCTACCATGGCTCTACCTGGCTCTCCTTGACTCTACTACACTCTACTATGGATCTACTTGGATCTACTTGACTCTACTACACTCTACCATGGCTCTACTTGGGTCTACTTGAATCTACTACACTCTACAATGGCTCTACTTGTCTCTACTTGACTCTACTACACTCTACCATGACTCTACTTGACTCTACTACACTCTACAATGGCTCTACTTGGCTCTACGTGACTCTAGTACACTCTACGATGGCTCGACATGATTCTACTTGACTCTGCTATACTCTACAATGACTCGACTGTACTTCGCTCTACTTCAACCTACAGTCGTTCTACTTGGCTCTACTTGACTCTACTGCACTCTAGCATGGCTCTACCTGGCTCTCCTTGACTCTACTACACTCTACTATGGCTCTACTTGGATCTACTTGACTCTACTACACTCTACCTTGGCTCTACTTGTCTCTACTTGACTCTACTACACTATACTACAGCTCTACTTGGCTGTACTATACTCTTGAATGGCTCTAGTTGGCTGTACTTGACTCTACCACACACTACCACGGCTCTACTAGGCTCTACTTGACTCTACTACACTCTACTACAGCTCTACTTGGTTCTACTAGACACTTCAATGGCTCTACTAGGCTCTACTTGACTCTACTACACTCTACTACAGCTCTACTTGGTTCTACTAGACACTTCAATGGCTTCTTGGCTCTACTTGACTCTACTACACTATTCTGCAGCTCTACTTTTCTCTACTATACTCTTCAATGGCTCTAGTTGCCTCTACTTGACTCTACAACACTCTACCATGGCTCTACTTGGCTCTACGTGACTCTACTACACTCTAGCTACCATGGCTCGACATGACTCTACGTGACTCTACTATACTCTACTTCAATCTACAGTCGTTCTACTTGGTTCTAGTTGACTCTACTGCACTCTACCATGCATGGCTCTATCTGGCTCTCCTTGACTCTACTACACTCTACTATGGCTCTACTTGGATCTACTTGACTCTACTACACTCTACCATGGCTCTACGTGGCTCTACTATACTCTTCAATGTCTCTAGTTGGCTGTACTTGACTCTACTGCACACTACCACGGCTCTACTTGGCTCTACTTGACTCTACTACACTCTACTACAGCTCTATTTGGCTCTACGTGACTCTACTATACTCTACCATGGCTCTACTTGGTTCTACGTGACTCTACTACTCCCTACCATGACAGTACTTGGCTCTACTTGACTCTACTACACTCTACTACAGCTCTACTTGGCTCTACTAGACTCTTCAATGGCTCTACTTGATTCTACTTGGCTCTACTACAGTCTACAATTGCTCTATTTGGCTCTACTTGGATCTGCTATACTCAACCGTGACTCTACTTGGCTCTACTTAACTCAACTATACTACAATGGCTCTACTTGACTCTACTACACTCTACTGTACTGTACCACTGCTCTACTTTGTTCTAATTGCCTCTACTACACTCTACCACAGCTCTGCTTGGCTCTACTTGACTCTACTACACTCTACCATGGCTCTATACTTGACTCTACTACACTCTACAATGGCTCTACTTGACTGTAGTACACTCTAGAATGGATCTACTTGGTTGTACGTGACTCTACTGCACTCTACCATGGCTCTACTTGGCTCTACTTGCATCTACTACACTCTACTACTGCTCTACTTGGCTCTACATGACTCTACTACACTCTACCACGGCTCTACTTGGCTCTACACTTGACTCTACTACACTATACTACAGCTCTTCTTGGCTGTACTATACTCTTCAATGGCTCTAGTTGGCTGTACTTGACTCTACTACACTACACTACAGCTCTACTTTTCTCTACTATACTCTTCAATGGCTCTAATTGCCTCTACTTGACTCTACAACACTCTACCATGGCTCTACTTGGCTCTACGTGACTCTACTACACTCTAGCTACCATGGCTCGACATGACTCTACGTGACACTATTATACTCTATTTCAATCTACAGTCGTTCTACTTGGTTCTAGTGGACTCTACTGCACTCTACCATGCATGGCTCTACCTGGTTCTCCTTGACTCTACTACACTCTACTATGGCTCTACTTGGATCTACTTGACTCTACTACACTCTACCATGGCTCTACGTGGCTCTACTATACTCTTCAATGTCTCTAGTTGGCTGTACTTGACTCTACTGCACACTACCACGGCTCTACTTGGCTCTACTTGACTCTACTACACTCTAGTACAGCTCTATTTGGCTCTACGTGACTCTACTACACTCTACCATGGCTCTACTTGGCTCTATGTGACTCTACTACACTCTACCATGACAGTACTTGGCTCTACTTGACTCTACTACACTCTACTACAGATTTACTTGGCTCTACTAGACCCTTGAATGGCTCTACTTGATTCTACTTGGCTCTACTACAGTCTACAATTGCTCTATTTGGCTCTACTTGGATCTGCTATACCCAACCGTGACTCTATTTGGCTCTACTTAACTCAACTATACTACAATGGCTCTACTTGACTCTACTACACTCTACTGTACTGTACCACTGCTCTACTTTGTTCTAATTGCCTCTACTACACTCTACCACAGCTCTGCTTGGCTCTACTTGAATCTACTACACTCTACAACAGCTCTACTTGGCTCTACTTGACTCTACTACACTCTACAATGGCTCTACTTGACTGTAGTACACTCTAGAATGGATCTACTTGGTTGTATGTGACTCTACTGCACTCTACCATGGCTCTACTTGGCTCTACTTGCATCTACTACACTCTACTACTGCTCTACTTGGCTCTACATGACTCTACTACACTCTACCACTGCTCTACTTGGCTCTATACTTGACTCTACTACACTCTACAATGACTCTACTTGGCTTTACTTGACTCTACTATACTCTACAATGACTCTACTTGACTGTACTTCACTCTACTTCAATCTATAGTCGTTCTACTTGGCTCTACTTGACTGTATTGCACTCTACCATGGCTTTACCTGACTCTACTACACTGTACAATGGCTCTACTTGTCTCTACTTGAATCTACTACACTCTACCACAGCTCTACGTGGCTCTACTTGACTCTACTACACTCTACAATGGATCTACTTGGCTCTACTTGACTCTACTACACTCTACCATCGCTCTGCATGGCTCTATCTGACTGTACTACACTCTACCTTGACTGTATACCTGACTCTACCACACTCTACAGTTGCTCTACTTGACTCTTCTACACTCTACTATGGCTCTACTTGGATCTACGTGACTCTACTACACTCTACCATGGCTCTACACGGCTCTACTTGACTCTACTGCACTCTACTACAGCTCTACTTGGTTCTACTATACTCTTCAATGGCTCTACTTGCCTCTACTTGACTCTACTACACTCTACCATGACTCTACCTGGCTCTACTTGACTCTACTAGACTCTACAATGGCTCTACTTTGCTCTACGTGACTCTACTACACTCTACCATGGCTCGATTTGACTCTACTTGACTCTACTATACTGTACAATGACTCTACTTGACTGTACTTCACTCTACTTCAATCTACAGTTGTTCTACTTGGTTCCACTTGACTCTATACCGCACTCTACCATGGCTCTACCTGGCTCTCCTTGACTCTACTACACTCTACTATGGATCTACTTGGATCTACTTGACTCTACTACACTCTACCATGGCTCTACTTGGTTCTACTTGACTCTACTACACTCTACAATGGCTCTACTTGGCTCTACTTGACTCGACTACACTCTACCATGACTCTACTTGACTCTACTACACTCTACAATGGCTCTACTTGGCTCTACGTGACTCTACTACACTCTACGATGGCTCGACATGATTCTACTTGACTCTACTATACTCTACAATGACTCGACTGTACTTCGCTCTACTTCAACCTACAGTCGTTCTACTTGGCTCTACTTGACTCTACTGCACTCTAGCATGGCTCTACCTGGCTCTCCTTGACTCTACTACACTCTACTATGGCTCTACTTGGATCTACTTGACTCTACTACACTCTACCTTGGCTCTACTTGTCTCTACTTGACTCTACTACAATATAGTACAGCTCTACTTGGCTGTACTATACTCTTGAATGGCTCTAGTTGGCTGTACTTGACTCTACCACACACTACCACGGTTCTACTAGGCTCTACTTGACTCTACTACACTCTACTACAGCTCTACTTGGTTCTACTAGACTCTTCAATGGCTCTACTTGGCTCTACTTGACTCTACTACACTATACTACAGCTCTACTTTTCTCTACTATACTCTTCAATGGCTCTAGTTGCCTCTACTTGACTCTACAACACTCTACCATGGCTCTACTTGGCTCTACGTGACTCTACTACACTCTAGCTACCATGGCTCAACATGACTCTACGTGACTCTACTATACTCTACTTCAATCTACAGTCGTTCTACTTGGTTCTAGTTGACTCTACTGCACTCTACCATGCATGGCTCTACCTGGCTCTCCTTGACTCTACTACACTCTACTATGGCTCTACTTGGATCTACTTGACTCTACTACACTCTACCATGGCTCTACGTGGCTCTACTATACTCTTCAATGTCTCTAGTTGGCTGTACTTGACTCTACTGCACACTACCACGGCTCTACTTGGCTCTACTTGACTCTACTACACTCTACTACAGCTCTATTTGGCTCTACATGACTCTACTACACTCTATCACGGCTCTACTTGGCTCTATACTTGACTCTACTACTCTCTACAATGACTCTACTTGGCTTTACTTGACTCTACTAGACTGTACCATGCCTGCACCTGGCTCTCCTTGACTGTTCTATGTACACTCTACAATGGCTCTACTTGGCTGTAGTTGACTCTACTGCACTCTATCATGGCTCTACTTGGCTCTACTTGCATGTACTACACTCTGCTATAGGTCTACTTGACTCTACTTGACTCTACTTCACTCTACCATGGCTCTACTTGGCTCTACGTGACTCTACTACACTCTACAATGGCTCTACTTGGTTCTACTTGACTCTACTACACTCTATCATGGCTCTACTTGGCTCTACTTGACCCTACTACAATCTGCAATGGCTCTATTTGGCTCAACTTGACTCTACTACACTCTACCATGGCTCTACTTGGCTCTACTTGATTCTACTACACTCTACAAATGCTCTACTTGGCTCTACTTGACTCTACTACACTCTACCATCGCTCTGCATGGCTCTACCTGACTGTAATACACTCTAGCATGACTCTACTTGACTCAATTTGACTTTACTACACACTACCACGGCTCTACTTGGCTCTACTTGACTCTACTACACTCTACTACAGCTCTATTTGGCTCTACATGACTCTACTACACTCTATCACGGCTCTACTTGGCTCTATACTTGACTCTACTACACTCTACAATGACTCTACTTGGCTTTACTTGACTCTACTAGACTGTACCATGCCTGCACCTGGCTCTCCTTGACTGTTCTATGTACACTCTACAATGGCTCTACTTGGCTGTAGTTGACTCTACTGCACTCTATCATGGCTCTACTTGGCTCTACTTGCATGTACTACACTCTGCTATAGGTCTACTTGACTCTACTTGACTCTACTTCTCTCTACCATGGCTCTACTTGGCTCTACGTGACTCTACTACACTCTACAATGGCTCTACTTGGTTCTACTTGACTCTACTACACTCTATCATGGCTCTACTTGGCTCTACTTGACCCTACTACAATCTGCAATGGCTCTAGTTGGCTCTACTTGACTCTACTACACTCTACCATGGTTCTACTTGGCTCTACTTGATTCTACTACACTCTACAATGGCTCTACTTGGCTCTACTTGACTCTACTACACTCTACCATCGCTCTGCATGGCTCTACCTGACTGTAATACACTCTAGCATGACTCTACTTGACTCAATTTGACTTTACTACACACTACCACGGCTCTACTTGGCTCTACTTGACTCTACTGCACTCTACTACAGCTCTACTTGGCTCTACTATACTCTTCAATGGGTCTACTTGCCTCTACTTGACTCTATAGTACTACACTCTACCATGGCTCTACTTGACTCTACTGCACTCTACCATGGCTCTACTTCGCTCTACTTGCATGTACTACACTCGATCATGGTTCTACTTGGCTCTACTTGACCTTACTTCACTCTATCATGGCTCGCTCTACTACGCTCTACCATGGCTCTACTTGGGTCTACTTGACTCTACTACACTCTAGAATTGCTCTACTTTGCTCTATACTTGACTCCACTACACTCTAACATGGGTCTACTTGGCTCTACTTGACTCTACTTGACTCTACTACACTCTACAATGCCTCTACTTGGCTCTACTTGACTACTACACTCAACATTGGCTCTACTCCTTACTTGCCTCTACTTGACTCTACTACATGCAACCATGGCTCTACTTGGTTCTACTTGACTCTACTACACTCTACAATGGCCCTATACTTGGCTCTACTTGACTCTACTACACTCTACCATGACTCTACCTGGCTCTACTTGACTCTACTAGACTCTACAATGGCTGTACTTTGCTCTTCTTGACTCTACTACACTCTACCATGGCTCTACTTGGTTCTACTTGACTCTACTACACTCTACAATGGCTCTACACTTGGATCTACTTGACTCTACTACACTCTACCATGACTCTACCTGGCTCTACTTGACTCTACTAGACTCTACAATGGCTCTACTTTGCTCTACGTGACTCTACTACACTCTACCATGGCTCGATACGACTCTACTTGACTCTATACTATACTCTACAATGACTGTACTTGACTGTACTTCACTCTACTTCAATCTACAGTCGTTCTACTTGGTTCTACTTGACTCTATACTGCACTCTACCATGGCTTTACCTGGCTCTCCTTGACTCTACTACACTCTACTATGGATCTACTTGGATGTACTTGACTCTACTACACTCTACCATGCATGGCTCTACTTGGCTCTACTTGACTGTACTGCACTCTACAATGGCTCTATACTTGGCTCTACTTGACTCTACTACACTCTACCATGACTCTACCTGGCTCTACTTGACTCTACTAGACTCTACAATGGCTCTACTTTGCTCTACGTGACTCTACTATACTCTACCATGGCTTGATACGACTCTACTTGACTCTACTATACTCTACAACGACTCTACTTGACTGTACTTCACTCAGCTTCAATCTACAGTCGTTCTTCTTGGTTCTACTTGACTCTATATATATGCTGCAGTCTACCATGGCTCTACGTGGCTTTCCTCGACTCTACTACACTCTACTATGGATCTACTTGACTCTACTGCACTATACTACAGCTCTACTTGGCTCTACTATACTCTTCAATGGCTCTAGTTGCCTCTACTTGACTCTACTACACTCTACAATGGCTCTACTTGGCTCTACTACACTCTACAATGGCTCTACTTGGCTCTACTTGACTCTACTACACTCTACCATGACTCTACTTTACTCTACTACACTCTACAATGGCTCTACTTGGCTCTACGTGACTCTACTACACCCTACGATGGCTCGACATGATTCTACTTGACTCTACTATACTCTACAATGACTCTACTGTACTTCGCTCTACTTCAACCTACAGTCGTTCTACTTGGCTCTACTTGACTCTACTGCACTCTACCATGGCTCTATCTGGCTCTCCTTGACTCTACTACACTCTACTATGGCTCTGCTTGGATCTACTTGACTCTACTACACTATACTACAGCTCTACTTGGCTGTACTATACTCTTCAATGGCTCTAGTTGGCTGTACTTGATTCTACCACACACTACCATGACTCTATACTAGGCTCTACTTGACTCTACTACACTCTACTACAGCACTACCTGGTTCTACTAGATTCTTCAATGGCTCTACTTGACTCTACTTGACTCTACTACACTATACTACAGCTCTACTTTTCTCTACTATACTCTTCAATGGCTCTAGTTGCCTCTACTTGACTCTACTATACTCTACCATGGCTCTACTTGGTTCTACTTGACTCTACTACACTCTACAATGGCTCTACTTGGCTCTACGTGACTCTACTACACTCTAGCTACCATGGCTCGACATGACGCTATGTGACTCTACTATACTCTACTTCAATCAACAGTTGTTCTACTTGGTTCGAGTTGACTCTACTGCACTCTACCATGGATGGCTCTACCTGGCTCTCCTTGACTCTACTACACTCTACTATGGCTCTACTTGGATCTACTTGACTCTACTACACTCTACCATGGCTGTACTTGTCTCTACTTGACTCTACTACACTCTACTACAGCTCTATTTGGCTCTACGTGACTCTACTACACTCTATGATGACAGTACTTGGCTCTACTTGACTGTACTACACTCTACTACAGCTCTACTTGGCTCTACTAGACTCTTCAATGGCTCTACTTGATTCTACTTGGCTCTACTACAGTCTACAATTGCTCTATTTGGCTCTACTTGGATCTGCTATACCCAACCGTGACTCTACTTGGCTCTACTTAACTCAACTATACTACAATGGCTCTACTTGATTCTACTACACTCTACTGTACTGTACCACTGCTCTACTTTGCTCTAATTGCCTCTACTACACTCTACCACAGCTCTGCTTGGCTCTACTTGACTCTACTACACTCTACCATGGCTCTATACTTGACTCTACTACACTCTACAATGGCTCTACTTGACTGTAGTACACTCTAGAATGGATCTACTTGGTTGTACGTGACTCTACTGCACTCTACCATGGCTCTACTTGGCTCTACTTGCATCTACTACACTCTACTACTGCTCTACTTGGCTCTACATGACTCTACTACACTCTACCATGGCTCTACTTGGCTCTATACTTGACTCTACTACACTCTACAATGACTCTACTTGGCTTTACTTGACTCTACTAGACTGGACCATGCCTGCACCTGGCTCTCCTTGACTGTTCTATGTACACTCTACAATGGCTCTACTTGGCTGTAGTTGACTCTACTGTACTCTATCATGGCTCTACTTGGCTCTACTTGCATGTACTACACTCTGCTACAGGTCTACTTGGCTCTACTTGACTCTACTTCACTCTACCATGGCTCTACTTGACTCTACGTGACTCTACTACACTCTACAATGGCTCTACTTGGTTCTACTTGACTCTACTACACTCTATCATGGCTCTACTTGGCTCTACTTGACCCTACTACAATCTGCAATGGCTCTAGTTGGCTCTACTTGACTCTACTACACTCTACCATGGCTCTACTTGGCTCTACTTGATTCTACTACACTCCACAATGGCTCTACTTGGCTCTACTTGACTCTACTACACTCTACCATCGCTCTGCATGGCTCTACCTGACTGTAATACACTCTAGCATGACTCTACTTGACTCAATTTGACTCTACTACACTCTACCATGGCTCTACTTGTTTCTACTTGACTCTACTGCACTCTACTACAGCTCTACTTTGCTCTACTATACTCTTCAATGGCTCTACTTGCCTCTACTTGACTCTATAGTACTACACTCTACCATGGCTCTACTTGACTCTACTGCACTCTACAATGGCTCTACTTGGTTCTACTTGACTCTACTACACTTTACCATGACTCTACGTAGCTCTACTTGACTCTACTTCACTCTACAATGGCTCTACTTGACTCTACGTGACTCTACTATACTCTACCATGACTCTATATGGCTCTACTAGACTCTACTAAACTCTACAATGACTCTACTTGACTGTACGTCACTCTACTTCAATCTACAGTCGTTTTCTACTTGGCTCTACTTGACTCTGCTGCACTCTACCATGGCTCCACACTCTACCACGGCTCTACTTGGTTCTACTTGACTCTACTACACTCTACTACAGCTCTACTTGGTTCTACTAGACTCTTCAGTGGCTCTACTTGTTTCTACTTGACTCTCCTATAGTCTACAATTGCTCAATTTAGCTCTACTTGGTTCTGCTATACCCAACCGTGGCTGTTCTTGGTTCTACTTGACTCAACGATACTCTACAATGGCTCTACTTGACTCTACTACACTCTGCTGTACTCTACAATTGCTCTACTTTGTTCTAATTTCCTTTACTACACTCTACCACAGCTCTGCTTGGCTCTACTTGATTCTACTACACTCTACCATGGCTCTATACTTGGCTATACTTGACTCTACTACACTCTACAATGGCTCTATACAGTCAAGTAGTGCGATGTAGAGGCATGGTAGAGTGTAGTATAGAGTCAAGTAGAGTGAAGTAGAGCCATGGTAGAGTGTAGTAGAGGCAGGTACAGCAATGTAGAGCGATGGTAGAGTGTATCAGAGTCATAGTATAGAGTCAGGTAGAGCAAAATAGAGCTAAGTAGAGACATGGTAGAGTGTAGTGAAGTCATGTAGAGCCAAGTACAGCCTTGGTAGAGTGCAGTAGACACATGTAGAGCCAAGTAGAGTAATGGTAGAGTGTAGTACGGTCAGGTGGAGCCAAGTAGAGCCATGGTAGAGTGTAGTAGCTAGTAGAGTCAAGTAAAGCCAAGTAGATCCTAGTAGAGGCATCGTAGAGTGTAGTAGAGTCACATAGAGCCATGTTGAGCCGAGTAGAGTATTGGTAGCTCTACTGGACTCTAAACGACTATACTACACTCTACCATGCATGGCTCTACTTGGCTCATCTTGACCATGGCTCTTCTTGGTTCTACATGACTCTCCTACACTCTACATGTAGTTCTACTGGGCTCTACGTGATTTTACTATACACTCTACCATGGTTCTACTTGGCTCTACTTGCCTCTACTTCACTCTACCATAGTTCTACTGGGATCTACTTGACTCTAGTGCACTCTACCATGGCTCTACTTGGCTGTACGTGACTCTACCACATTCTACCACGGCTCAACTTGGCTCTACTTGACTCTACTACACTCTACCATGGCTCTACTTAACCCTATACTAGACTCTACTACACGCTGCCATAGCTCTACTTGGCTCTACTGGACTGTACTACCATGCTTCGCTCTTCATGACTCTACACTCTACCACGGCTCTACATGGCTCTACGTGACTGTACTAAACTCTACCATGGCTGTACTTGGCTCTACTTGACTCTACTACACTCTACCATGGCTCTACTTGGCTCTACTGGACCCTACTGCACTTTACCATGGCTCTACTTGGCTCTACTTGACTCTACTACCCTCTACCATCGCTCTAACTGTCTCTACTTGACTCGATCTATACTATACTCTACCATGGGTTGACTATACTATATATAGACTGTATTACACTCTACCATGGCTCTACTTCGCTCTTCATGACTCTACTACACTCTAGCATGGCTCTACATGGCTGTACGTGACTGTACTACACTCTACTATGGCTCTACTTGACTCTACTAGACTCGACTACACTCTACCATGGCTCTATTTCGCTCTTCTTGACTCTATACTACAGTCTACCACGGTTCTACATGGTTCTACTTGACTCTACTACACTGTTCCATGGCTCTACTTGACTCTGCCACACTCTACCATGGCTCTAGTTGGTTCTATACTTAGGACCCTACTACACTTTACCATGGCTCAACTTGGCTCTACTTGACTCTACTACACTCTACCATGGCTCTACTTGTCTCTACTTGACTCTATACTATACTCTACCATGGCTCTACTTGAGTCTACTAGACTCTACTACACTCTACCATGGCCCTACATGGCTCTACTTAGCTCTACCTGACACTAATACACTCTACCATGGCTTTACGTGGCTGTACTTGACTCTACTACACTCTACCATGGCTCTAGTTGGTTCTACTTGGCTCTACTGGACCCTACTGCACTCTACAATTGCTCTACTTGGCTCTACTTGACTGTACTTCACTCTACCATGGCTCTACATGTCTCTACTTGACTCTACTACACTCTCCCATGGCTCTACTATACTCGGAGCATTTGCAAGAGTTAGAGCAGTTTTGTTAGTTGTAAGCATTTTTATCAGTTGTGAGCATTTTCATCAGTTGTGAACATTTTCATCAGCTGTGAGGATTTTCATCAGTTGTGAGCATTTTCATCAGCTGTGAGCATTTTCATCAGTTGTGAGCATTTTCATCAGTTGTAAGAATTTCCATCAGTTGTGAGCTTTTTCACCAGTTGTGAGCATTTTCAAGAGTTGAGTGTTTTCTGAATCATCTCAGTTTTCAAGCTCTCCTCGTGTTTCCCACCTAGCTACCACCACCAAGATCATTGGCAGCTTTACTGGTTTGTGCAAATGCTCACAGCACTGATGTGCTTAAAAATCTTGATGATACATGTTACATGCTACAAAATACATATACCTGAAAACCCATTCTCAGCTATCGTCATGTAGAACAAGTAAGATTAACCCTAGTGGAGTGACATAGAATCACATAGAGTCCAGTAAAGCCATGGCAGTGTGGGAATGTCAAATACAATCCTGTAGAACCAGGTAGAACCATGATAGAGTGCGATAGAGTCAAGTAGAGAAAGCTGAGTCCAGTAGGGACTTGACAAGAGCCAATTATATAAAATGTCATTAATCACTCACCATTGACTGATGATGTCAGAATTTATAACCAGCTGTACTTGTACCCTGACATCTGTCTTTGGTCCAGGGAGATCTATGCCATAGGACTTGTTGCATCCACTCCACTTATGGGGCCCCCAGACACAGGATGACAGCATCACTAACCTCTCCCTCCTCCAAGACCTGACACTATCTCCCCTGCTGTTAGCTATAGCCTTACTGCCAGCCTAATTCCTGCCCCTATAGCACTAGCCTCAAACTCCTGCATTACCAACTACCATCACTTGAACTGTTTAGCTCCACCCCCAACTTCTAGCATTACCAGGCATCCTCTTCTCCCCAGCAATTTTCACACATTATTAGGAGACACAAGCTAGCTTCATCTCAACAAATGAGTGATGATGTGCACAGTAGTGGTGGTGGCCCCCCACTTAACACCCAAATTCCAGCACAACCAGGCCATCATACTCTATCAATGATCTATTTTACTGTGCTAGTACAATTTATGTTACTGTACCAGCCTCTCACTCTTTCTAGAAAGGATAATGCATCTACAAAGGTTGCAGGAATACAAATAAATACACTGTCCTCAGACAAGAAGGAAGTCACACTGGGGGCGAGCAGACTTTTAATTGTGATCCATCATACTAATCATTGGTGGACATGCGTTTGCCTTCTTTACCCCACTTGTTTTTTTTTGTCAGAACGTTATAGCTAGGAAATGCAGTCGAGAAAGGCCACAATCATGTTTTCAAGCTTTTATCAGCTGTCATCATTCATTGATCAACTTTTTTTTTCCAGCTGCTTCATGCAATTGTTTCTCAACTGATCCATGATCACAATCTGATCTATCTAGCTAATCCTCCCTATTGCTACTCATGAAGAAGTGATTCTATATCTCAGCTAGGCAAATAAAATAATTCAGTCCCTGGGCCTAATCCCTATACTCCCCATTAGAAAAGTACTGATCCATTGAATTCGTTCAGACTACTCTGATAGAATATGAAATGATACTGAATGGGCCTGGGAGTCACAAAGTGCTAAGTAGCCAACTATATAGTTACGTGTGTAACCTAATCTTAGTAATTATAATCTTTACACGTGTGCTTTAGTTTAGTCTTAGTTAATGTTACATTCTTTATGCAATGGTTAGTTAATTAACAAATATGCTCAAGTTGTAGTTATAGTAAAGCAACACTGTGTGATTAACACATCTGTACAAAATGCACCAGAAATAATTTACTGACTCTTCAATAGAAGACTGGTGTGTAATACGGCACCATGATAGTCACACTGGGGGCAAGCAGACTTTCAATTGTGATCCCTACCAGGCACACAAGTAACAGTGAATAATAGTCATCAAGGTAATACTCATTTGAATAATCATCCCAATAGTTGTCATACTCATCATTATACTCATTTGTGTACAAATCAGAGTCACTTGAGAATGTATCAGTGCACTCATCTCACGATCAGAGTCTGCATATTCACTTGACTCTTCCACCACTTTTTCCACCCCTCCCTCTTCCCTTTACTGATCTCCTAGTCCGCCGTCCTCTGCTAACTTCTCCTTTGAAAGGGTCACTTGAGACAGGTCCTAAGTTTGGACTCGTTTCACCTGTGCATGGAAATAGTATAAGAATTATGCTGGTAGGCTTGGTAAAAAATGGGTTAGCCCATATAGCAATAGCAATAGCAACCTTGCTATGGTGAGTTGATGTAATTTTCAACTAACATGCACAACATATCCACACGGAACCAATCACACAATGCTAGAGGTCTGCTGTCATAGTAGTCACCTGTATGAACACTGCCAGATTATGATAGCTTGCAGTACACAAAAAATGGAGAAGGCTTAAAAACAAGGCTATATGAACTTGAACATAGCCACATTAGCAAACAGGAAGTAAACTCTAATATTTGTACTGAACTAAAGTGATCACTACACTACTAAATAATGGTCGCAAGAAGCATGCCTGGTGAACTAACGCGTTACGCTGGCAGCAGCAGGGTGAGAAGTCAAACTAGGGTAGCTGATGGTTGACTCAGGTTCCATCCATATGAGATTGCACTTGTTCCTTTCAACAAACTTGTCAAGAAGTTTTCTCATGGCTGTGTCATGCATGTGGCGGTCATTTACCACTATGCAGTCCACATTTTCAGAAAGGCAAACAGGTCCATGGATCTGAACCTAAAAAGTGAGAGATCACACTTTTATGTCATTCAGTAAAGCTTTATAATGCAAGAATGGCAATCTATTATTGTTAGGTAGGTAAACTGTTAGACCACATACTCTGGTTCTCAGTAACCCGAGTCTGCATTGGATACTCTGTTTGAAGCTGACTATGTACAAGCCCAAACTACACCCCAAGATGCTCACACAACATGAAAGTTTAGCCATACAGTTTGCTAAATGGTTGGAATAGTAGTAACTTCATGATACACTCAAGACCTCAGGATTCAAGGGAAAAAGGTACGGTCTGGTATCCTGCAGAATTTGCACATTGCATGAAGCGCAAACTGTTTGTGTTGAATGTAGTCATCCTCCCAACCACATTTTGTAGCCAACTCATGTACTTCCACAAAGATCATTCCCCATCCCTTCCATGCGAACGTGAGCAGTAGCTATGTATTTGCAAAGTGAAGTCATGCTAGGTTGGCAGCTAGTCATTCACAAGTCTTTGCTTTCTATCAGTGTTTTGCATATAAATATAAAATATCTCCATAATAAATCCACCCACTTCTTAAAAATTTATACCAGTAATGTACATACATACAAATGTATTCAGACAATATAACAACTTCCTATACACACCTCCTTGTATACGGATATCACATCAGACCTCAGGTAAGTTCTCTTTTGAGTGGCAACGTACAAAACCTGATGGCAGAGAAACAAAAGGATTCCACACCAGGTTTGACTAAGCTACCAGTTGAAATGGAAACATTGAAAAAGCTTTCGAAGATGAAAATAGCAAAGTCTTAGCCTTGTTTCTAGGGCCCTACCCTAGCTTTTGTCACTTCAATTGATAAAGTAGTAGTGTTATACTGTATAATTTCTACAAAAAGAAATAATAGCTGATTTGAGTACAAAATTTACCAAATATTTTGAGAAATGGGGGGGTACAAATAAAAAGAGTATTTGTACAAAGTGAATAGAAGAAAAATGCGTGCAAGTTCTCGACACTAACGAAACCTATCAGCAGGTAGTTTTCTAACTTCGGTTGGCTGCCATCATGTATAAATACTTATAACAACTAGTAACAAGTAACTGCCTACGCCGGGCGTGTAAGTTTACGAGGCTCCACAGCTTATATTTTACATAAAGATGTCAGTCGCACAAAGACCTCTTAGCCGACATCGAAGAATGAACTTACAGCATGCTGTACAGCATTCGCTGAACGTTAGTCTCGCGAGGCTTCACGCAAATAAACCTGCGGGAACACGCGGACTGACCCCCACCTGGCTTATTTCGACATGGTCCCTGCCCGTACGATCAGAACCAAAGGCCAAAAGAACATGTTTATTCGCACTTGTGGACGTTAGAAATACTCTCATCATATTTGCATCAACTCGGAGTGCTTGTGCTCAAATGCACTTCCGCTGTACGAACAATAGATCATTTTTACGTGTATGAATAAATTAGAGTACATAAATTACTGTTTTGTTTTTTTTCCCCAGAAAAGGGGGGTGTACGAATTAATAGGGTGTACGAATTATTAGAAATTCTACAGTAATACAACTGAATCTAACCACCTTTTGATGCAATGCATGAGGCCTTACTTATGCATTATTACTGTGACAAATTTGGAGTGGAATCCTGGGAGTTATTCTTTACAAGGGTTGGTATCACTGTGAGGACCTCAATGAAACACGCTGCTGTATATGATCAAGGAACTAAACTGGTAAAAGACGATGATGGTAATGGCATGAGCATAATTTATTACCAGGACAATATCGCCAACTAAATATGAACTTACAGCTTTCAACTCAGGGTTTGAGTATTCATTCAGCACATTACCATAGTGCTCACAGCAGGAGAGTTGGACTGAAGTACATGCGGTGTCTGCTGAGGCAAATGTAGTGCGAAGCCTGACCTTCTTCAGCTTAAGAGAGAGAGTCAAAACAAAGATATAAAGTGATGTTTCCATCCACTTTGAAAGTTGGTGTGTTTAAGGTGTGCAACACTCAGATGCAGTAATAGTTGCTTAAGGAACAGTATCAGAACAGTTTCAAAGTTTACACATATCTATGATTAATACCTGCAGGAAGGAGTCTCCATAGCCATAGCAACAGCGCACACCACGGGGGTCACCAACTGCAAATCAACAGCATATATAATGATATACTGTGTGGAGCACTGTGCATAACATCACACACACTATGCAAGGTGCATTACCAATATTGAGTACTCCATACTTCACCCTGTCAACTGGGGCACTGTGTTTGTACACTCCATTGAAGATCCGGTTCTAACAAAACAAACACATCTTCCTGAAACATTATCTATAGCCTTCCACAGTATATAACCTAGCATGATCACCCAGTTTAATAACTAAGTTTAAAAGTTACCTCCCAGGATCTCCGACCAGATAAGTCAGGGCTCCCACTTCTATTGTGAACTTCAAAGAGGTTGCGATAGTGGGTGTCTTTCACAAGAAACTGCAGCACATGGTTCAGGTTCACATGGATAATGATGGGAGCATCTTGCCGAATCCACTGCAATGTTCTGAATTGTACATAGGTTCAATGTGCAGAGGTGCAGAGAAGAGAAAGTTAAGTGCACAGTCATACTAGGTCTAAAATGATGTTGTGGCCTTGGCAATGATGTCACATGTCGTAAAGATCTCACACTTGTGAGAAGTGTTCACTTGATTACATCAGCGTGATGATTCTCATGATTCTGGTCACGGTAAACATGGCAAATAATATGTCCCACCTCTCTAGATCTTTCTCAGTGAATCCAAGCTGGAGGACTTTCTTCAG
This sequence comes from Agelas oroides, assembly GCA_949130485.1. Taxonomy (NCBI): domain Eukaryota; kingdom Metazoa; phylum Porifera; class Demospongiae; order Agelasida; family Agelasidae; genus Agelas; species Agelas oroides. The sequence goes on from OX422200.1 coordinate 5,913,053, forward strand.
CAGCTGGGGATAGACTTTCCCTGAGGCTTCCTTTGACGTCTTGAGTACGTACTCCACTGCAGACATTTGTGTGTCAGTTAGCACTGTGAGTGCCATGGGATCCAGCTATAGAATCATGGATGACATTGCTATATATATATATATAACTGTGGGAGACAAGATGTAATTTTGTCACACAGCCTGTCTTAAGTTAGATATTTGGTGATTTATGCCACAGATATGGTATGCCTAGAGAATACTTGCAAACCGATGGGGGCTGCCTATGAATAGATTCATGCACACATTTTGAGTACAGCTGTCAGGCAGAGGTTCACAGCTTGCGTACTGAGTATAGTGGCTACACACTGACACTAATGGGTTAAGCTTTATCTTGAAACTACCAGAGGAGTCTAGCAGCATTCGTAAGTGATGCATTACCCTACTATATTTGTGTCTGGTGGTCATCCATTGCTATTTGTTGTTTATTATTCGTGCATACTGTCTTTGGGAAGCCTGTGGCTTGTGTGCCTTGTTTCTGGTTTCGGTAATCACTATGCAGAGCAAAGGCCTTGAAATCCAGCCTGAGATTCAAACAAATAAATATACAATCTATTCTTTGCTCCAATGCAGAGCTCCAGTGGCTCAGTGGTAGAGCATCTGATCAGAATTCAAGAGATTCATTGCACAGTTGTTCAATAACCACCAACTTGTTACATGTGTTCATGTACTCAACCCAATATGTATGAAAATACCGACATGTCTCAGTTTCACTAGATTTGAGTGCAAAGCCAGTTTTGTTATCTGATATGAAGCTGCATTGTGATCTCCGATTTTTGGTAAGAAAAGCAAACAGAAGACCTAGCTAGTTGCTGAATACCTTTGCACGGAGACCAACTATAAATTTACAGTAAGTAAAATTTCAACTCACATCATGAATGGATGGTAGGAAGCTCTTGAATCGTTTTGTCGATCCTAGCATGTCACCTGTGCATTTCTCTGAATGTTCCACTAGCACACTCAGTGGGAAGTCCTTGAAGCAGAACATACATCGTTCTTCAGGCTCTTCCCACACATTTTGACTGCCCAAAGTGCCTGCCTCTAATTCTGACTCCTGCATGAAGGAGGAGAAAAATCAGTGGAAGTTCATTTCTATGATCAGACATCAAGTGGATGCTGCTACTGTTTGCAATGTTCAACATCAAAGTACCCCACACTATAGCTGCTAGTGTTGGTGGTGCTATTGGCTCTCAGCCAATCCTTGAATCACAAATTGACACAAAACTACTATGGTAAAGTACATGACTGTGTATTGCATAGGACAAAGCATCCAAAATATTTCAAACACCAACAGTGGCTAGAGGAGTATTTGTCATGCAGCATCTTCGTCTATTTATTAGTAAGTGTCCTGCATGCAAACAAGAATGGAGTGGTATTTCCATAGTGTGACCATAGGGGGGAGCAGGACTATTCAAGGGCAGTGTCTGATTGAGGTACACAGAATTAGCCATGTAGCAACAAGGGTGCTATGAGGTTGCCAATGATGTATCAAGCACTCCAAGCAAATTACAAGTGTGGAGAATCTTTCTTCTCCTGAATCTTCTAAATCTTTCGCTATATGCCCTTGTGGAGACTGACCTTGTTCCTCATGTCCTTGCTAGGGCAGTCGTTGACATGGTCGATTAGCTCTGTGACAGGGAAGTCCTGCAGACAGTAAATACACTGTTCCAGGTCATCACCACAAGCACAGACTGCTGCTCCCATGTGCACAGAAGTGGAGTCTTCTTTAGTCTTCACTTCCTTTCCCACTACTACTGAAGATGTCTCAGTTATGCTAGCACTAGCAGCAATTGCAGAATCAGAATAGCTCTCAAGGCTGTACCTGCTGCTGTTAATGACAGCCGCAGGTTCAGTTCTCAAGATTGTTCCTGCTTCGTCATTTCTGTGAGACCTGCATACTTCAGAGTGGTCTACCAGCTCACACACAGTGAAGAGCTTAGAACAACTCGGGCACTCTTCCATGTACACCTCTGTTGTGGGCATCGATCTTAATGAGCTGCGAGAACTGACACTTGAAAGAGTTACATGCTGTGGCTCAACTTCAGGATCAATATCTATAACTACTCTGCTACTCTCACGTGTACACACTTTAGCATGTGCTACCAACTCCAAAACTGGAAAGATCTTCAGGCAGCTAGGGCACTGCTCCATAGACATCTCAGTTTGAAGTAGAGGAATGGGATATGCTTCTGAAACTACACTTTCCACTTTGGCTACTCCATCTGTTGTATCAGTGTTTCTCTCTTCCTCTATTGTGGGAGTTTCGTTGGTACTGGTGTTGTTAGCTGTTGTTTTCTGGCATATAGCACAGTGGGTTGGTAATTCAACGATTGGAAATAACTTCAGGCATCTTGGACAACGCTCCTTTGAAACTTCTCTAGTTAGAGAAGGAACTAAAGTGGCTGATATTACATTTGGTTTAGGCTTTTTCTCCAGCCTAGCAACCTTCACTGCAGACCTGCTTGACAACTCCTCACGAGCTATTTTTTTCCTCTTGATCATTTCTGTGCTATCATCTGCAATTTGAATTTTCCTTTTTACTCCAACTTCTATCTCTCTAGCACTAGAGCTGGTGTGATCAGGTGAGATGCTTGTAGTTTCCAATCTAGTACTCTTTCGATCTGATGAGTCTCTGTAACACTCTAGTTCTCCGTCTGCTGGTTCATAGGCAGCCTTCTCCTTCGCAACATGTAGGCCACCTTCTGAGCTGGCCACAGCTATAGAAGCACCCAACATTGAATGCATTTCACTACTGCCACTCAAGTTCTTAGTTGGTGGCTCTGTTGTCAACGTCTCACTAGCCTGAGGCATCTGTACTAAAACTAACTTGCCATCTCCAACCACATCTTCAGCAGCAACATTGTACTGGAGCATGAACCTGTACTGCACACACAGCTTGTGCTGTGGTGCCAATAACAGAATACAGTCACCAGGGCAAAGGTCAACTTTTGTTCCTTTACTGAGCTTTAATGGCTTGGAACTTTGCCCTTCCTCATCACCTTTTAGAACCCAGGTTCCATTTGAGCTCAAATCTTGCACTGAACATTTGAGTGGCTTGCTGCTATCATGCTTACTTGACTTTTCAACCTCAACAGCACAGTGCATGCTACTGATATAAGGACATGGGATGACCAACTCACAACATTGGTTTCTACCAATCCGAACATGGTCACCAGGACAGAGCTCTTTAGAAATAGTTTTTACGTCAACCATTGCTAGCTAACTTATTTTTTTCGACAGAAATTGCACGTGGCCTGTCTGAAACACCCACAGTTTACTACATAATTTGTGCTGACAGGCTCGGCATGTGTTTTGTCATCAGTGTCGCTACTTTGTATTCAAGTGCCAAAGTTGCCGCCGGCTTTCTCAGACAACTTGAAGTGGTTAGACGATCTGTAGTCTTTCGCCAGGCTGTCACGGTTGTATTCCCAAATAGTGCTCACTGGAAAAGAGGGTGGGGCTAATTTTGCAATGGGGCGAGCCGCTGAGCGCGAATATAAACAGCTGCATTCGCGCTCACAGCAGTATTCGTACTCTTACTACGTGTAGCTAGCTACAGGTGGACTAATATGGATTTGATGTCGGCAAGTGTTCAGCAGCTGGAGCCGCTGAGGACATCCGGCTCCAACTCGCCAGTGAAGGACGATGCATCGTGGAGGGAGGAAGTGGAGGAAAGAGCACAGCGAGGTACTGAAAGCAGAAACTTGTGTGTGTCCTGGTGTGACAAATTACGTGTACGGGAGGGAAGAGATCGGGGGACGGAGGGTATGGATATAGAGAGTGTGATCTGTTGTCCATGGTGAACCTCTTAACCTCACTCTCTGAATGAACCTCCAGCAGTGAGAAGATAAGGTATACGGCTTCGTGTGTTTAAAGTGGGTGGAGCTTATGTTTGTGGTTGGTGATGATCTACTTGAACATTATTATAAATATAGCTACATGACCTTCTGCCCAACTTTCAGGCAGTGCAGAGGCTCAGTTTTCCCTTGGTCAGTACCACTTCTCCCAGCAGAACTATGCTGAAGCCCTTAGGTACTTTGAAATGGCAGAGCAGGGAGGAAGCACACAGGCTCGATACCAACTGGGAGTGATGTATTATGATGGACTGGGAGTGAAGGAGAATCCTGTGAGTTTGATATCAGGCAACTGCATGCATCTGAAGTAAAACAACGTTAGGGAGACGTGAATGTTTCAAATCATAGGGGTGCACTGCAAAAAGAAATTGGTGGTTTTAACCACAGAGTGGTTACCCTGGTTGCGGACAAACTGAAGAAACAGTGGTTATGAGAGCTTTACTTTGGTATTGAACAGTAATTGCATAAGGCAACCCAAGGGGCAGCTTCCCAGTTCATATTACATCCACAATACACTGAAAACGATTCCCTCATCTGGTTACATGAAAGTTCCTTAATGCAACTTTGAAGTGCATTTGTAATGACTCCTTCACAGATGTTCTGAGGGTTATCAGTGTATTGTGGTTGTAAGATGAACTGGGCAGCTGCCTATTGAGTTGCCTTATGCAAATAGTCTTCCATACCTAAGCAAACCTGTCGTAACCGCCGTCTCTTCAGCTTGTCTGCAACCATGGTAACCACTCTGAGGTTAAAACAACCACCTTGTTTTTGCAGTGTGGATACTGTTAGGATTAGTAGTGTGTTCTTCTTTCACGTTGCACATCTGCCAGTGAGTAGATAGTGCATTAAGTACAACTTCTGGAAGTCGGGGTGAAAATGAAGAGAAGCACAGTATTGTATATGCAAATTAGTGAGTAAATTAGACATGGCATGCAAGTTTTTCAGTATTCTATAGGTTCCAAGTCTTGAGGGGCGTGTAGAATTATACTGAACATATCGGATAGCTACTTCACTTTGCTCTGATTGATATCAGCTACCCACTGAGGCAAGAATAAGATCCGATATGTTTAGTATTAATAATTCTGCACTTGGCATGAGTTTTCTTCTCATGAAGAGGTGTTTCTAGTTGACCTTAACATATTCCTGAATGCTCTTACTGAGTGGCTGCCAGGTGTGTGGCTAAAACATTCAGTGCAGTATGTGTCTGAGCATGACATTTGCCTGCATGATGGTAGTAGTTCAGCTCTCAGAGCACTGGCAGTTTCAACTGGGGGCCCTGCATTTGATTCCCAGTGATTGTAAGCTTTTCATATTCCTCTCATTCACCTCATAGCATCTTTATATTGAGCTGAGACCAGATGTTTTGAAGCAGTTCATGTTGAATGTGACACATGCATTCAGGGTAGAATCACAATGCTTTCCTGTACATCCACACACCTCCAGGCCCAAGGTTTTAAGTACATGCTTCAAGTTGCACAGTCTCAAAGGAAGAAAGATTCAAACATAGTACCCAGTGCACAGTACAATGTGGGCAGAGCGTACTTCCAGGTATATTAAATATATTGTTGTGCTTGTGATTGAGCCCACATACGGCATTTTGATGTTGCTTTCTCTTGTACCTCTTAACTTCCTCAGTAGCACAGAAAGTATAATCATTGTAAGGTAGAAGTTGTCATTCTCTTCTTTACAGACGGTTAAGCACTTTTCCATACTTTGCTAATGACTGAAGCAAACCCAAAGCTGCTCACTGCTCCATGACCACTGCAAGGACTATATGCCAGCTCAAGTCCATGCTTTTGAACTCTTATACATGCAGGGATATGGTGACCATCAGTCAGACACTGAGGCAGAGAAGTGGTGGCTACTAGCTGCCAGGCATGGTGGTGATGCCAGCGGTGTCAGGGCACAGAACACTTTGGGCATGTTCTATGCCAGGGAGGAGAGCAGAGACCTTGGCAAGGTTTGGTGATGGAAATAACTAGCACACAAAGGAGTGATAGCTAGTGTTTATGAGTCGGTATATGGAGGGCAGTGATTGTCGCATGAGTATCAGTGAGCAGAAAATGAACCAAAAGAGGAAACATGCAGTGAAGGTCATATATTGTTTGGAGTATTGTGTGATCAGAATAATTATGAAAACATAGCATACCAGCAACAATTTGTTTTGGCCAAAGTTGGCTGTATTCATAGATTCTCCATTTATTTCACCCCATATAGTCATTTAATTGGCACTTGGAAGCAGCTGAAAATGGAAACCTGGAGTCCATGGGTAAGAACGGCCCAGCCTTTTTTTATACCCCTATCACCTTTTCATTTTAAAGTTCCAGCCCTAAGAAAGTCATTTTCAGTGTGCTTTCTTTTTTTCCTAACAATAAATGTAACTTCAAACGTGGAACTACAAGCTAAGGTGCTCTCTTCTGCTTCTTAATTCTGCCAATGCAGAAACAACCTTTCTGTTAAGTTACCAGTATATGATGTTCTATTATGCAAGGGGTTAAGTAAACTGCAAGTTCATGTTGCCAGTTTCTCAGTGAGTACCTCACCAGGACTCACTTGCAGACATATGGTCACACAGTCCTATCAGAACCCACCATTGCTGACCAACTCAAGTATTCCTCACCATCTACCTGTGGGTGACCAGATGTACTGACTATGGTGCATGGGTACGCAGCTTCAACAACAACACATAGTTAACTGTTTTTGGTTTGCTGCCATACAATGGGCAACACCTGGTCCTCATCTGAGGTGGTGTTGCCTAGTTACTGGGATTCATGTAACTGTTATTTTCTATAATAACTAACAGCAAGAACAGTCAGACTGACTGGGAGGTAGGACATTCTTTCTATGATATGGTAATCAGCTGGACTATGAATAGTGTCATGAAGTATTATATAGACAGTCAAGTATCTGCATTGATTTCCCTTGCTCCTTACTCTTGTTTCAGCTGCTGTTGGTATGATGTACCTACAGGGACAGGGATGCATGAGGAATGATGAAAGGGGGCTTTGGTGGCTGAAGAAATCATCAGAGGGAGGGTGTGTGTACGCCACAGGACTACTTGCACATCACTATTACACTACAAAGCTCTTCTCAAAGGCAGCTGAAACTGCATTCAAGCAAGTGACATGTCCTTATTGCTAGTTTGTTGCTAGGATGTTGAAGACCACGCATAGTTCT